>CM060683.1:186652165-187252165 GCA_030686995.1 Artemisia argyi | reverse complement strand
CGAAGTAACACCCAAAAAGTCTTCCGCTGACATTTTAAAGTCTTCCGCTGACATTTTAAGTCTTCCGCTGACGTGATGATTTTGGGGGTGTTACAGATTGGTATTCAGAGCCACGGTTATAGAGAACCAGATGTTTTTAAACATTGGACTATAACCACACTTTAACTGGACCATTTTTACAAAATACCACTTCATGCCCTCCGTGCCTACATTCCAACATCTGGTAGAAAAGTTACTTCTCATTATTTCTTACTTATATAACTTGATATATGCTTACATGTTATGATTATGCTAATGACTTACATTTACTAATCGGGATTATTACAAATACCGTGTCTTCATATTTCCATCCGCTAGACTATTATGTGACCTTTAAATAGTTTATGGTACAACTACACTCTAGTATATTAATATATTTATATGCTCCCCCAACTATTTTGAGTATTATGCAAATCCTCTTTAAATTGTCTCACTTTTATCTTTATAGATGCTTACGACATATCCACACATAAATTATTTTGTTAGATGGTTAAGTCAGAATCTTAAAATGATTTACAACGTCTCAATTTGAATAGATTGGGACACCCTTTTGTTCAAATCAAGAAATTGTAAATCATTAAACCATGAGTTTATATTTCCTTAATTACATAGTTTGGGACGCTTCTCTATGTAAATAACGAAATATAGATAAATAGGTTTAATTACTTCTGAGTTAACAGACATATGAAACCAAGAAAACTTAAATCTCATTAGAAACCACGAATATTAATACACAACGATATAACTAGCATCGGTAATGCTATCATCACAAAAATCACTTAATAAACCTTGACGTCACTAAACGATTGATCCACCAAGCTGATGAAGAATGCCACCACTCCTACGAGTGCAAGAACCACAACTGGATGTAACACATCGAATACCCTGTATGACGAAAACCACACAATGAAACGTTAATGCCTAGTACACAAAGATACAAATTCAAAAAAAAACAACACTCTTAATATTTCTTACCCCCATATTTCATCCACACTAACGACTAAAACCACGATTAGCATAAGAAATGCTATGATCCAATCCAAGGACTCCAGATTTTCTTTCGGGAAGAAAGTTACAACAAAATACGCAACTATGAGAACAATATAAGTATAAGACATATTAAAATTGTTATTTGAAGACAAAATGAACGATAAAGAGAAAAATCAGGAAATATATAGACATGTTGCCATGAATCACTATTCTTGCCATGTGCATTCACTTTTCCCAAGTTAACATCTATCCACAAGAACTAAATAATTCGAGAATTATCTCCACACTATTCTCTTTGTAAAAATTTGTATCAACAAAACTTTTTTTGTTTAACGGATAGGTTACCCGCACAGATTTTTGTAATTTTAAAACATGAAGAATAAATAAATTATCATCCTCATTTTGCTCACAATGGATTTTATTCAAACGACATATTATTATTAAACTTGACTGAAACACATAAAAACATTACAAACAATACTAAAAATTAAACATCACACTTCAGCGGTAGTCTGGGTGATCCCAAGTCTGAGAATTGTTAGAATCATATCCATCATCATAAGGGTCGAAGCTTGCCAACCTCTCTTCTTCTATTTGAGCCTCCAGCCTACTCAGCTCCCGCTCCATGTCAGAAGTCCAACCACCATCATCGACCGCCACATTTTCCTCAAAACTTGGCTGGAATTGATCCAGATGAGGCAATTGTTGTTGTTGCACAGTCACTCTTGGTGCAAAAGAACTCGATGCACCTTGTCGAAGTAATTGTTGTTGCTGTTGCTGTTGTTGCTGTTGCTGTTGCTGTTGCTGTTGCTGTTGCTGTTGCTGTTGCAGTTGCAGTTGCTGTTGTTGCTGTTGCTGTTGACGTTGCTGCTGTTGCTGTTGTTGTTCAATCCTAGCCGCTTCAACATTCTCTTTAAAACTCCAACAGATCTTGCTGGAGCTATGATCCTCTATCAGATGAACACAAACCCATAACGATTCAATAATAGCCGCATCCTTACGATATCCGTCATGCAAGAAAGTATCAATCACACGTTTTCGATCATCCGATATATCCGTACACTTTGCATAGCGTTCTCTAAGCCGTTGTTTCGATTGTTTCACCACCTCCAACTCCAGAATGACCCTCAAAATAGCATTTTTACGATCCACATCACTATTTTCGGCTTCTGCTTTGATATATTGTTGGATTTGTTCAGCGGTATGTGGTAGCTTGCAAACCATTTTGTGTGTGTGTGTGTGAAGATAACACAAACGTACCAGTAGTATTTATAGAAGATTGAAATATATTCTCCATTATTTTATTTAATATAACCGTTTGTATTCAAACGGTAAAAACTTTCAAAAGCCTACATCTATTAAACAAATAAATAAATTTTTGGAATACGTGGTGAAAATTCTACCTTGGCTTTCGCATTTTAACACAAGTGGCAAGAAACAGATCATGTTAAACACGTAACACTACAACTAAATCATAAACACACCACGTATGAATAATACCCTTAACCCTTAAGAAATTTTGAACATATCAAATAAATCCCTATGGACTTTCAAACATTATATAACAAATATTAGACCACCTCATGATCTGATATAACATGAAATGATAATATACGTATCGATAAACACTTCATACTCGCTTAAACCAAACGGAACGCACCCTCTCAACTTGGGCCTCAAAATTTCAATAACCCAACACTTCGTTGTATTTTAAACTAGATCAATAACTCGAGCCCGATGCTGCTCGAATCCCAGAAATTAAATCATATTCCCAAACAAATCCATGTCGAATAATTTCGAGTCATTTTCCGTGACATTTTCTTAACACTCTACCAATGTTTTGTACATTTCAAATTATCATATACCTAAGAATCAACTAAAACGAACCTTTATCACTTAAATCAATCTTAGGACGGTCAAGATATCATCACCTCATTTTGTACGAACTCCAAACTATCCAACGATACAAAAACTTGTACTTATCTAAATAATCGACTTCCCACGAAACCAAACAAACTTTTGTTAACACTTTCGGTCAAAATTTGTTAAAACCCACCAAATCTAACTACAATCAAACCAATGTTTTAACACATAATGCAAATTTAATGATCTATAAGCAATAAAAGCAAACGAAAATTTAACATAAACAACGGCATTAGGAAACAAAGAAGATTTTATTCATACACTAGAGATTACATAGAAACACAACGAACATTATTACAACAATCCTACCATTACACTACGATATTATGCCTCATTTCCAGAACTTGTCAATAATGATAGATACAACAACGAGCGGTACAATAAACAATACGATTCCAACCATCATGGCACGATCTTCTCTCGGAATGAATGCCAGGAGAATGGTAGCAACAATAAGGTATAAAATCGCGAGGGAAGTGATGATGTGCGGCATGTCGGCAAACACTAAGAAGAAGGTTACTTTTAGGAATAAAGAAAACGCACTAGTAAAAGATATAAAGAGAAAAAGAATTGGGTACTGTACACCACTGTAGTAAAACACTATTTACACCTAGAAATTACATTTAGCATTACCAAGAAAGATTTAAAGTTTGAACCAAAGTATTTCCAAAGTTTTCATAAAAATCATATTAAGAGTTAAGAAAAGGCTGATATTGTAGTAGATATGTTAAGCTAGAAAGGACAATTCAAAACCGCTCAAAAGATAAATCATTTGGAATAACTATTTGTTCACCTCTAACCTCTCACCTTTACAACTACCTTATCTTAGAATCCCGGGACGGGATTCCGTTTAACGGATAGGTAATATAACACCCCGTAAAATTTTCCTACGATTAACACGTAACCATAATATAGATTAAGCATTTTTTTTTCAGGGAACCAAATTTTTTTTTTATGCATGACCTATTATTTGAACCACTACGATATTTATGATTGACCATTTACCCAGGAACGATGCTTACACAACCTTGATAGATTTAATATCGCGAATATATATATTTTAAACGTTAATAATTAAAACAATACGTTTCGTTCATTTAGCGTACATTATTTATATCATTCTGGAGCTTACGAAAATTCTCGAGACTACTCACTAATATTATTGGACCAAAACCCGACTCTCGAAATCACCTACGTGGGCCCACGTGACCCAAAGGGCCGATCATACCCAAAACTACTGCTAATAGACTCATTTTAAATTTATTTTCATTTCTTTTCTTTGGATTGGGCCCAACTCACGCAGCAGCCCAGCAGCCCAAGCGCACCCTTTGTTATTATTTAGTTTTCTTTCTTTTCTGTTCCAGTCGCGATCAGCCACAAAACACCCTCGTTATTTCTTGATTTCGACACACAACCTACTGATTTTATTTCACCATTCGATTGAAGACCTGGCATAGTATCAGGAATGACAAATATCGTTACCTCCCTCGCTCGTTCGCTACTCTAAAAACGACCCAAGTAAACCTCAACACTCACTTTGGAAATTTCACCCAAATGTGTCGAAAACCTTCTTAGCACCTCCCAAGCTCCCCAATGACCACGAATCTGACTCATTTGCACTGTAGAACGTCAGGGAATGAACATAGATATTCTCTTACACTATATCTTGGATGTTTACTTTCGATTGGGCAACACTTTGGTGCCACACCACAATAGCGAAACAACACAACACTTCCTTGGTCTTATCCTTGTGTTCCCAAGCTTCCAAAACTCCTATAAAAACCCTCCCATGCAAATGCAATCGATCACAAACACACAAGCAAACTTTATTCCAAGTTTGCAAGTCGAATAGTACTAGAGTTGGGACAGAAAGTTGGCAAGAAGTTCAAGACGTAGAAGAGATCCAAGAGAACCATTGTTGCTCATATCGAACCACGGCTAGAATGTGAACCAAGCTACATCGATCCCTTGCACTTTCTCGAACCATACGTACCATTACCACCACCTATCTGTGGTGAGGTGAACTACTCGTACCCCTAACCAGTCTTTCTATTTCTAGTAACATTAATTTTTCATGTTTACTTTGATCTTTTATTTTAAAATATACAAACGTAACATATATATATTTTTTTCTCCTTTTCATTCTTGACCACGTTAGAATTCGTGTTTGATAAAGTTTTTGAACTAGTAATAACGTTTACTCATAAAATGTCACACGTTCCTTAAGTCACTTGACCATGTCGAAAGACTTAGAATTTTTCTAAGTCTTCAATGTATATTTCTATATGAGTTTGACCATTCACTTTAACCTTGTCATTTGCAAACTAGACACACAACATATATATTTTATTGCTCGACCTCGTTTTTAACATGGTAAATAAACGAGACACACTTTTTACTCGACCTAATGAACTCGTATGGAATATTTTCTAGAACCAAAGTGAATCGACATTATAAACAGATTTTGAAAACCATTTATAACGATTTGGACCTTAAAAGCCCAATAAACTGTTTTTAAGCTTATTCAATAAGCTTATGGGAAAAACTCTTTTGAAATGATTATATAACTTAAAATAATGAACTAAGGTAGGCCTAGTGTTCCCCCTAGTCCATTGGATTGTAAAACGTTAATGGGCCTTATATTTAACTCGTTATAAGCCCAATAAGTCAAAATAAGCACTTTTTGGAAAATAAGCTATTTTTATAAGTCAAATAAGTTGTTTAGAGCTTATTGGAAAAGTTAAAATGTTAAGTTTTGAATTTAATAACTTTTGGACTAAATTTGCAAAATATTCCTAACCGAGGGACCAAAACTGTCAAAACATGAAATTTTGGGTAGAAACTGTCAAAACTGTATTTCCTGAGTACTAAACTGTTGGAAATGAAACTTGGAGTTATAAAATGTAATCATTGACAAGAATTGGACCAAAAATGTAATATATATATATATTCGGACTAACGGTGAAATTGTCATACCGTTAGGGTTAAATTCGTAACTTTGATGAAACTGGAAGGATATTAATGATGTAATATTTTTTTTCTCTTATATATTTGTAAAGATTTATATAAATATTGTGATATTTGATATAAAACTTTGACACTTTTAATTATATATGCGTTATATATAATTTTCGTCGTTATGAATAAAGTTAACGATACGTTATTATTAACTTTTTATCGAGACTTATCGAATATATACTTTGAGATATATTTATAATATGACAAACATTCGCGATATAAATATAAAACTGGACTTAGACTATCAACTGAGCTGTGTAATATCTTTTAGGTTGTGTGTGAAGCCGTTACCTTCATCTTTGAAATCTCGATACTACTGTACTACTGAGGTGAGTCATAGCCCCTACTCTTACTTGTTTTACAATGATTTATAAACATTTTCGGGGGAGATACATGCCTAACTATTGTTTTATACTTTTACAAGTACTCGTTAACTATTTACATATTACTGTGATTTCATAGCCCACTCTTTAACTATTTTCCCGTGGGGAGATACATGCTTAAAACTCGAACACAAGTCTTTTATACCGGGTATTGAAATACCGTCAGGCTAATGTTATTTGCTTAAGTTACTATTGTCAGAAGTCCCTCAATCATGAACCTTAATCACCTGAAGGGTGAACGTAAATAATTATGGATAGTACTATTAGTGATTGACAATCCTTGTTTGGTTGTTGGAGAAAACACCAGGCGCACTTTATTGTTCTTATAAATAGGTTATTGACAAATACCTATCTTTGGGGGCCTATTACTTACCATCATAATACATACTTATGATTGGCTGTTAATCGTTGAGTATCATGAGCTTAAGGCAATAACAGGAACATTGATTTTTAACATATTGATTGTATGTGATTACAATACATTCTTAACTTGTGATTCGAAACTCGTGTTAAATGGATTTATAAACCAATTACTATTTTTGATGTTGACCCGGTGAAGGGCAAACCAACGGATTGATTTGTGTTGTTAAGGAAATCACTCTTTTCTAATTAACGATTTAAACTATAAACTCTATGAACTCACCAACCTTTGTGTTGACACTTTTTAGCATGTGTTTATCTCAGGTTACTATACAAGAAGGAACTTGAAGGCACGGAGTGGGCTTGTAACCCGGCATGGGCTTAAATAAACATTTTGACATATTTCAAATAAACTTGTTGATTAAATTATGAAACATCTTGATGTCTCGAATATTTGGTATTTTGAACGAATTAAACTTTAAAGCGTCACTTTTGTGTCGTTTTCTATGATTGTGACAAAGATCCTCGAAGTAACACCCAAAAAGTCTTCCGCTGACATTTTAAAGTCTTCCGCTGACATTTTAAGTCTTCCGCTGACGTGATGATTTTGGGGGTGTTACAGATGGAATGGGAGAAGGGGTAGTAGCTTGGGCGATGGGTGTGACCAGGATGGTGGGGGTGCAAGTTGGAGTGGTTTTGCAGGTGGTATTGGAGGGAAGGTGGTTTGGAAGGGAAGGATCAAATGGTGGGTTTGACCCCGTTTTAATATTAAAAGGTGTGGATTAGGCTGTTGTTTGGGCTTGGAGTGTGTTGTGGACTGGATTGGTGATGGTTGTGTTGTATTTTGGAATGGATTTGGTTTACATAATAACTTGGGTCCGTTTGGTTGTAGTAAATAATAACAAGGACCAAAGTTGTAATTTTCTGTTTTTCCAAGGACTGATCATGTAACTTTTCCAATGTTTTCTAAGGGTCCTTTCTAGCCAAAGATGAATAACCCAAGAACCATTTTGCAATTTGATTTGTACAAGGACCATTCTCGTAAATTTTGAAACTTGGAGGACCACTTTTGTAATTTCTAGAAAATACAAGGACTTGATCTATCATTCTTCCAAACTTGTCACAAGGGTGTAATTTTCCAAACTTGAATAGTATAAGGACCATAGGTGATAATTTCCAAATTTGAATATCCCGGGGACTAATTATGCCAAAACTGAAACTACAAGGACCAAACTTGTAAATTCTTCATTTTTCACCCAGGGATCAAACTTGACACTTGTAAATTTCCAAGGACCAGTGTTGACTTGTTCTTTCAAAATCCAATGCACATGGCCATTTCTGCCAATTTCCAAACTTGAGGGACTGAAGCTGACAACTTCGCAAACTCGTGCTTGTTTTTGTCCTTTTTGGCCTGATTAATTCCAATTTCTGAAATATCCGTTCCTGGACGATCACAAACACAAAAATACAATATCTTTGGCAATGATGGTTAGTTTGTGTCTATTTTGGTCTTAATATGGCCAAAAAAGGTGTGTGAATAAGCACACACCAGGGAGTGTTGAGGCTGGTATGTTATTCCATTCGTTTCTCTCTCTCTCTCTCTCTCTCTCTCTCTCTCTCTCTCTCTCTCTCTCTCTCTCTTTATTTGTTGATTCTTATTTTGTTTACTTGTGTTCCTTGTTATTAGGTAAGTCGAAGGGTGCCACTGATTGAAAGGACAAGGAGACGGATGATGATGAGGATGTTGATATTGAGGGCGATTCTTCCGATAAGGCTTTTGTTCCGGAATGGTCAGTTAAGAGGGGGACCAGGATGAACAACTCCTCTGTGTGCCGGGATATGATGATCCATCTTGCCACCCCTGGAGAAGAGAAATATATTGATGCTCATGATGATGAAGAGGCCACCCAGCGTGCTTGGCTTTTGCTAGGCAAAAATGCTACTGCCCAAGCAGATCTCTTGTTCCGTTTCGAGAATGCTGTGGAGGAACGCAGGAAAGCTGTTGCGGCTCACAAGGATTGTGACCGCAAGGTCAAAGATGGTCTCAAGAGATTTCATGCGGTGAATGATGAGTTGGAGAAGCTTAAAGCTGAACATGCCGGATATGCTTCTGGTGAGCTGGAAGAATTGAAAAGATTGAGGTCCGAGCATGCTGGTTGTTCGGTAAAAGAGCTTAGTTTGTCTGGGAGGGTCTCTGACTTGGAGAAGGAGAAAGAGGAATGGAGAAACCAAGGTTTCGAGTGATCAGGCCAAACAGATCAAGTCTCTGGAGGTTGAACTAAAGAAAACCAGATTGCTGTTGAGTGATGAGGGGATGACTAGCCAAGAGCTTCTAAAGGAAAAACATGAGATATCCATTTTGGCTGGGAATGTAGAGGTTGACCGTAACAAGATTTTCAATGAGTTCATTCCGGAGGTGGTTCATCGCCTATTGGGTAGTCATGAATATAAGCTAGCTCTAGCTGAACCATTCAATCTGTACTCTCAGTCAGGATTTTTGGATGGGTTGTCTATAGGTAGGGAGCCGGAGGAGGTGTCCGTGTTGTTGGAGGATGTGGAAGGTCTTGATGTGGATTCTAGTGGGAAATATCAACCTTTGTATGATCAGTTATCCACGAAGGAGTATCCGTACATCCAGAAGATCCCTAAGACCATTTACCGAACCGACAATGAGCTGATGCAACTTTTTCCTGATCCTGCCCCTGCTCAGATTATTGAAAAGGTTGATGCTTCCAGTGCTCCTGCGGGTTCCACTTCTAAACCGGTGGTTGAAACTACTGTTGGCCATTCCTCTGATCAAGATTCTTCGGCTCAACATACTTCAGCCTTCGTTTAGTGATGGTGTTTTAGGGAAATTTGACCTTGTTAGGTTCCGAATACCTCCATTTTGACTATCGATCAAGGTATTGCGGATTCTAAGTAAAGCTTTTCTAAATCTGTTTGTTTTTATGCCTGGTGCTGGGCCGATGCAGTTGTAGGGGAATTATTAATGACAATATCTTTTAGGGATTTTTAGCTTGTAATGGTACCTCCTTTTTGATGATGGTGTTAGGTAGCCCGATTTTGTGAGGTTCCGTTATTTTCCTTTTGCTATGTAAGGCCTTTTGGCCGTTTGGAATATCTCATGTAATGATCATTGGATTTTATTGAATATGAATGCTATTATCACTTATGTTTTCTCTTCCTTTCCTCCCATTTTTTTATGTGTCAACCTATGTATGTTTTGTTATTTCTAAGTGTCCGTTGCTAGGGGTTACTGATGTCTTTCGGTATTTGGTCATAATTGTTATTTATGTATCCTCTTGGGGTATAAATTGTTTCAGACGCCCTGCGTCCTTCGGCCTTTGGCCGCAATTTTATTTGTTATCTACCCTCTTGGGGTGTAAATTGTTTTGGACGCCTTGCATCCTTCGGCCTTTGGCCGTAATTTTATTTGTTATCTACCCTCTTAGGGTGTAAATTGTTTTGGAAGTCTTGCATCCTTCGGCTCTTGGCCGCAATTGTTTGTAATTTACCCTCTTTGGGTGTAAAATTGTTTTGGACGTATTGCGTCCTCCGGCTCTTGACCATAATTATCTGTTATCTACCCTCTTGGGGTGTAAATTGTTTTGAACGTCTTGTGTCCTTCGGCTCTTAGCCGTAGTTGCATTTAGTGTAGTTTGTATCAACAATGTTTGACGAAAGTAGCTTCCCTTCATCTAGGAGATAGCTGCATTAAACTTTTTATTAAAGATAAGAAATGGCTTCTATGAGCCTTACAACTAGTCTTTCGGACGTTGCCGATTACATAAAACATTTCTTAAGGTTAATTTCATGCCAAGTTCGGCGTACTTCTTCTTCGTCCATGGATTGGAGTTTGTAGCTGCCCTGCTAATAGGCATTCACTATTCGGTATGGGCCTTCCTAGTTCGGCCGTAGCTTCCCTTGATTTTCCACTCTGCTGGCTTCATTCTTCCGGTACACAAAATCTCCTACTTTGAACGCTTCAGGTCTCACCCTCTGGTTATAGTATTGTTCCACCTTCTTTTTGTATTTTGCTTCTCTTATTGCTGCCATCTCCCTTCGTTCTTGTAGTAGGTCCAAGTTTAGGGCAATTTCCTCATTATTGCTTTCAGGGTTTGCCATCATGGTACGAAACGTGGGCATGCCAATCTCAGCCGGAATGACCGCCTCGCTTCCGTATGTCAAACTAAAGGGGGTTTCTCCGTTGCTTGTTTTTAGAGTGGTGCGGAATACCCATAGCACATTTGGTAACTCGTCAACCCATCCGGCCCTTTCTCTTCCTAATCTGGATTTGAATCCTTTCATTAAGCTCTTGTTGGCTCTTTCCACGAGCCCATTAGCTTGAGGTTGAGCAACGGCTGTATTGATCTGGGTGAAATTCAACCTTTCGCACCAACTTTTGAACGGATCGCCCACAAAATTACTTCTGTTATCCGTGACAATTATCTTAGGTAATCCGAACCTACAAACGATGTTATCCCATACGAACTTCTTTACTTCTTTTCTGGTTGTTTTGGCGAGTGGTTTGGCTTCCATCCATTTTGTGAAGTATTCTACGGCCACGATGACATATTTAACTTTCCCTGGAGCTTCTGGTAGGGGTCCTAGTACGTTGATTGCCCATTGGTAGAACGGCCATGGTGCCATCACGGAAGTCAACATGGTTTTGGGCAGCTTAGGGATTGGTGCATGTATCTGGCATGAGTCACACTTTTGGATTACTTCTCTGGTGTCCGGGTGCATAGTTAGCCAATAATATCCCTGTCTCATGAGTTTAGCTACAACGGATCTTGGTCCGGAGTGCATTCCACATGCCCCTTCGTGTACCTCTCTGATAATATAGTTGGCCTATAGAGGTCCCACTCATCTCAACATTGGGCCGAGGTATGATTTTTTGAACAGCACATCATCTATTATGGTATAGTGACTTATCTTCATCTGGAGGGCTCGGGCATCATTTTGATCTTCTGGCCAGATTCCCTCTTTTATGCAACGGATGATCGGCGACATCCAGTTCTCCTCCTCTTCTTCTACTATTGCATTTACGGTTACTTGTTCAGTTGAAGGTCTTTCTAATACTTCTACCAAAATTTCTTTTGTTAGGTGGTCAAATGCTACGGATGCTAATTTACTCAGAATATCGGCTTTTTGATTTTGTACTCTGGGGATATTTTTTATTTTGAATTTATCGAAGTAAGTGATGTATTCCTTGGCTTTGGTCAGGTACTTCATCATGCTTTCCGTGTATGCTGTGAAGTCTCCATTGATCTGACTTGCTACCAAGTTTGAATCCACTCTTACATCCAATGCCTTTATCTGCATCTTCTTTGCAATCCTCAATCCGGCCAATAATGCTTAGTATTCCGCCCCGTTGTTAGTGGCATCAAAATTCAAATGGAAGGCATAGGTGTATTCTAACTTATCCGGACTGATTAATACTAATCCTGCTCTGGCTCCTTTTTTTACTAGACGCCCCGTCGGTATATAGTATCCAGTCATCTGATTGAGAGATGTCATATATTTCCATACCTTTTTCTTTCGGATCCTGATCGGCTTGCCCAACGGGAATTTCATTGATAAAGTCGGCTAAAACTTGTCCCTTGATTGTGTTTCATGGCAGGTATGTGATATTGTAGGCTCCTAGCTCTGCGGAGTATTTGGCTAGTCGTCCGGAAGCTTCGGCTTTACTTAGTATTTGCTTGATGGGCTGATCCGTTATTACTTTTATAGGATGTGCCTCGAAGTATCGGCTTAACCTTCGGGATAGATGTAGGAGAGCTAAAGCCAGCTTCTCCACCAGGGCATATTTCTTTTCGACCTCGTGCAACGTTCGGCTTACATTGTGTACTGGTTCTTGCCGTCCTTCTCTTTCTACAAGTATTACTCCGCTCATTGCTTCTTTGGATGCTGCTAGGTATAGATTTAGGTCTTCTTTTGGTTTAGGTGTTGTTAAACAATGGAGTTCTAAGATCATCTTTTTCATTTCTTGAAAAGCTATTTCGGCTACCTCTGTCCATCGGTATTCGTCTTTGTTATCCTTAGTGATGTTTTTGAGGGTTTCAAAGAAAGGTAGGGATCTTTCGGCTGACTTAGACAGGAAACGGTTCAAGGCAGCAAGCTTGTCGTTGAAACTTTGCAATTCCTTAAGTGACTTTGGTGATCGCATGTTGGAAATTGCCCTGGTTTTCTTGGGATTTGCTCTTATTGCTTCTGAGGTTATCATATATCCGAGAAACTTTCCTTCTTCAACGCCGAAGGAGCACTTCTTCGGGTTCAACTTCATATTGATTTTCCAGAGGTTATCAAATGTTTCCGCGATGTTAGCTATTAGATCTTTCTCCATTCTACTTATGATTACCATGTCATCGACGTACGCTTCTAAGTTCTGGCCAATTTGTGATCGGAAGGCGGTGTCTACCAATCTTTGCTACATTGCTCCAGCATTCTTTAATTCGAAAGGCATTTTCATGTAACAATACTTCCCATGTTCAGTATAGCAGGCTGTTTTCTCCTCATCTTCTTTGGCCATTTGGACTTGGTGGTATCCTTTATAAGCATCTAGGAAGCATTTATATTGAAATCCCATAACGGACTCAATTTTCCAATCGATTCCAATTAGCGGATAATAGTCTCTCAAACAAGATGAGTTGAGGTTTATAAAGTCGATGCACATTTTCCAGATGTCGTCCGGCTTCTTTAATAATACCGGGTTAGAAATCCAAGTCGGATGTCGTACGGGTCTGATTATTCCGGGTTTTAACCATTCCTTCACTTCTTTATTTATGGCCTGGTTTTTCTCTTCCGAAAAAATTCTCTTCTTTTGGGCCACCGGCCGGTCTTGGATGTTTACATTAAGCTTGTGTTCTGTGATCTCCCGCGGTATACCTGTCATATCCGAAGGTACCCATGCGAAAATATCTTGACTATTTTTTAGTAGCGTTATTAGTTGTCTTCTTCCTTCTTTAGAGAAGTTTCTCCCTATTGTTATAAGCTGATCCGGATATGCCGGATGAACCATTACCTCTTCCGTCATGTGAGTTTGGTTATTGTCTACTATTTCGGCCTCCGGTACTTCGACCGTAGCATTTTTTTCCAGCAACTTCTCTTCCAATTTTCTACATTCCGAAATGATGATGGAGCGGGTGACTAATGTGGCTATGCCTCTTGGTGTTGGGAATTTCATCATGGAGTGTATGGTTGATGGGATGGCCCTTAGTTTCTTGATCCCGGATCGTCCTAGTATGATGTTGTATGGGGAGGGAGACCTTACTACGGAAAATTTCATAGTCGTTCGGCGATACAGCCCTTCGCTTCCAAAACATACTTCCAGCTTAATTTCCCCAAGTGGTTTGATGGATTCTCCCGTAAATCCTACTAGAGGTGTGTTGGTTTCCTTCAATCGCGCCAGGATGGAAGAGTCGAGGTTTTTGAAACAGTGCTCATACATTACTTCTACTGAGGCGCCTTGATCCACGTATACCCTCCAGACAGTATATCATTCTATTTTAGCTTCGATAATTAGTGGCTCATCCGAGGCATCTCCAGGTAGAATTGAAGGGAAGCTAATGGGAGTATTCATCCAGTCATCCTCTTGATCTATGGCTTTACGTTTCCGGTGGTGTTCGGGGCATCGGATCATGTTGATGACCCTTCCTCGATTAGCTTGGGTATCACCTTTGTGTGGAGGCCTTTCCCTTTGTCGTATGCCTTTAATTAAATGATCGAGCTTGCCAGTTTCCAAGGCCTTCCTCAGCTGCTCCTTCAAATTGTAGCAATCGTTTGTGAGGTGTCCCTTTTCACCGTGATAATCACAATATCGGTCCAAATTTTCCTTAGAGGGTTTTCCTTTCAAAGTTGGGGTTGGCGGTAGCCTCAGCTGAGGCTCGGTGGCAAGAATTTCCTTGGTAGCCTTGGTTAGTGAATTTAAATCAATCGGTCTGGTGTCCCTCCGGTATGTATCATTGCGGCGATAATCCGTCTGATGATCCGTTCGATAGCTATTATCGCTTCTTCTTGCCTCGTAAGGTGCGTAGTAGTCATTTCACCAGGGCTTAAATTCTTCTTGATGGTTACCACGCCGGCAATCTCCTCTATATGGAATTCGTGGGGTGTACTGATCGCTTCTATTACTGTGAACATTTTAAGTGTGATCCCTTTTGTAGTGGTCTATTTTTTCCCCTCTCGGTATCTCAGCCGACCGGTATGCCCTTTCAGAACGGATGTAATCATCTACCCTAATCATCATTTCAGTCACCGTTCGAGGGACTTTTTCGGAGAATCTTTTGGCCAATTCGGGACACTTGCAACAGTCGACGAAAGAAGATATCTGCATTACTTCTGGTACCCCCGATATGCGACTAGCTTCGTCTGTCCACCGTTCTTTAAATTCAGGTAGGGCCTCATTGGCTTGCCGAACGATCTTTGTAATTTCCATTGGATCTCTGATACATTTTCTCCGAAGAGCGAATCTTAGCACGAACTGTTCGCTCAAGGCATCCCAACAATCAATACTTCCTCGTGGCAAGCGATCAAACCATGCTCTAGCTGCATCATCTAAGGTTTGCTAAAACATCATACACCATATTGGCATGGGCCATGCACCTTGGTTGGCTGCTCCTTCGAATCTTGTAATGTGGTCGTCCGGGTCGGTAGATCCGTCATACAGCTTTAGGTAGGAAGGCATCGTGTATTTGGAGCCTTGTGGTCCGGAGAATTCAATGATCCTCCGGGTAAAGGGGCTTTTTGACGCCTCTTTGAAAGGCTTGGAAAGGTCATCTGTACGTTTTTCTCCAGCTTTCTGGACTTCGGTTTCTTCCAGTTCTTCTTCATCAAAGTCGAGCCGAATGGGTTGGATGGGGGTTCCCCCTCCAGTATTGCGTTCTCGGATAAGGGCTTTTAATGTGGTGATATGACTGTATATTCAGTCTAGGCTTTCTTGATTGATGTCCTTGTTTTTCTCGCCGCCTTCTGGTGTCTCTAATGGGAGCTCCGTCATTTTGGCTTTGGTAGAGTGAACAACGGGTCCCACGGATGGCGCCAATTTGTTGAAGTAATTTCTTGCAAATACTTCGGACAAGCGAAATGAATCCTCCGGACGATGATAAGTCCTCCGGATTCTTTGTAGTCCTTCGTTAGTGTACGTCCTTTCGGCAACCTGCAAGACAGACACGTCCGTTAGTCTCGCCTCGGGTTTTATCCCAGGACCAACCTCCGGCGTGAGAGTAAGTATCCGCTATATAGAGAGATAAAGTATGAGAGTTTTTAGAGTGAGAAAACGTGTTACCATGAGGTGAGGGTTTCTCTTCTTTTTATAGGTGAAGAATTTGTATTTTTCGGGTTTGTACAATTTCCTTACCATTCGCATATCTTTATCTCACTATCGTGTACTTTGTGTACTATGATCTGCATAGTTGTCGCATATCCGGAAGGTCAGGTCATTCAGAGAGGCATGGTCGTTTGGATATTGATTCATTCTGTCCGGATATGGTTCGTTCCATCCGGTGTAGGTCTGGAGGACATATACGCCAACAAGAGCACTGAACGCCAACTTGTTGATCTAAAATACTAGTAACATGTAGCCATGTGGGAAAAGTAAACGTTGACATTAGTCGACAATAGTTTGTACACAGAGATCATCGATCAACTTGCTTATATTTTATCTATATACACAAATGTCAAGTAAAAAATACTATCAGGGGAAATTATCTCTGCTGTGGACAGCAGATAACTTGTCTGCTGCAAGGTTTTAAGTGAAGGGCCACATGTGTAAAATTTAAAACATGAAGGGTGCAAAGTGAAAATGTGAAATTTCATTTTGCAAACAATCAGGAGACAAGCTCCATGCTGCAACAGTAGGGATGCTAACCCCATACTATTATTACTCCTTCCGTCTCAAAATTATTGTCATGAGAGAGAAAACACAAAGTTTAGACACTTTAATTTTCAACCACTAAAATGAAATATTCCTCAACTAGATTCTCTAGTTTTTACTTAATAAGAAAAGTGGACAATTATTTTGAGACATCCTAAATAGGAAATATGGACAATTATTTTGAGACGGAGGTAGTAATTGTTTTCTAATCACAAAATGACAAAATATAAATGTAATTAGGTAGCTTCCTTCTTATAAATGCACTTCTAAAGCATAGACTAATCCTCATTAGAATTCTTAATTACCTACCACTCTAATGGCTTCTTCCATAGGCACCACCAGCAGCAACAACATGATCGAAGGTATGACCGCAATATGTTGTTACATCTTCTTTGTGATGAACTTTGTCATGAAATATCATTGTATTTTCGGTATATGCTGCTCAATATTTATCATTTTTGACACCTAATTTCATTAAACCCATTACTTTTTGGTTTATTGATACATACTAGCTATTAGATCAAAAGATTTATAATTTTACACTTCGGTTTTATTTATATTTTGAATCATTTTGTAGAACCTAAAACCCGCTTTGAGATCTATTGATATATAGTCAAAATCTACTCGTTTTACATCTGGCCCATCAGGTTTTTTGCTAATTAACAGATATTCTCATTTAATATACTAGTTATAATACCCGCGCACGCGCGGTTTTTTTTTTTTTTTTTTTTTTTTTTTTAATTTTGAAATAATTATTTAAAAATTTTAATCATATTGTTAATTGCATATTATCTATATTTTTTGTATTTATCTTCTACTTGTGTTGTGGATAAATATATAATAAATAATCTTTTTTTTTTAAATATCTTATCTATATTTTTTTGTATTTATCTTCTACTTATGTTATGGATAAATATAAAATATTACGTAAAAGAAAATAATCTTTTTTTTAATAAAATTATTATTAAATCAGGTATGAATTGATTTTTTGAAATGCAAAATTCGGGTTTTATTTTATTATACAAAAGATTTGATAAACATTTTACAAATAACATTTGTCAAGGTGGGTTACCTTTTACAGTAACCTCACTTTCACAAATGACGACAAAACTGTCCTTCTAGTTTGGGTGCGTTTCAAAAACAGCCTTTAGCAAATTGCAAAAATTTCGCGGTTGCGGAAATAGTCTTCATGTTAAATTATTGATTGTCTGTGTAACGAAATATTACACAAGTTTACTCTTTATATACCTACCAATTTCAGTAACGGTCTTTAAGTTTAATTTACTTTTTCGGGTAAAGATGTTAGCAAGTAATTATTTATAAATTAATTGAAATTCAAGAAACCAAATACTTATTGCTTGTTTTTATCTCAACGCAATGCGCGGTTAAATCTCACCGTGATATAACACATTTAATAACCATAATGAATACTGTTTTAGATATAAAAACTTAAAGATTGTTTTAATAACATAAATTTTACTAGGATTTAGAATATTATATAAAAAGATATTTTAATATAGAATAATAATAAAAAAACATTTTATAATTAAATAAATAATTTAAAAATATATTTTTATATAAGAAAATTACAAACCAACCCGTAAAGTTATAAATATTTCATAGTACATCCCCTAAATTTATAAATTTACACTTTATGTAAATGTTATTTTCATAAGTCGTTTCACATTTGTTTGTTTTATCAAATATTTCTAAATTTAAAAGGGTTTGTCCTCGAATTCGTTAATGATATAAGATCATTTGAGGATCAAACATTTTTTACATACCAAGGGACTAATCTCCACCCTTCATTTTTTCTCCATATTTATTTGATCTAATAGATGACATTAATCCCAACAATTTAAAAAACTCACTTTCATTCTTTTTTTTTTCAAATATTAATATCTTTCAAACTGTTAATCGTTAAGCGAAAAAAATTATACCGTTACAACGAGCATTTAATTATCTTTCTATAGATAGGTTATTTGATATATTTTCGACAAAATTTTTTTATTTTTCGTTTTTTCATGTTTTCCTTCGTGACCGAAAAAATCATATATGATATTACATATCATATATGATATTTTAATATCATATATGATATGTAATATCATATATGATTTTTTCGGCACGAAAAAAAACGTGAAAAAAAATTGTCGAGAATATATCAAATACCCTATCTATAGAAAGAAAATTAAATGCTCGTCGCGATGGTATAATTATTTTCGCTTAACGATTAACGGTTTAAGAGATATTTAAATTATAAAAAATGGGTGAAATATTAAAATGCTTTTAATCTCAACAATTGATTTCTTTTTAGATGGATGGTAGGGATGAGTCCCTTGGTATGTAAGAAAAGTTTGGTATTTAATATAACTCTCCTCTTAGTTAATATGTTTTAAAATCTGTCATAATACACCGTGTACACTCCTCGAGATTACATTATAAGTATGGAGTCGAGTTATTCTACAAACCAAATATTCCTCACATACCAAGGGACTCATCCTCACCGTCCATCTAAAAATGAAATCAATGGTTGAGATTAAAAGCATTTTATTATTTCACCCATTTTTTATAATTTAAATATCTCTTAAACCGTTAATCGTTAAGCGAAAATAATTACACCATCGCGACGGGCATTTAATTATCTTTCTATAGACGGGCACTTTGATATACTTTCGGAAAGAAAAAAATCGCTTTTTTCACGTTTTTTTTCGTGGCCGAAAAAAAATCATATATGATATTACATAGCATATATGATATCATATCATATCTATACAATATATAATGTAGGAATGAATCTCTCTCTTCTTCGTCTTAAAATTTAAGGGTAATTGCATATATACCTACTAAAACTTGCATATTTGCATATTTCTTCAAAACATGCTTAAACATCATTGTACATTATGCATTTAAAACTTGTATTTTGAGAAATATGCAAATATGTAAGTTTCAGTGGGTATATATGCAATTCCCCCTAAAATAAAGACTTTCAAGCCATAATACTTATTGTACAATACACAAAGCACTATTACTGATCTTTCTCATCAATCTTAATTTTAAGACATACAAGTCTTAAAGCTTAATGTACAAAATACAAAGACTATTAATGCGGTCAAGATATTTAATGTAGTCAATTAATTAACTGGTCAATAAATACAATTAATGCTGTTATTAAAACACCCCTTACACAAGAAATACAAATTATGAAGCATATTGTACAACCATCTTAAACACAATTCCTGCATTAAATGTCACTAATACAAATAATAAAGCACATTATATAAATATTCAAGCCCGAACAGACACGGGCCAAACGGGCACGAGCCCGAATGGGCACGGGCCAAACGGGTTAATGTTATACGAATCGCTTTAAAAAAGACCCAAAAAGATGAAATAAATTCCTTAAGCGTAACACCCCAGTTATATTTTAAAAATTAAATATATTATATGTTTTTCTTTAAAAACGATTGTAATGTTCTACAATTGAGAGAAATTATGTATCTGTTAGTGCCATTTAACTTTTCAATAAACAATACATGCCCATTTCAAAAAAAGGCGAGGGCAAAATATGCCCACATCATTTACAAATTAGCCCATTTTTTTTTCTTATTTTATGCACAAATTGCCACCTCTAATAATTATTATCACAATTGTATAATTAAAAACATTGTCATTAGTTAATGAGTTAAAATACGTCACATGCAATTCTTGATATCAATAAATTTATTATAAAAAAATATAACATATTAAAATACATGATTTATCAAAAATAATTATTTCAGTGTACCCGTCGCTGCAACGCGCGGGTACCCTGCTATATGATATTACATATAATATCATATATGATATGTAATATCATATATGATATGATATGTAATATCATATATGATTTTTTCGGCCACGAAAAAAAACGTGAAAAAAACGGAAAAAAAGAAATTGTCGAAAATATATCAATTAGCCTATCTATAGAAAGATAATTAAATGCTCGTCGTAACGGTATATTTTTTTTCGGTTAACAATTAACGGTTAGAAATATATTAATATTTGAAAAAAATTGATGAAAGTGGGTTTTTTAAATTGTTGGGATTAATCTCATCCATTGGATCAAATAAAGATGGAGGGTGGAGATTAGTCCCTTGGTATGTAAAAAAAGTTTGGTCCTCAAATGATCTTATATCATAAGTATGATGTAAAGTGTAAACTTAAATTTTTTTCTTATATAACATATTATTTGATGAAAAGAAAATACACAATAAATTGGCTATAGTTGAGTATAAAGAGAGTGAGACATGATGGTCCTTTGCTAATAAAGGATTACCTTCTTTGAAACTAAAGTCAGGTGCAAATACGGACTTTCTTTCTGGCACAATCTTAGGCTCATACTTTACTTGAACAAACAATCCCCACATAACCCTTTTTGTAGTCTTGATGCTTGCTCCTGCACCCTCTTGTAATTGCATGTGTGTCACAAGTCTCACATAAACATGAGGATCTACCTTAATGTTGATACTACTACAGTGATGGGTTCCTCCAAGCAGCCCACATGATTCATCAATTAGGTGTTTATCCACACTATTATCGTTAAATTCAGAATCAATCACATTTTTTTTTACACCATCGTAACACTCAACTTTTATTCTTGCCTCTCCCACGTTAAGATATTCAATATTTGTCTTTTTCTCCACAGTCGTGCTTTACTCAATACGATTAGGCAACAACAAATGATTTGTATCATCAATCATTGATGTATATTGAGGGGGTGCTTGGTGAGGGGTTAAGGGGGGGGGGGGGGGAGGAGGGGGGGGGGGGGGGAATGGGTAAGGTATTAAAATGACCCCACCTTACTCATTTGTTTGTGCTTGGTAGGGGAGTGCAAAGGGATTGATTACCCCGTAGTGGGTAATCAACCATTATAGAATAAATTGGGAGGTAAGAGATTGATTACCCACATCACTCATTCCTTTGCATTCCCTTTCTCTTTCCCTTACCCTTTCCCTTTCCCCACTTTGAACCAAGCGGACCCTGAGTTGTTTTTGTGGGTACCATGTGCTTCTGTGACACGAGCTAAAGAAAAAACTTCGCCAAGAGATGTTGGTTTAGATACCAACAGTTCATGTTGTAGCGTTAGTTTAAGACTCGAGATATAAAACGAGATTAATAGGGTGTCGGATATTCCCGTTACTCGATTCATAAGCTTCTCAAACTTGCTTTGATATTGCGCAACTGTCCCCATTTGCAACAGCTTAGAAAGCGTGCCTCGCGGATCCCTATACTTACAAGGTCCAAACCGATTAAGAACACTCTCCAAAAATCCCTCCCAGTTGGTAATCAAATTATTGCGTGACATCCGTCAGAACCATTTGGCGGTGTCTCCTTCAATATTAAAACCGACGACATTGAGTCGTTATGGAGCTGATGCAGGATCGCACGACCTCCCAAAAGGTTTTACTTCTCAAGGGATCTTGAGAAGCTTGCAATCCTCAAGTACCTGATCGTTGTAGTGTAGTATAAGTAAATCCAGGGGATTCATCGTTCTCTAGGGGAATAGTGTCGTTAGGTTGAAGTATATGTCGAGATAAGTCTAGAGGTGAGGGATGATTCTTTTTGCGTTTTTATATCTTTTAGAAAGCAAATAAAAATCTCGGTTTTGAAGGAATAGGCAGAATTAGTTGTTAAACAACTAACCCAAAAACTACTTTCATAAAAACTAAAATTAAACTAATTAAAAGTAAAGTGGTGAACTCTGATGGTGGGAGAAACGTATTTACTTAGATTTAATTACTCCCCAGTTATCTACTATTGATTCTTTGAATTGTCACGTCTTTATTTTAGTTGAAGCGTTAGATTCCTTAATAATGGTCATGTGGGGGGGGGGGGGGGGTGCCAAATTTCCCGACTCTATGAATATTAATATTACCCCAAAACCTTAAAGTCTATTAAGAATTTCTAAGATCATTGACCTCAATTCATGCAATAAATACAATGAGAAAAACAATAGTGCACTCTACTGTTGCGTTTTCTAAGATGTTCAAGCTAGTTACATATAAGAGGTCAGTCAGTTTTCTTAGTCTAACGTGAGGCAATCAACTAAACAATAGACAACAAATCAATAATCAATAACTATGTTTCATTATATCTAAGCAAACACTAATAAACTTAAGATAGCATGTTAGAAAGAAGAAAAGATAAACAAATAATCAAACAACACATAGACATATTGAATGATTAAAAGGGATAACTTATCTTCAATAAAACATGGATGAAAAAGGCTAAAAAAGCCTTACAATATCTCTGAAAATTGTTTATGGTACTATATATAGTTTTACATGGCTGATGACGTCCGGTTATGGGTTCTGATGCCGTCAACTCTCCTTGAATTAGGGTTTCCTTTGTGAAAATCGCCACTATGACGGTGTCAACATTGGATCTGAGGCTGTCACTTGTAATTTCCTTATGGGCCATCTCTTGTTAAATTAAAGCGTGACGGCCATCACTTTGTAACACCTGACAGCGTCAGATTATAAATGCACAAAATTCTTCTGAGGTGTCTCTTGTTAATTTTACACGAGAAATCCATCTTGAATAACAAATGATGGCATCACGTTGTAGCTAGTGACGCCGTCAGCATTCCATGTCTGACATACTTTTTGCGACTTCGTTGTTTTCTTCACTTTATCGTCCAAATACGCTCCAAAAGTGTTGTTTTCCACAATTCTTGTCCTAATTACCTAAAATACAAAAAGAAACGATTTGAGGCAATATTTGATCACATTTACTCGAATAAATCTTTATCAGCAGCCGCTGTTTCTAGAAGACCAAAATACTCGTGAATAGCAAAGATCCAACTATCAGGATCAGCGCCTTTAACTTGGGAACCTCCAAACGCATGGACTGCGGTATCCCTGGGTCGCCGCCTGTTCCATGTCTGTTGTGCCCTAATCCTTTAATAGCCTGTAACTCCACCTGTAACGTATCAAGTTGAGTATGTAGGTCAATGTGTAATGCGTTAGACTATTCCTTTAAAAGCACACGGATAGCTGGTTTGTCCATTAAGAATGAAAGCACCAGTTGATACGATCAATTAAGGCTGTATCGATAGTAGGCACCACTTCAAGCGGGCATGAGCTTCTTAAGAAGAAGGAAAGAAGACTGAAATATTGTTTATCGAAACTCACTTCAAGCGGGCACGAGCTTCTTAAGAAGAAGGAAAGAAGACTGAAATATTGTTTATCGAAACTATCACTTCAGGATAACCCTTACAATAAAATACTTACCCTAACGCAACTTGAACAGTTATCTTAAACAATGAGTCACACACAACACATCTCCTAACACGACTCAAATATGACGTTAGACAATAATTAAAACAAGATAATTATCCTTATGACATAATCCTTATGCCACACCAGAATAGACACGACCCTCTTGGTTCGCCCACTGTCATATGAATGTATACATTTGGGAGGGGAGCTCACCACAATGCACAGTGCCCGAGTGGCCATTGGCCTCACCATTCGTCCCTGGTTTTAGCATACGTCACGTGTGAGGTTGTTTGATGGTAATGGGGTGGCGCATGAGGATCACTCTCACGAGTGACTCCTCACCCACCATTACTTCGAGCCTTAACCTTAAGGTTATGTTGCTTATTATCAAAGTCATGTATTTATTATAAATATACATGTTACCTCATATTAGGTATTTAGTTAATAAAGCTCTTTTGTTATTTCACATGGTATTTGAGCTTTAAGTTCAATCCATCACAAATAGTTATCCTTTGGTCATCTGGTACTCGCAAATAATTCGAAAAGATCCTGATTTATTTATTTACTTTCGCTTTATTTTTATTTTATTGGGTCAATTTCATATTTACCCAACTTAAACACCATAATATCATATTTACCAAAAACATACATTAATTACATTGTACATCATTCATTCATAACTTGTATTTTGGGTATATATGCCATTTTGATATTTAGATCGGGTATATAGGGAATTATCCCTATTTTATTAGTCTTTTTATCTAATGAAAATAATAAACTCTATAAAAAATCTAGCCGTCGTAACAACTGATTTAGACCAGCACTATTGACTTATTTGCAAGATCATATTGTGCAACAATAGATGTAAAACATATTAAAAAATGTCATGTGTGAGACTTTTTATTTTTAAAAATAGAATATTTTGAAATCAACTTTGATGTTGTGCTATATTGTATGAATTATATTTAGATTATTTAATAAAGGGCTAATGGCACGGTAATCATAATTGTCATTTGCACATTTTATATATATCGAACAATTTTTTTTTATTATTATTTTTTTCTATTCTATACACTCAACTTGATTTTATTGTATTTTTTGTGTACTTTATCACCATTTTCCCTCTTATTTTTTGCTACTATATGTATCATAGTTGTTATAAAGTACACAAAAATACAATAAAATCAAGTTTAATATATAGAATAACAAAAAATTGTTTGGTACATATAAAAGATGCAAGTGAAAAGTATGATATATTATGGTGCCATTAACCATTAATAAATTGCTAGATGTTTAGAATTACTCTTTAAGGCAGATTTTATTTATTTATTTATTTACAAAAATAAACTTTTTATTTCCAATTACTGATCCATGTCTTCTCATACATACATGATAAAAGTGAAACATTCAAAAGAATAAAGAACACGTAATTATAAACCATACAAGAATACCACATTTTATCGTGTCAAGTGTCAACCATATATTTCATGATAATAATCACTTTATGTCACATGCCATGTTTATATGCTTTAATGCTCTTAAGGATTAAGTTCACACCATGTATGCCTATTATTTACATGCATCGTTTCCTCTTCTAGATAATGTTAGCGTATTTGTCGCGTACAATGGAAAATGGGAATGGGACGGTAAAAATTGGTTGTTCAAGGATTCCAAGGGATCAATAATGGTTGTGTCTAAATACGTGACGCTATCACAAATAACTGATATCCTATTCTCAAAATTGAAAGTTGATCACGATTCTTGTGGTTTAAAGTTGGAGGTTCATTACAGAGTTGGATCTCCTTGGTTTCCTATTGTTGAAATTGAATGTGATGAAGATCTCTCGTTGTTCATCTCAGAATCTTCAAAAGCAAAACTTCCTTTATGTGTCACCGTTGTGTTAAAAGATGACATTGCTGATAGACTTGTACAAGATGAGATCAATCCACATGGCCTCAAAGGTAGGTTCTCTGAGGGATTTCTTGATCAAATTAACCATAAATCTCGTGATATGCATGTTGCTAAACAGTAAAC
Source organism: Artemisia argyi (assembly GCA_030686995.1). Lineage (NCBI taxonomy): Eukaryota > Viridiplantae > Streptophyta > Magnoliopsida > Asterales > Asteraceae > Artemisia > Artemisia argyi. Next base: position 187,226,282 of record CM060683.1, on the reverse strand, counting down.
AATATTGTTTTAATTCCATATGGCCGCAAAGGTAGGTTCTCTGAGGGATTTCTTGATCAAATTAACCATAAATCTCGTGATATGCATGTCGCTAAACAGTAAACAATATTGTTTTAATTCCATATGATCAAAGTTTAAAAATGATCAATGTTTCTCTAATACCACCTATGATCAAAGTTGTTTTCGCAAGCTTTTGTAGGCTTCTCATGAAAAAGTCACTTTTTATTTGATCATATGATATCGCATAAATGCTCATATTTGTGAATTAGTATTGAAACAACTTTTAATCCAATATATTTGCTTCTGAATAATCATGGGTTGTATAATACATTCACTAAGGATATAGGTGGGGTTGATATAAAGCCAAAATCAAAAACGATTTTTGATCAACAAAATATGTTGATAAAATCTAAAAAACTTCACAAGTTAAAGATTAAAATAATATTAAATTATGTGAAAAAAAGTTAAATTCTTTTTACGTTTTGTTTTGATGGATCTTTTTCTTCTGATAACAAAAAAAAGTTCGTTTCATCAAAAAAAAAAAAAAAAAAAAAAAATCTTTTATCAAAACTAGGCAAAAGTTGTCTGTGTATTGCAACAAAATCAATATAATCTTCAGATTTAATTTGATTAGTATTTTATAAAAATGTTTGTGCATTACAACTGAATTTTAATTTTTCTTCTTATTTGATCCTAACTCTCTCTCTCTCTTTATATATATATATATATATATATATATATATATATATATATATATATATATATATGTTTTTTTAGATGACAGCATAGAAAACAGACTAATTAAAGCTATTCGGAAGGATGACTGGGTGAAAGCCCGAGAAATCGTTAATACAAAGGAAGTTACGTGGACTTCTAAATTAGATGATCAATGGAATACAGCGTTACACTTCGCTGTTGGTAGATATAAAGATAATAAGGTTGTTGGGGATATCCTAATGGGGATAAACAAGGAGTTACTTGAAACCACCGTAGATGTTAATGAACGGAACCCGGCGCACGCTGCTGCAGATTTTGGTAACACAGAAGCTTTGAAGATGATTTGGTCCTGTAACCCAAAATGTTTATTCATTCCTGATAAAGTCGATCTTTTAGCGATCCATTACTCTCTTGGGGTTTCATCGACCACAACCTTTCGCTATTTGTTCAAGCAAATGAAAAGTGCTGAAGAAGAATTTTACCCATTCTTAGAAAGCGTGCGAGGTCTTAAACTTTTGCGTCTAGCAATTGATAAAGGATTAATTGGTATGTACGCTTTTTAAATTTATTTTTTATTTATTTTTTTTTTTTACCGAAGACGAAAATGTATTAGAAATAAATTGATAACACACTTCTAGCTAACATCTGAATTGAAAGTACCCAACTTCCAACAAATTAACCTCGTGGAACATTTGAAATTGATATAGTATAGTAGATGAAATTATTAATTTATTGCCTAATTATGAGACATATATTTAAGGAATTTTGGATATCATCTTACGGGGCTATACAGATATCGCATATGAGTTGATCAACGGCTACCCGAGCATGGCAACACAAATGTACAAGAATGTTAAAAGCCGGCCACTGGAGTGGATCATCAGGAACCCGGATTTATTTTATAGTGGAAAGCGTTACAACTTGTGTCAAATAATTATTTACCATCGTAAGTCTTTCAATCATAGTTTATCACTTGATCCCCCAATAATATATCTCTACAATTAATTATCCATTCGGGTCATCCGACAATCAAATAAATTTTAATCCATTTAACTAATCGTGGGTCATGATAAATTATCTCAAATCTTTTATTTATATATATATAAGGATCCAGTGAGAAGAAAACTTAAAATGAGAAGGATGAGAAATAATTATAACTACACATTTGAGATGGATCGACTTGATTTAAATGCATCTCTATTTATTTAGATGCATCCAAATTAGTTCTGAAAAGTGATTTGAAGTGAAAACGATGCAAAGTAGTACTAACAACAAATTTGACCAACAGAGGACGAAAAATGTATAGGATTTGTCTAACTTGATGAAATGCATATAATATATGCATATGCATCTAATTTTTTGCTAGAAAATATATTATGGTGCATCTAAAAGATTATGGATGCATCTAATTTAAGTCGATGCATCTTAAATGTGTGGTTATAGTTATTTCTCATCCTTCTCATTTTAAGTTTTCTTCTCATTTGATCCTAAGTCTATATAATAAAACAAAATCCCTATTGAGAATTTTCCATTTTAAAAAAATCAATTCATACCTTATTTAGTAATAATTGTATTTAATAAAAAGATTATTTTTTTATTAGATAACATTTTATATTTATCAATAACACAAGTAGAATATAAATACAAAAAATATAAATAAGATACAATTAACCAAGAAAATAAATACAAAAAATATAGATAAGATGCAATTAATAATAAGATTAAAATTTTTAAATAATTATCTTTAATAATAAAAAACTATAATTAAATATTATAAATCAAACAAAACGAAGATTAAATAATTTGTTTTTTAATAAACAAAAATATATGATTCAAAAAAATTTAAAAAATTCACGCGTACGCGGGCATTATAACTAGTATATACTTAAATTTTGATCCAACTTGTATATATAACTCAAAATCAAATGCTGACCCGCTTTGGTCGATGTTTTATCTATTTCTAGACAACTAATAATGCTTATATTTTTATTATTGAAGATGTACCAATCAAGAATAACAGCTTGGGTGGTACTGATACGGCAGACGTGGAGAACCAATAGACACCCAAGAAGGATAAGTTTGTTACCAAATACTATAGGAGGTGCCTCCACAGCGGTATATGAACTATGCAATTCCAAAACTCTAATAAAACTCAACCATGCATATTAAGAGTGATTTGTTTGTACTTAACAAACATTTTAACTTATATGCATCGACATACCCCTGGAATAATATTATGTATATACTTCAGTTTTATAACATTTTATTGACAAATCATATCTGATTTTTTTTTTTTTTTTTTAGTCATCTCGAGGATTTGTTTAAAATTATGGGAGACAACACTGCTGCATGGTAAGCACGAGCTTCCACCGAGCTAATCTGTCTTAGAAACATAGATCCTTATTACAGCAAAAGAACTCATTACGGGGGGAAATAGGCTACACCGATTATAAATATCCGTGCACCTTGTTTTTGCTTGAACAAGAGTAATTATCAAGAACAATAAAATGAAGACTTGCTTTCAACTTGCTTTTTAAATTTATTTATTATTATTTTAACTTTGAAGCTTATTACTATTTGATTAACCACAGTACCGCACGTTAAGCGCCTCCAGGATGATAAAATAAAGCACAACTCAACTATTAAGCTACTCAGGCGTATATGCGAGGAAATTTATAAAAAAAATGCATCAAGTGATATTAAACGTCTTTATAGCCATCCATTTTGTTTAGCTGTGGCAAACAACACCGTTGAAGTAATAGATGTGCTGACCACATATTTTGGGGGATTGTACCATTCTAAGAAAGACGAGCATAATATATATCAATTGACAGTCTTGAGCAGAAGCGAAAAGGTTTACAGCTATATTCTACATCATATAAGTTTCGCCAAAGCTGCCTTTTCGACATCCAAAGACGGTAATGGTAACAAAGTATTGCACTTGGCTGGACTTTTGGCACCTACACATAAACTTAGTGCTGCTTCCGGTGCCGCTCTTCAAATGCAACGAGAGTTACAGTGGTTTGAGGTGAGCTTGTTTCTCTAGATTAAATTAAGCACAAGGTTTCTTAATGTACTTTACACTCGCACAACATCACTAGAAAATATTTCTCAATACTCATAACCATAAAACGAGTTAGAGGATTTCCAATATTTAGTTTTATTTACTTGGTTGAATATAATTTGAACTACAGGAACTGAAAAAAGTGGTGGGAATAACACAAACACGAGAACTGAACAATCACGGAGAGACACCAATGATGGTATTTAGAAAAGAGCACAGGGGGCTAAGAAAGGATGCGGAAGAGTGGATGAAAAAGACAGCCGATTCATATACAATCACGGCGGCTCTCATTATCACAATAGTTTTTGCGGCTGCAATTACTGTACCTGGTGGAAATGATAATACCACTGGGAAACCAATTTATGAAACGAAAGCAAGCTTAAACATATTTGCAATTGCAGATGCAATCTCGTTGTTCACGTCCACCACTTCCTTATTGCTGTTTCTATCGATTCTCACAGCACGTTATGCAGATGAGGACTTTCTGTTCAAGTTGCCGAATAGGTTAATATTTGGTCTTGTGATGCTATTTGTGTCCGTTACGTCCATGATGGTAGCCTTTAGTGCGACACTGTATATCATGTTAGGACAGGATAAAGCATGGATTCTGATTCCAATAGGTGCATTAGCATGCCTACCAATTGCTTCGTTCGTGACATTACAGTTTCCGTTGCTTGTGGAGCTTATATCTTCGACATATTTTAATGAAATCTATAGGGGGAAAATCTATCATAATTAGTATCGAGTGCTAATGCCCAACCCGGGAAACATTATTATTGTTATTATTATTATTATTATTATTATTATTATTATTATTATAAGAAACTTTCTTTTGTTATTTGATGTTCATGCATGTAGTTGTGAGAACCAGTTGTTGCTAATTATAACATAACCATTGTTTGATCTCTTTATGTTATACCTTGAATTACATTCTAAGATTATAAAAAGTTATACGGGTGTGTTTGTTTCATTAAGATGTTTTGGGTCTGAATCTGACTATCACATCTTACTAGTAAGATGTGGCTATAAAGTCCGAATCTGAATAAAATAATCGTATAATCGTCTGACTGAGTTTAATTATCTTTTTTTAAAACATATATTATATCATAACAATACCATAAATGAGTAGCTTTGTAACACCCCCATTTTTGATAGATCGTAGCGGATTTAGATATGGGGTATTACCTTATGGAATCACAGTTATAGTAATAGAAAACGACTCAAAAAGAGATGTTTTTATAAAATGAGTTATCATTCATTAAATTATCAGAGATTTATTAAGAAGAGGTCCCGTTAATCTAAATGTCAAATGTTGTGTTTTGAATGATAACGGGGTTGAAAGTCTTCCAAGTTCAGTGTTGCCTTGTGCCATAGATCCGTAACAGCTATATACCTAGGATACATGCTTAAAAGTCAACACTAGGTGTTGAGTGAGAGTCATAACTGTAAGTGTAGTGTGAATACAAGTTTCCCCAGGGTTTAGATGTTAAACCCTTCAAGGAAAAATGTAGGGTTTTTAATAATTGCAATGCATATACAATTATCATGTGAAAAGAGTTATTGCACTAAGCTCATGAAACCGCATGTTAACAGCTCAGATCATGGGGCACTGTAGACCCTTACATGATGGGACGGAGATAAGCACACACTTAACGAGCAATGTACCCGATCAATGTAGCCTAGTTGGTGAGTAGAGTGTCGATCACTAAGAGTAGGAAGTTAATACTTAGTATATTTATTAGTATTTTAATATCTAAGTTAGTTTTACAATCTAATCTAACGCAGAGGTTTTTCAATCTTAGAGACTGGCACGATTAGGTTTGATTAAACTAAACTAAAACTAATGAGCAAAATACAACAAATGGCGAACACGTACACAGATAGATAACATAAATAGATAGAAGGCCTGACTAATGATTAAGTAGCTTGTCACTTGTTTTATTGCTAGTTTTATATGATGAGTATCGTAAACTATTCTCACACGTTGCTTCTTGATTATAGGCGAGTAAACCCTTAATGATCACTTATGTCTAAGAAATAATTAACTAACTTATTAGGCTAGTAAACTAATTGTAGGAGGGGTATAGCGGCCCAAGCTTGCTACTGCCAGACTTAGAGGTTATCAAAGCACATATAACAAGAACCCAAAAAACATCATATAAACTTTAATAGATGGGAAAGCAATTTTAAGGGGAGCAGTATGGCAGCCACAAGCCCATCAATTCTGATGGATTAAAGCATACTATTACAATAAAACAAAACTACTTAATTCAATTACAACACATTCAAGACCTTCTTATTGCTATGAAATCTTCACTTTGGTGTGTCTTGTGTTGCCTTTTCGTCTATATTCCTCTCCTTAGGGTTTCTTCTTTTCATATTAGGGTTTTTGGTTTATGAAATCCGGTTGTATCTTGGGGTATTTATAGTTTCTGTTTGTGTGTTCGATGTGGCACATCTACTAAGCAGATGTGGCGCATTGACTTAACTTCGCATGGGGTCCAAGATTAATATATTTCTGGAATATTCGTACACTGTCTTCAGATGCGGTGTATCTTCAATATAATGTGGTGCATGTCCTTCAGTATCTTGGATTGTATTTGGTGAAGTCTGGATAGTGATGCGCCGTATGTCAGAACTGTGATGCGATGTATCTGAGCTTAAACAAGTTTGTTCTTCTTCGTTGACCAAAGTTTCATATGCGGCACATCATATAAATTAGATGCGGTGCATTTTTCAAAGTCAGGCAATGGTCTTTAAATCATCATTGAGTATACTGATGCGTGGGAATCACACCTTGCTTTACCTCTCGAGGGATCTCAAGAAGCTTACAACCCCCACCAGGCAGTGTACCTGATCGTTGTAGTATAGTATAGTGACAAGTACCGGGGGATTGATCGTTCAGCTTAGGAATAGTGTCGCTAGGATTAGAAAACCTAATTAATAGTTCTAGAGGTGGAAGATGATTATTTTTGTATTTTTATATTTTTATGAAAGCAATTAAAATCTCGGGTTTTGGAAGATAGGGCGGAATTAGTTGCTATTCAACTAACCCAAAACTATGATATAATTAAAATAAAATACTAAAAATGAAATTAAACTAAGGTTGTGAGCAGTGGTTGGAGAAATTGTGTTTACTTAGACTTCATTACTCCCTAGATATCTTTTACATGTTAATTACTTGTTACACTTGTATGGATGACGGATTGTATTCCTTAATACCATTCGTGGGGTGGCATACATAACTCCCCAACTCTATGAGCTCTTATCTCCTCCTACACCATGACCCAGCACAACTATAGGGATTGTAAACAGTGGCTCATGCATTAAATACAACCAATAAAGACCTAGTACGCCTCGGTTCATGTTTCTTAAGACGTTCAAGCATGTTACCATTGGAGATCTGCCAGTTTTCTTAAGCCTAACATATAATATCATTCATCCAAAACAAGAATAGACAAGTAATCAACACATAATCAACATCTAGGTTTCATTAGATCTAAGCAAACACAAAGGAGATCTAGCCTAGCATAGTAGAATTAAGATAAGAACAAGAGATAAACAACCAACACATAGACATATTGATTGAATTGAAAGTATACTTATCTCAATTACAATGCAAGGTCTCAAGGGTTTGGAACCCTTGAAAAACCTGTAAAAGAGGCACCAAAATCGTCTTTAGGGTTTCACCAAAACTTCTCCTTCCTTTAATGAAAAAACTAGAAAACTATATATAGGAAAAATAGTCTGACGGCGTCAAGAGTAACTTCTGACGCCGTCACCTCGCCGCCAAATACTTCCTCGGACGGCCTTGATCCACTTGTGACGGCCTATGTGACGCCGTCACCACCTACGGTATTTTATTCTTGCCACTTTGACGCTGTCATAAAGCCTTCTGACGCCGTCACCACCTACGGTGTTTAATTCTTCATGTCTGACGCCGTCAAGATGTTGGTCTTGACGCCGTCACCTTGTATCTTCAGCATGGATTTTTGGTACTTTGTCGTTTTCTTCACTTTTATGCTCCAAAAACGTCCAAAATAGCTTTTTTTTCCAGAATTCACTCTCCAAACACCTAAAATCACAAAAGGAACGATTTAGGGCAATATTTGATCAAATAAAGTCGGATTCGGGCTTAAATGACCCCCTAAAAACGGATCATTTTTCGCCTTATCATATACCCTTACACTTGAGATTTGCTTGTCCTCAAGCAAATGAGCTTTTATTCTAATCAAAAGACAAGTTAGGGGTCATTTAACACTAATATAAAAGTAATTACAACAAATAATCGTTCCACAAAAGACCAATAGACAAGCACGGAGGTCATACACAAGCACCTCACAAATAGTGTTTAGATACTCACATCTCTCGGGTGTAATAAAGTAATATAACATTATGGAAATGGAAGATATCTCTCACTATCTGTCATAGCAAAATAGATTACCATAGGCTTGGGAAAGGATCAAACCTCCACCACATGGCGTAAGCACCTAGGATAAACTATCAAAGAGGTCTTTTAAAGGGTTATAACGTTAGGTGTAGGGATATGAATTACACGGTTTTGTTGGATAAATGAAGTTTTACTGGTGGCGAGTTAACAATCTTGGTTAATTACATGTACAAGATGGCGTTGCTAAGCCAAGACTAGACTCGACTTAAGCTAATAAATGAGAAATAACTAAAAACATAAAATGAACATAGAATAAAAACGGGATGGTAGTCCGTATGTTTTTTTTTTCTTTTTCTTTTCTATTTTTTTTCTTTTTCTTAATTTTTTTTTTTTTTTTTTTTTTTTTTTTTTTTTTTGCATACACTCTTACCCTACCATCCAAAATAATACATCATAGGGGTTTAAGCAATCCCCTTACACTTGAATCTTTACATACTTTACATTAAACTAATCTAATGACTCGAATTAAGAAAATCAAAACACTTGGAGCACTTTTAAGATTAACGTACATATGGGGGTAATAATATTATGTTCTTCCCCATTACTCCATAAAACAAGTACTTACCCATGAGTCCCAATCGTCCCAAAACAATATGTACAAGGATATGACTCGACTTAGCAACCATGTAATCAATTAGAAAGTTAACTTAGGGTTTAACAAATAACAATAATGCACTAAAAATGAGCGCATACACGGATGGCTAAGGCGATTTGGGTGTACATTTAAGTGGGGTGTAACAAATTCTTCCTTTAAGTAAGATGCTTAAAGTTAGAAACGAAAAGATAGGCTCGGAGGGGTGTACTAGGGGTTTCGTGTACTAAAAATGAGTACAACGCAAAGGGTGTGGGAAAAATTAGTTGACTTAACTAGCCAAGTAATATGACTTAAATGGTCAAGTAATTATAATACGGGTTTAACACAAGGGTGATCCTAATGCCTCTTATCATGTAGTAAATCCTACCACACGAATGTAGTCTCACTAGCAGTCTCGGAATGCATCACTAACGCAAGTTCTAGAATCTAAATGCTACCGGTACACTCATAAGCACCAATAATAAATGCTTTTCCTATCAAAACTAAAGGCGAACCTCACATTTTTGGGTGGAAAATTTTTCTGAATATACGGTTATGTGCTAGTCATACAACCTCCTATCCATGAGACGCTTGCTATGGCTAAAGTTTCACTCCTAAATGTTGTAAAAAATTTTAAATTTGGTGCTAAAATTACACTAACAAGTATTTCTCATAGTTTTATTACACATCTACTATCAAACAAAACAAACTCAAGCGAAAGTGCATATGTAAGGTATCATCTTTTTACCCTCCCCTTACACTTAAGATGAACATTGTCCCCAATGTTCAAGTAAAGAATGTAAAAGTGAAAAAGTAAAGAGAATGAAATCAAATACTCCCCTGATTCGCTCGGTATGGATTATAAGTTGGCCAGGTTAGATCTTCCTCCAAGAAAATGAACAATCAAAGCTTCCCTTCCAGAATATAAATCATCTTCTTGTCATAAATAACCTGTAAATCCTGACAAAAGTAGACAAGGCAACCTCGCGTAAAATCGGCGGCATCCTATATAAGTTACTAAATCCTAGAAAACAAAGTAAGATATAATGCTTGTGGAACGAAGTTTGCAGATTTCCTGGAGATTATAAAACTTAATAATTCACAAAAACCATAAGACTCCGTTAGAAAAACAAAACCGGTAAAATTTCCAGATTTTTGACTCCTGACGCCGTCAAGAGCAATACCCTGACGCCGTCAGAATGGACCTGCAGAAATTCTTATGTTAAGTTTCCGGAAAATTTCTGGAAAAACTTTGTCCTACTTCCTGGAAAATCTTGCAAAACATCATTACGACTCGATACAAGCATTTGACTCTAACAAGTACTAATACACATGTTCATTAAATATTGTGGAGAATCATGATCGGTTTGTTTCTTAAAAACATATTTGGGGTTTCCCCTTACACTTATCTTTTGCAAAAATACCTTTAGGTTGAAGTTAAGACTAGGCCAAACAACATAATAAAGTATTTCCACATTTTAATTGAGAAACATGATCAACCAACAATAAAAATAAAACATGCATACGGAAGCAAATAACAATCAAACAATTAAAATCACACAAAACATGGGTTGCCTCCCAAGAAGCGCTTTTCTTTATTTACGAGTCTTGTAGCTAGACTCAAAGTCGTGGGTTACTACGTGATTTCATCATTGGTTCCACTCTCTAGGTCGTCTTCTAAACCAGTTTTGTATTCCGGACCTAGTTGCAAGCATTCTTTGTAGAAACCAAGCATCCTATTTCTAACATACTCTACTCCTCTACGTCTATCCTCCTCATTCCTATAATAAGCCGCTTGCTTGTGTTCTTTTTCGAAATTAGAGAGAAGGCGGTATTGTTCGATCTTGTAGGGCATTTGATAAGCGACCTCATCATTATCTTTCTTGAACCTAACTATCCCTAAAGTCGGATCATAACTCATCCTAGTGGCCTCAACAAATGGTTTTCCAAACACTACTTGACTTAGGCAAGCGTCTATCACCGGACGAATGTCTTCTACTATCATAAAATCGATCTCATAGGTGAGATTCCCTATAATTACATGCAATCCCTTCACTCTCCCTGCAAAATTACTTATCCAGTTCTTACCGGGCATCAACCTAAAATTGAGTTGCTTCTTCATCACCCAATTGTAATAAGTCCTAGTCATGATGTTCACGGAGGATCTAAGGTCGATGTAAGCTTTCCATATATGCATGTGCCCGATATTGCATGGGATGTTAATGTTAGAGGGGTCTCCCATTTTGATAAGGGGGTCGCCAAAGATATATGTTCTCTCGGGACTATCGAATAAATTCTTATGGTATTCCCGTTCGTCCTTGGTTGGCAACTTATCAAAGTATTCTTCTATAGGCTCTACCTCCTCTAATTCCTCATCCTTATTTACCTCAACTTCCCTACTCTCATCCTTACTATCAATTTCTACTCTAACTTCATCCTTGTCACTCTCCTCTATTTCCTTATCTATTGGCTTAATGGTGACAACATTGACAAAGTGGACATGTTTGGATGATGAGGGGTCCTTAATTTGGATTCCACTATTGGTGTCCCTAGTTTCCTTCCTAGGTGTGATTAAGGCTTGGTTGTTGAGGGCTTTCAACAAGTTGTCAATCTTATTGGTCATCTCCGTTTGTTGTTGGTTGAATTCGGTTTCAAACCTAGCTATGCGAGCTTCTTGAGATGCCATGAATTTTGACATCAATCCTTCAAGATTGTTGGTACTACCATAGTTGTTAGAAGGATTGTTGTTGAAGGTACGGTTGGATGGTGGACCGTTTGATTGGTAACGATTAGGCGGATTGGAAGAATTGGGTTGATTTTGTTTCCACCTAAGGTTTGGGTGATTTTTCCATGAGGGGTTGTATGAATCACCGTATGTGTTTGGCTCGGGCTTGAAAGTGTACCACTTATCTCCCGCTTCGTCGGTACGCGTGGATGCATAGTCCGCAAAAGCTATTCCGGGGAGTTCCATACAATCACGAGTGTCATGGAGACCACTACATAATTCGCATGAAGAAGTGATTTTGTTCACTTGGCTTGAATGCTTCGGAGCTTCGTAAGATTTCATGAGAAACTTGACTTGGTCCTCAAGTTCTATGATCCTACGGTCGGGAGTGCTTGAATTGTTCGAAGGCAAAGATATTGCCTTGACCGTTTTGTTCAAATCACGGGGATCATTCCAACTTTCATTGTCATAGAGAGCAAGATCTTCTATGAGTTCCCATGATTGTTCCGCACTAAGATCACGTAGCTTACCACCGGCCGATTGGTCAATGGTTCACCTCGTAGAGATGTCGATATGGTCATAAAAAATTTGGACTTGGAGCCAAAGATCTATGCCATGATGAGGGACTTTTTGGAGTAAGTCCTTGAAACGAGTCCATGCTTCATAAAGAGATTCATTTTGACGTTGTTGGAACATCAAAATGTCATTCCTAAGCTTAGTAGTTCTCCCCGGTGGGAAAAATTGAGCAAGGAAACGAGTGGTGAGATCATCCCATGTGGTGATGGATCCCGCGGGTAAACGCTCAAGCCATTGACTAGCTTGATCCCGTAGAGAGAATTGGAATAGGCGTAAACGGGTAGTCTCTCTAGTTTCAACACCTAGGTCTATGGAATCTACGATTTTGAGGAAATCCTTAAGGTGTTGGTTTGGATCTTCGGAACGAAGTCCATGGAATGCACATCCGCTTTGCACCAACCGGATGGTGTCGGATCGCAAGGGGGTCACATTGTCTCCGGTGAGCTCAATGGTGTTTCGGTAGCCTTGGTGGCTAGGTCGGGAATACTCTCCTAAGGTTCGGGGCCTAAGGGGTTCTAATGGTGGGTTTTGTTGTGGTGGGATGACGGGTTCAAAGATGTTACCACCTTCCATGATGTCGGATGGTAAAGAGTTACTAACAAAGGCACGAAGAAATAAGATAGACTAAAGAAGACCTAAAAATAAAAATAAAAATCTTACTAGAAAGGAATCTAGCAAGTAGACCTAATAAAAAGAAATCCTAACCTAGACAATAACTATTCCCCGGCAACGGCGCCAAAAACTTGATGCGTGGGAATCGCACCTTGCTTTACCTCTCGAGGGATCTCGAGAAGCATACAACCCCCACCAGGCAGTGTACCTGATCGTTGTAGTATAGTATAGTGACAAGTACCGGGGGATTGATCGTTCAGCTTAGGAATAGTGTCGCTAGGATTAGAAAACCTAATTAATAGTTCTAGAGGTGGAAGATGATTATTTTTGTATTTTTATATTTTTATGAAAGCAATTAAAATCTCGGGTTTTGGAAGATAGGGCGGAATTAGTTGCTATTCAACTAACCCAAAACTATGATATAATTAAAATAAAATACTAAAAATGAAATTAAACTAAGGTTGTGAGCAGTGGTTGGAGAAATTGTGTTTACTTAGACTTCATTACTCCCTAGATATCTTTTACATGTTAATTACTTGTTACACTTGTATGGATGACGGATTGTATTCCTTAATACCATTCGTGGGGTGGCATACATAACTCCCCAACTCTATGAGCTCTTATCTCCTCCTACACCATGACCCAGCACAACTATAGGGATTGTAAACAGTGGCTCATGCATTAAATACAACCAATAAAGACCTAGTACGCCTCGGTTCATGTTTCTTAAGACGTTCAAGCATGTTACCATTGGAGATCTGCCAGTTTTCTTAAGCCTAACATATAATATCATTCATCCAAAACAAGAATAGACAAGTAATCAACACATAATCAACATCTAGGTTTCATTAGATCTAAGCAAACACAAAGGAGATCTAGCCTAGCATAGTAGAATTAAGATAAGAACAAGAGATAAACAACCAACACATAGACATATTGATTGAATTGAAAGTATACTTATCTCAATTACAATGCAAGGTCTCAAGGGTTTGGAACCCTTGAAAAACCTGTAAAAGAGGCACCAAAATCGTCTTTAGGGTTTCACCAAAACTTCTCCTTCCTTTAATGAAAAAACTAGAAAACTATATATAGGAAAAATAGTCTGACGGCGTCAAGAGTAACTTCTGACGCCGTCACCTCGCCGCCAAATACTTCCTCGGACGGCCTTGATCCACTTGTGACGGCCTATGTGACGCCGTCACCACCTACGGTATTTTATTCTTGCCACTTTGACGCTGTCATAAAGCCTTCTGACGCCGTCACCACCTACGGTGTTTAATTCTTCATGTCTGACGCCGTCAAGATGTTGGTCTTGACGCCGTCACCTTGTATCTTCAGCATGGATTTTTGGTACTTTGTCGTTTTCTTCACTTTTATGCTCCAAAAACGTCCAAAATAGCTTCTTTTCCAGAATTCACTCTCCAAACACCTAAAATCACAAAAGGAACGATTTAGGGCAATATTTGATCAAATAAAGTCGGATTCGGGCTTAAATGACCCCCTAAAAACGGATCATTTTTCGCCTTATCATATACTCTTCCAATATTGATCATTTAGCTCCATATTTCGTCCAAGATTACTAACTTTCACCAATTGCTTGTTTTTACCTGAGAATTACTAAAGTATCGATTCTCTTAAATAATAATATAAAACAAGTCAAACAAATAGAATAAATGATGACAACAATATATACTTATTTGATGTCATCAGTTGCCACCCACGAAGCGCTTACGTTTTTGTTAACCGAGTCACTAGCTTGACTTGACCAAAAATTCAATTGTCCATGGGGAAAGTTTGGAGATCTGAGACAACCATGGATGATATATCCCCTCCAAAGTAATGCTTGAGTATATGACCATTCTCTTTAAAGTTGGGGCCGTCGAGTTGAGATAACTCGACGGTTCTGTAAGGGAAAACTTGGGTAATGGTGAATGGTCCAGACCAACGGGTTTTGAGTTTGCCCGAGAAAATCTTTAATTGAGAATTGAAGTGAAGGACTCGATCACCAATGTTAAAGACACGGTTCTTGATTTTGGAGTCATGAATTCTATTTGTTTTCTCAATGGGAAAATGACATACCTTTCCGTACATCAACTCATATGGAGTGCACCCAATGGGTGTTTTGTAAGCGGTACGGAAGGCTGACAATGCATCATCTAATTTACGGCCCATGAGGCCTGATTTTCACCTGCGGTCCTTTCTAGTATAAGCTTAAGACCATGATTGGAAACCTCAACTTGTCCGCTCGTTTGCGGGTGATACGCGGTAGAAAGATGATGGGTAACTCCATATTTTAGCATAACTTTTGCAAATTGGTCATTGTAGAAATGAGTACCGCGATCACTGATAATAGCACAAGGAGTTCCGAATCGGGAAAATAGACTCTTTAAAAACTTAACAACCACTCGGGCTTCATTGGTGAGGAGCGCCTTCGCTTCAACCCATTTTGACAAATAGTCGACGGCCATGAGGATATACTTATTCCCTCGAGAAGACGGGAATGGTCCCATAAAATCAATACCCCAAACATTAAAGATTTCAAAAACTTGGATTGCATTTGAGGCATTTCATCCTTTTGCGAGATTTTTCCATGACGTTGGCACGAGTCACATGACTTTACTAAGTCGTGGGCATCACGGTAAATAGTAGGCCAATAGAAACTGGAATCAAAGACCTTTTTGGCGGTATAGTTGGCACCATGATGTCCCCCCGTGAGTCCATAGTTGCATGCCATAAGAATATCAATGGCTTATTGGTCGTGAACACACCGCCGGATCACTTGATCCATACAAATCTTAAACAAGTAGGGGTCGTCCTAGAAATAATGTTTCACATCCTTAAAAAATTTCTTCTTTTGTTGGGACGACGTCCCTTTCACAATAAAGTTCCCCGCATGGTAATTTGCAATGTCGGCAAACCATGGGGGTACTAGAATCACTAATCATCCCAAGTGTCTAGAGAAGAATTGTTTCGGTTATGTCCTTTTTTCTCGAGAACACTTTGATGGGGATTTTCTAATCTCGACAAATGGTCGGCGGGAAGATTCTCCGCTCCTTTCTTATCACAAATGATGACATCAAATTCTTGAAGCAGGAGAATCCACTGAAGTAATCTTGGCTTGGCATCTTGCTTTGCTAAGAGATACTTAAGGGACTAATGGTCGGTATACACTGTGGTCTTAGATACAGGGAATAGGTTTTATTCAAGTGTGTGACAATGTAACATCAGTAAAACGTGTGTGTGTGTGTCTAGGGCTGGAAACGCCTAGACTAGTGTATTCATGTTTAGCCCCAAGGATCTTATGATTCCTGTTAGGATGTAACCGTGCTGCACTTGATCACGTAGCATTGGGGCTATTGGTGTTTGTTAGTGTTAGAGATGATGATGAAGAAACCTTTGTGAAATAATAATGATATTCTTGTTTATTCCGCTGCATATCGTATTGTTATCTTTATTATTATGTAATCCCTAGATGAGGTCTAACGAACCTCGAGCTATAAACGATCTTAATAAAATCCTCACATGAAGCTCCATATTATTATATTATGCTGCCAACATAATACCGTTCGGGCCATCATAATTCAGAAGTATATAACTCCTCACACGAAGCTCCCTACTATTGTGTTCTGTTATTAAGTACTAGATTTAAATATAACGTATCACCATTCGGGCCATCATAATTCAGAGGTCATATTGTAGTCAACATTTGAGGAGTTAGGGCACTATAAGTCGTAAGCCCAACAAACTCGTCAAAACGCATACCCCCTCAAATGATAGTACTTTTATCTATTAATCAAATACTTCATTTTATACCCTTAAGTTTATGAGTTAACACTATTTAACCTCTAAGTTTATATATTTACAAAATCTACCCTATACTTACATATTTAGTTTTAACTTCCTAGATTATTCAAATTTAGTCCTTATACTTATATATTTTAGAGAAATGACAGAAATGACCTTTAGATTTATAAGTTTTCAAAAATTACCATTTATACCCTTAACTTAACAACTTTTACAAAACTAGTCCTAAATGTTTATAACTATATATAAAGTTTAAGGACTGATATGCAATATTATTTAAGGATTGCTAGTAATATTGTCAGAATATTCTAGAAGTAGTTAGGGATAGTTTACTTGTCGGTCAAGTATTGTAAACTGACTTAAGGTTTTCCTTGTGCCTATAAAAGGAGCCTTAGGATGGTATTAGACGTATGAATTCATATAAGTACTTGCATACATTAGAGAATACGATATTAGAGAGTTAGGGATTGTTAGTGAATATGTGTAAGTTAAGCAGGTTCAAGTTGGTTTTAATATAATTCAAAGTTCTTCTTAGCTTTGTGTTAGTAGATTCCGCATACTTTACAAAGTTATATCAGTGTTTCATTGTTAGTAGTTGATGAGGCGAAAAATGAACCACTTTTAGGGGTTCATTTAAGCTCGGAATTGAATTTATTTGAACAAATATTGCCCTAAATCGTTCCTTTTGTGATTTTAAGTACTTTGGGAGTGAAATCTGGAAAAGGAAGCAATTCGGACGTTTTTGGAGCATAAAAGTGAAGAAAACGCCAAAGACTTAATTTTCCATGCTGGAAACAGTGTATGACGGCGTCAAGAGGACATTCTTGACGGCGTCAAGAGTAAAAACCATGATGACCCAGTACAAACATGAAGGCGTCACAAGTAGAGCGTCAAGAGTTAATTGTGTGACGGCCTGCAAAAAGGGACTACATGACGACGTCAGATGTAGATCTAGGCAGTCCGAGGAATTATTGGACGGTGAGATGACGGCGTCAGACCTTTGTTCTTGACGCCATCACCTCCTAATATATATATATAGTTTTATAATTTTCATTCAAAAAAAAAAGAACTTGTGTGGAGAAACCCTAGGGCCGAACCTTATACGAATTTTACAGCTTTTCAAGGGTTTTCAACCCTTGAATCCTTACATGTGCTATTGAGATAACTCTTCTCTTAATTCAATCAATATGTCTATGTGTTGGTTGTCTATATCTTGTGCTTGTCTTGATTTCAACATGCTAGGCTAGATTTATCTTGTGTTTGCTTAGATCTAATGAAACCTAGATGTTGATTATGTGTTGATTACTTGTTTATGGTTGTATTGGATGAATGATTTCAATGTTAGGCTTAAGAAAACTGGCAGATCTCCATTGTGTAACATGCTTGAACGTCTTAGGAAACATGAACCGATGTGTACTAGGTTTTATTGGTTGTATTTAATGCATGAGTAAATTCTAATGATCCCATGTTAGGAGCTTCTTGCAGGCTCGACATAGGAGTGAAGTAGGCACTCATAGGATTAGGGAAGTAAGTACGCCACCCCATGAATGGTATTAAGGAATACAATCCGTCATCCACGCAAATATAACAAGTAATTAATGTGTAAAAGATATCTAGGGAGTAGTGAAATCTAAGTAAACACATTTCTCCCACATATTGCTCACAACTTTAGTTTAATATAGTTTTATTTTCATTTTAGTATTTTATTTTGATTGCATCTTAGCATTGGGTTATTTGACTAGCAACTAATTCCGCCCCAAATCCTTCAAACCCGAGATTTTAATTTGCTTTCTAAAAAATATAAAAATACAAAAAGAATCATCCCTCATCTCTAGATCTAGTATTTAGGTTTTCTAATCCTAGCGATACTATTCCTAGCTGAACGATCAATCCCCCGGTACTTGTCATTATACTATACTACATCGATCAGGTACACTGCCTGGTGGGGGTTGTAAGCTTCTCAAGATCCCTTGAGAGGTAAATCCTGGTGCAATTCCCACGCATCAAGTTTTTGGCACCGAAGCCCGGGGAATAGTTATTGTCTAGGTTAGAATCTCTTTTTATTAGGTCTACTTGCTAGATTCCTTTCTATTAAGATTTTATTTTTTATTTTTAGGTTCTCTATAGTCTATCTTATTTCTTTGTGTTTTTGTTCGTAACTTTTCACCACCCGATATCATGGACGATGGGAACATCTTTGAACCCGTCATCCCACCACAACAAAACCCACCACTAGAACCTCTTAGGCCCCGAACCTTAGGAGAGTATTCCTGACCTAGCCACCAAGGCTACCGAAACACCATTGAGCTCACTGGAGCCAATGTGACCCCCTTGCGATCCGACACCATCCGGTTAGTGCAAAGCGGATGTGCATTCCATGGACTTCGTTCCGAAGATCCAAATCAACATCTCAAGGACTTCCTTAAAATCGTAGATTCCATAGACCTAGATGTTGCAACTAGAGAGACAACCCGATTACGCCTATTCCAATTCTCTCTACGTGATCAAGCTAGTCAATGGCTTGAGCGTTTACCCGCGGGATCTATCACCACATGGGATAATCTCACCAATCGCTTTCTTACTCAATTCTTCCCACTGGGGAAGACTGCAATGCTTAGAAACGACATTTTGATGTTTGAACAACATCAGGGTGAAACTTTCTATGAAGCATGGGCTCGTTTTAAGGATCTCCTCCATAAGGTCCCTCATCATGGTATAAACCTTTGGTTATTAGTTCAGATTTTCTACGACCATGTTGACTATCACACTAAACGTACAATCGATAGGGCCGTGGGAGGTAAACTGCGTGATAAGAACGCCGAGGAGTCCTGGGCAATTATTGAAGAGCTTGCCGCCGATAATCAAGAGATGTGGGAGTTTAATCATACGATAAAAGCGGCCATCAATGCAGTCTCAACATCTGGAGGGACTACCGAAATCCCCGATGAACTCCTATGCAAACTTGAGGCAAAAGTTGACTATTTTGAGGAAAGGCAAAGGAGACCCTTAAGTCCTAGACGGGCCACTGTCAATTCTGTCTCGAAAACGACTCCAACACCGTTATCAGAGTCACCCTCTAGAGAGAATGTCGAGACTTTCCAAAACTATGCTCCACCTTATTCCCCTCCTGAGGAGCTTAGCCCGGAGTTTGAAGCTAGAATGAGGGAGTACATGGCAACTCATTCAGATCGGCTCGCTAGATTCGAGGAAGCAGTTTGTAAGCAAAAAGAGGAGATGCAAGAGAAAATGAATGAGATGATGAGTCTATTGGAAGAGTATGCCAACCAGAGAACCCCCGAAAGAATGCTACTAAGGAAAGAAAGCGTCATCCCCACTACCCAATTTGTTAATTCTATCACAATTTTCCACAAGGATAAGGAGAAGGTAGAAACTCCTACTAAACAAACCTTAGAAGAGCCACCAAAATCCCAACCTTTGAGTTACTACCTGAAACATGATATAAACGAAAACACTATAACAAATTGGATAAAGGGTGACGGGCGTAACCAACCTTCCAAACAGAGTTCTGAGAAAGAGGAAGAGGGAAAAGATGAGTATGATACGTTACCTGGGGGGCCAATATTCGAGAGGCTATTGGTATAAAAAGTGGCTACTAAGCAGATGGCGTGTGGGAACTTTGAGATACCAACTAGCATCGGGGATTTGAAATATCTTAGTGCTTTCGCTGACCAAGGATCGGAAGTAAATCTTATGCCCCTAACTATTTACATCAAACTAACGTCAAAAATGCCAGCCCCCACTCGTGTTAGGTTATCCCTTGCTGGACACTCTTACGTATACCCCCTAGGAATCGCAGAAGATGTGCTAGCTAATGTCGCAGGGCTTATGTACCCCGTTGATTTTATGATCATTGATGATAAGGGAGATGAATGCATGCCAATAATCCTTGGGGCACCATTCCACACCACCGCTAGGGCTGGCATTAAGTATGAAGGCAGGAAAATTGAACTTAAATCTGGAAAAAGAAAGATTAGCTTCCCCATGACCCCGCGAAGTGGGCATGAGAATTTGAGTTGGAGAAAGCTCAAAAACAACATTGACACGACACACATTCGTGTTCAGAATAAAATTCTTGCATGGGTGGCAAGAATCAAAAGCTACAAGGAGGCTAAATATGAAAGAATCAAAAGCAATAAAGTTCATGTCGAATTCGAACATAATCGACTAGCAGAAAGCCATGTACCATTCGAGGAAGGGAACTTGGTACTCTTAAGACACTTGGAAACAACAATACCACCCGATAAACCAAGTCCTTGGTGGTATGGGCCTTTCACAATTGAGAGCATGAGCCAAGATGGGATGGCTAACCTGAGAAGTAAAGTAGGTGGAGAGGTGATTGCAAGTATCGACAGATTGAGGCACTACCATCACAATAGTAATGATCACAACTACATGGGGTACATCATCTCAAGGGATGAGGTCACGTAGTAACCCATGGCCTTGAGTCTAGCTACAAGACTCGTAAATAAAGAAAAGCACTTCGTGGGAGGCAACCCATGCTTTGTGTGATTTTATTTTGTTTGTTTGTTATTTGCTTCCGTATGCATGCTTTATTTTTATTGTTGGTAGATCATGTTTCTAAACTAAAAAGTGGAAATACTTTACTTTGTTGTTTGGCCTAGTCTTAACTTCACCAAAAGGTATTTTTGCAAAAGATAAGTGTAAGGGGAAACCTCAAATATGTTTTTAAGAAACAAACCGATCATGATTCTCCACAATATTAAGTGAACATGTATATTCGTATTTGTTAGAGTCAAATGCTTGTATCGAGTCATAATGAAGTTTTGCAGGATTTTCCAGGAAGTAGGACC
This sequence comes from Artemisia argyi, assembly GCA_030686995.1. Lineage (NCBI taxonomy): Eukaryota > Viridiplantae > Streptophyta > Magnoliopsida > Asterales > Asteraceae > Artemisia > Artemisia argyi. Next base: position 187,204,928 of record CM060683.1, on the reverse strand, counting down.
AAGTTTTTCCAGAAATTTTCCAGAAACTTAACATAAGAATTTCTGCAGGTCACTTCTGACGGCGTCATGAGTTTACTCTTGACGGCGTCACGTGTAAAAATCTGGAAATTTTACCAGTTTTGTTTTTCTAACGGAGTCTTAAAGTTTTTGTTGAATTATTAGTTTTATAATCTCCAGGAAATTTGCAAACATCATTCCACAAGCATTATATCTTATTTTGTTTTCTAGGGTTTATTAGCATATGTAGATTGCCACCGATTTTATGCGAGGTTGCCTTGTCTGTTTTCTCAGGTTTTACAGGTTATGTATGACAAGAAGATGATTTATATTCTGGAAGGGAAGCTTTGATTGTTCATTTTCTTGGAGGAAGATCTATCCTGGCCACCTTATTATCCATACCGAGCGAATCAGGGGAGTATTTGATTTCATTCTTTTTACTTTTTCACTTTTACATTCTTTACTTGAACATTGGGGACAATGTTCATCCTAAGTGTAAGGGGAGGGTAAAATGATGATACCTTACAATACACTTTTGTTTGAATTTGTTTGTTTAATAGTAGATGTGTAATAAAGCTATGAGAAATACTTGTTAGTGCTATTTTAGCGCCAAATTTAAAATTTTTTACAACATTTAGGAGTGAAACTTTAGCCATAGCAAGCGTCTCATGGATAGGAGTCGTATGACTAGCACAAAACCGTACCATTCAGAAAAATTTTCCACCCAAATATGTGAGGTTCGCCTTTAGATTTGATAGGAAAAGCATTTATTATTAGTGCTTATGACTGTATCGGTAGCATTTAGATTCTAGAACTTGCGTTAGTGATGCATCCCGAGACCGCTAGTAAGACTACATTCTTGTAGTAGGATTTACTACATGATAAGAGGCATTAGGATCACCCTTGTGTTAAACCCGTATCATAATTACTTGACCATTTAAGTCATATTACTTGGCTATTTAAGTCAACTAATTTTTCCCACACCTTAGCGTTGTACTCATTTTTAGTACACGAAACCCCTAGTACACCCCTCCGAGCCTATCTTTTCGTTTCTAACTTTAAGCATTTTACTTAAAGGAAGAATTTGTTACACCCCACTTAAATGTACACCCAAATTGCCTTAGCCTTCTGTGTATGCACTCATCTTTAGTGCATTATTGTTATTTGTTAAACCCTAAGTTAACTATCTAATTGATTACATGGTTGCTAAGTCGACTCATATCCTTTTACATATTGTTTTGGGACGATTGGGACTCATGGGTAAAGTACTTTTTTTATGGAGTAATGGGGAAGAACATCATTTATTACCCCCATATGTACGTTAATCTTAAAAGTACTCCAAGTGTTTTAATTTTCTTAATTCGAATCAATAGAATAGTTGATTGTAAAGTATGTAAAAATTCAAGTGTAAGGGGAATTTTCATTCCCTATGATGTATTATTTTGGATGGTAGGGTAAGAGTGTATGAAAAAAAAAAATCAAAAAAACAAGAAAAAGAAAAAAAAAATAGAAAAAGAAAAGAGAAAAAACATACGGACTACCATCCCTTTTCATTCTATGTTTGTTTTATGTTTTTGTTATTTATCACTTATTAGCTTAAGTCGAGTCTAGTCTTGGCTTAGCAACACCATATTGTACATGTAATTAACCAAGATTGTTAACTCGCCACCAGTAAATACTGCCTATATCCAACAAAACCGTGTATTTCATATTCCTACACCTAACGTTACAACCCTTTTAAAAGACCTCTTTGATAGTTTATCCTAGGTGCTTATGCCATGTGGTGGAGGTTTGATCCTTTCCCAAGCCTATGGTAATCTATTTTGCTATGACAGGTAGTGTGAGATATCTTCCGTTTCCATATTGTAATTTATACTCTATTACACCCGAGAGATGTGAGTATCCAAACACTATTTGTGAGGTGCTAGTATATGACCTCCGTGCTTGTCTTTGGTCTTAGTGGAACGATTATTTGTTGTAATTACTTTTATATTTGTGTTAAATGACCCCAAACTTGTATTTTGATTAGAATAAAAGCGCATTTGCTTGAGGACAAGCAAATCTCAAGTGTAAGGGTATATGATGAGGCGAAAAATAAATCACTTTTAGGGGGTCATTTAAGCCTGGAATTGAATTTATTTCATCAAATATTGCCCTAAATCGTTCCTTTTGTGATTTTAGGTACTTTGGGAGTGAAATCTGGAAAAGGAAGCAATTCAGACATTTTTGGAGCATAAAAGTGAAGAAAACGCCAAAGACTTAATTTTCCATGCTGGAAACAGTGTATGACGGCGTCAAGAGGACATTCCTGACGGCGTCAAGAGTAAAAACCATGACGACCCAGTACAAACATGAAGGCGTCACAAGTAGAGCGTCAAGAGTTAATTGTGTGACGGCCTGCAAAAAGGGACTACATGACGGCGTCAGATGTAGATCTAAGCAGTCCGAGGAATTATTGGGCGGCGAGATGATGGCGTCAGACCTTTGTTCTTGATGCCATCACCTCCTAATATCTATATATAGTTTTCTAATTTTCATTCAAAAAAAAAGAACTTGTGTGGAGAAACCCTAGGGCCGAACCTTATACGAATTTTACAGCTTTTCAAGGGTTTTCAACCCTTGAATCCTTACATGTGCTATTGATATAAGTCTTCTCTTAATTCAATAAATATGTCTATGTGTTGGTTGTCTATATCTTGTGCTTGTCTTGATTTCAACATGCTAGGCTAGATTTATCTTGTGTTTGCTTAGATCTAATGAAACCTAGATGTTGATTATGTGTTGATTACTTGTTTATGGTTGTATTGGATGAATGATTTCAATGTTAGGCTTAAGAAAATTGGCAGATCTCCGTTGTGTAACATGCTTGAATGTCTTAGGAAACATGAACCGATGTGTACTAGGTTTTATTGGTTGTATTTAATGCATGAGTAAATTCTAATGATCCCATGTTAGGAGCTTCTTGCAGGCTCGACATAGGAGTGAAGTAGGCACTCATAGAATTGGGGAAGTAAGTACGCCACCCCATGAATGGTATTAAGGAATACAATCCATCATCCATGCAAATATAACAAGTAATTAACGTGTAAAAGATATCTAGGGAGTAGTGAAATCTAAGTAAACACATTTCTCCTACATATTGCTCACAACTTTAGTTTAATATAGTTTTATTTTCATTTTAGTATTTTATTTTGATTCCATCTTAGCATTGGGTTAGTTGACTAGCAACTAATCCCGCCCTAAATCCTTCAAACCTGAGATTTTAATTTGCTTTCTAAAAAATATAAAAATACAAAAAGAATCACCCCTCATCTCTAGATCTAGTATTTAGGTTTTCTAATCCTAGCGACACTATTACTAGCTGAACGATCAATCCCCCGGTACTTGTCATTATACTATACTACATCGATCAGGTACACTGCCTGGTGGGGGTTGTAAGCTTCTCAAGATCCCTTGAGAGGTAAAGCCTGGTGCAATTCCCATGCATCAGTAGTTTTGAGTTATTCAAGATCACTAAGACCATTACAAGTTATCGTTAAGTTTGGTCAGAGTATATCGATCCAACAAGTGGTATCAGAGCTTGTGTGGAAACTCTGATTAAGAAGAAACCCTTAAAACCGATTTTACAACAAACCCTAAAAGATGTCGACAGAAGTTGCACCAGTTCCATCCATCACCTCAATCAGAATTCCCATTATCAAGAAGGGAGAATATGATCTATGGAGTATGAAGATGAGGCAGTACATTGCCATCACAGACCAAGCTTTATGGGATGTGATTGTCAATGGTAATGTTGTCATTGATGAACCTGTATCCATTGAAGGACAACCTACACCACCTAATCCAACCTTGCCAGCAGCTACCAAAAGAAATCAAGATAAGGCTCTCAACATATTGCTTTCTGCTATTCCTGATGGTCACCTATTGAAGTTTCATGATGCTAAGGATGCAAAATAACTATGGGCTGCTATTAAGACAAGATTTGGAGGTAATGATGCTTCCAAGAAGATGCATAGAAAGCTATTAAAGCAACAGTTTGAAACATTCACTGTTGGTGAAAGAGAAAGCCTTGACTCTGCCTATCACAGATATCAAAATCTACTCAGTATGCTAGAGTTATATGGAGCAGAGGCATCTGTTGAAGATGCAAACTTGATGTTCTTGAGGAGTTTGGCATCTGCATGGCATGTGGTTGCTACCATGATTAGAGGACAACCTGGTTTGGACACTATGGACTTTGATGATCTCTACAACAATTTAAAGGTGTATGAGCATGAGATGAAGGGTAACAAAGGTTCAAGTTCTCATAACATTGCTTTTGTGTCTTCTAAAAACAGAGGCAGTACTTCCACTAAAAGTACTGCTTACCCTGACCAATGTACTGTTGAAGAGAAACAGCATCCCTGTACAACCATGGTCACTACCACTTCATCACCATCAAACAACACCAGCTCAGATGATGTTCTATGTTTATTCTTTGCTCAACAAGAAACTTTACCTGTTACATATCAAGAAGATATCTTGCAAATTGATGATGATGCTCTAGAAGAAATTGACATAAGATGGCAGGGTGCCATGATCACTGCAAGCATGAAGAAGTTCATGAACAAGACAGGGAGAGGTATTGATTTTAAAGCTAAGTAGGGAATAGCATTTGATAAATCCAAGATTGAATGCTTCAATTGTCAAAAGACTGGTCACTTTGCAAGAGAATGCAAGTTTGCAAAGTATCAAGCAAACGGAATGATTGAAAAACCCAAGGTTGAAAGAAAGGAGGTTCCTATTGCTGAGCCAAAGTCACAAGCTTTGGTGGCTCAAGAAAATCTATCAGAAGTTGACTGGAGTAATGAATTTGATGATGAACCAGTAACCTACTCTATCGTTGCATTGGAAGAGGTTGGTTGGAGCACAGCTTTTGATGAGGAACTAGGATATGCTACTTTGGAATCAGGAGATGGTTTAGGAAGCTTTGAGTGGAGCATGGAAAGTGAAGAAGAACCTATTCAGCTTGCTATGATGGCTACTTCACCAAGTTCATCTACTATCTCTGAGGTATGCTCTAAGTGCAATAATTCTTATAAAAAATTACTTAAAGAATATGAAACTGAAAGAGATAATTATAGAAGGACTAGGTCTGAGATAGCTGGTTACCAATTGACTTTAGAGTCAATGGAAGCCAAGATAATCACTCATGAGAATAATGAAGTAGCTTGGGCTGAAAAATATGAGCAACAAGATTATCAATTAAAGTTAAGTGAGTGGAAGTTAGGATGTAAGGTTTCTGAACTAGAAAAGGTCACTAAAGAAAGAGATAAGTTGTTAGAAAAACTTGCTGTTTGGAAAGAATCAGGTCTGTCACATGTTAGTTTTGTTGAAAAACAAAGAACAGAAAACATTAAAACTGGCCTAGGTTATGATAGTAGTTTAGAAGAAATCCCAACTAGGACCAAGGAACTAAGTCTTTCACAGGAAACCCACAGGTAGGTTTCAACCACCTAGGACAGATGTTTCTTGTTTTGGAGTAGACAATTTGGAGTTTAGGAAAAAGCTTAAAGGTCAATCCAATCCAAGTCAATCTAGTTTTGAGTCCTTAAAGGAAACTGTTGAGAAACCTAGAGATGATAACAAAGGTTCAGGGAATGATAAAGTGTTTTCAAAACAAGCAGTACTTCCAAAAACTTATCAAAGTACTGTTGATCATTCAGCAGTACCTACAAGGAAATCTTTTTAAAATACTGCTTATTATAGAAAACCTTTTGGAAGTGGATTTGGGAATATGGGTCCAAAGTTATGTTATGTATGCTATAGTCCTCACCATTTGATTAAGGACTGTGACTATCAATCAGAATACTTAAGCAAATTCCTAAAGACTACATCTACAAACCATAAGCATAGGGAGAATAAACCAAAGGGGAATAAACCAATTTGGAATTATTCACATAGGGTTAACAATAGTAATTTCTCAAAAGACTATAGGTACCCTCACAAGAAAAGACCATTCTCCAAACCCCTAGTACTTTCAAGAGATACTTTGCAAAGTACTGGTAAAACAGTACCTTCTCAAAGTACTGTTAGGAATTCACCCAACCAAGGTACTGCTAGCACTTCTTCAAAAGTAAGACCTGGAAAGTTCAATTCCTACAAACCTAGAAGGCCTTACACCTCAAAAAGAGTACCTATATCAAAGAACCCAACACCAATTGTTAAAACTAATGGGTTAAGAAAGAAAGTACTGTTAGGGATGAAACAGTACTTTCAGAGAATAAGGGTGAAAAAGGGAGTGTTGACAAGAATCAATCACAGGTTTTGGAAACAAAAACATTAATTCTTTAGAGTGCTTTCAAAAATAGTGGAGATTACATACTCAAAGAATTTTAGTATGTCACTCCACAAGGGGAACACAAGTCAGTAATGGCTTGGGTTCTTAAAAGAAACTAACCCTTTTCATCTTTATGCAGGGCAACCCAGAAGAGGAGCTTAAAGATCATCTTATCATTGACAGTGGTTGCTCTAGAAGCATGACAGGAGAAAAGGAGATCTTTTCAGATTTTAAGGCTTATTTTGAAGGAAAATTTGCATTTGGTAATGATTCTGATGAAGGGAGAATCACTGGCAAAGGAACCATCAAGACTGGATCCATTGATTTTGAGAATGTTAGATATGTGAAGGAGCTTAAATTCAATCTTTTGTCAGTATCTCAGATCTGTGACAAGAAATATCCTGTGTTATTCCTTGACACAGAATGTTTTATTCTCTCCCCTGAGTTTAAGTTAGAAGATGAAAACTTGGTGATGCTAAGAGCACCAAGAACCAATGATGTGTACAGTTTAGATTTCAAGAATATCAATCCTACTCAAAGAGCAACATGTTTAGTAGCAAGGGCAACAATGGAAGAAGCACATCAATGGCACAGAAGATTAGGGCATGTAAATTTCAAGAACATCAACAAATTGGTCAAAGGAAATTTAGTTAGAGATTTACCTTCTAGTACATACAAAAATGATCACTCTTGTCTAGCTTGTAAGAAGGGTAAACAACACAAGGCTTCATGTAAAAAGATTGAAGAAAGAACTATTAGAGAGCCTTTGGAATTGTTGCATATGGATCTGTTTGGACCTGTTTCTGTTGCATGTTTAAACAAGAAGAAGTACTGTTTGGTTATAACAGATGATTGTAGCAGATTTAGCTGGGTCTTTTTCTTGGGATTTAAAGATGAAACTTTTGATGCTATTCATGATCTTATAATAGCCCTTGAAAATCAGTTGAGACTCAAAGTTAGATCTATTAGATGTGATAATGGGACTGAATTCAAGAATCAACTTATGGATGAATTTTGTGCCAAGAAAGGAATTAAGAGAGAGTTTAGCATTGCAAGAACTCCTCAGCAGAATGGAGTTGCAGAAAGGAAGAATAGAATTTTGATAGAAGCAGGAAGGACAATGCTTGCAGATTCTCAACTACCTGTTCCATTTTTGACTGAAGCTGTAAGTGCTGCTTGTTATGTGTTGAATAGAGTATCAGTGATAAAACCTCAGATGAAGACAACTTATGAGTTACTTATAGGAAAGAAACCAAACATTAAGTTTATGAAACCTTTTGGATGTCCCCTGACTATCTTGAACACTGTTGATACTCTAGGAAAGTTTGATGGCAAGTCAGATGAAGGATAATTATTGGGTTATTGTACCAATAGTAAAGGATTTAGAGTGTACAACAGGGCTATCAAGAAGGTTCAAGAATGTCTTCATGTTGAATTTCTAGAAGATCAAGGAAATCAAAAAGGTAAAGGTCCTGATTGGATGTTTGATCTTGATGTTTTGGCCTTATCCATGAATTATGTGCCTGTTAGAGAAGAAAATCAAGTTGTTCACAATGAAGAAGAATCACAATACATTGTTCATGGAGTAAATATGAGATATGAAGATGTTCCTGATAAAGAATCCATTGAAAAGAAGAAAAGTACTGTTGAACCACAAAGTATTGTTCAACCAAATTCCACAGATTCCAATGAAGACCCTAATTTCACAAACTTGGAAGATAATCTTGAAGTTTCACCAACTCCTACATTGAGAATTCATAAAGATCATCCTGTCAGTAAGATTATTGGACCTTTTACCTCAGGAGTGCTCACCAGGACAAAAGCTAAGAATCTTTCTCAGCAACATACTTCTTTACTTAGCTTTGTTTACAAACAAAACAGGGTGAATCACAAGGATCAGCAATTGTTCTTATTTGCTTGCTTTCTATCTCAAGAGGAACCTAAGATAGTAGCTCAAGCATTAGCTAAAGAGTGTTTGGTTGAAGCCATGCAAGAAGAACTTTTACAATTCAAGCTTCAAGAAGTGTGGGTATTATGTGATTTACTAGATGGTAAGAGACTAATTGGTACAAAATGGGTCTTTAGAGTTAAAAGAGATGAACGAGGGAATGTCATCAAGAATACAACAACATTAGTGGCTCAAGGCTATAGACAAGAAGAAGGGGTAGACTATGATGAAGTGTTTTCTCCTGTGGCAAGAATTGAAGCCATAAGGTTGTTTCTAGCTTTTGTATCATATATGGGCTTTCCTGTATATCAAATGGATGTAAAGAATGCTTTTCTTTATGGCATTATCACAGAGGAAGTTTATGTCAAACAACCTCCGGGTTTTGAAGATCCTGCACATCCAAACAAAGTCTACAAGGTTATTAAGGCTCTGTATGGCCTTCATTAAGCCCCTAGAGCTTGGTATGAAAGACTCTCCACTTTTCTATTGCAACATGGTTACAGGAGAGGTGCTATTGATAAAACTTTGTTTATTAAAAGGGACAAAAAGGATATTATGCTTGTCCAAGTGTATGTGGATGACATCATCTTTGGAGCTACAAAACAGTCAATGGTGAAAGAGTTTGAGGAGCTTATGCAAAAAGAATTTCAAATGAATTCCATAGGTGAATTAACATTCTTTTTGGGGCTTCAAGTTCAACAATCAAGCAGTGGAATTTTCATTTGTCAAGATAAGTATGTTATAGACATTCTCAAGAGATTTAACTTCTCCACTGTCAAGCCAGCCTCCATTCCCATTGAAGCTAACAAACCATTGGGAAAAGATGAAGATGGGGAAGATGTTGATGTTAAGCTCTATAGATCCATGATTGGCTGTTTAATGTATTTAACTACATCTAGACCTGACATTACTTTTGCTGTGTGTTTATGCGCAAGACATCAGGTCAAACCCAAAGTTACACATCTGAATGCAGTTAAGAGGATTTTTAGGTATCTTAGGCAACAACCTAAGCTAGGATTGTGGTATCCTAGAGAGTCTCCTTTTCATTTAGAAGCCTTTTCAGACAGTGATTATGCTGGAGACAATTATGACAGAAGATCAACTACTGGAGGATGCCAATATCTAGGAAGAAGATTAGTTTCATGGCAATGCAAGAAGCAAACAATTGCAGCAACATCTTCCACAGAAGCAGAATATGTGGCTGTTGCAAGTTGTTGTGCCCAAGTACTTTGGTTGCAAAATCAACTTTTGGACTATGGATTCAACTTCAAGAATACTCCTATCAACATTGATAATGAGAGTACAATATGTATTGTGAAGAATCCTGTCTATCAACATCACTTTATCAGAGATTGTTATGAGCACAGACTTATAAATGTGGTTAAAGTTCACACAAATGATAATGTAGCAGATTTACTCACAAAGGGCTTTGATGTTTCAAGATTTACTTATTTAGTGGTGAGTATTGGGATGATCAATAATTAAGCTACATTTGATGGGAGGCATTAGTACCTATTCTTTATTTGAGGGGAGGCTACATTAATCATTAAACAAAAGAGTAATTTTATTCATATTCATAGCATAGTTACATCAACCATTCTAGACAGACACATCATCAACACAACAAAACACAAACCCTAAACAACCTACACACTACACCAGCTACCCCATTGGCCTCTTGCCCTTTCCCTCATAGCCCTGCTTTGCCTTCTGAGCACTCTTCCTCTTGTTATCAAAGGTAGATTGCTTCCTTGGGCAAGCAAGGCCAAGCACTTGCTTTGGAGGTTTTTGTAGTCTTGCAGGCTTCTCAGGAGCAAGCCACTTCATGTTCTCCACTGCTGATTCAAGAGCTTTTGTTAGTGCCTGTGGTAGCTTCTTGGCAAGGGTGTATGGCTCATAATCATCATCATCAGAAGAGCTTGAGTCTGGAGTAGGAGCAAGGGTAGAAACCTTCTTGTTTGGCTTCATGTTTGTTGAGCTTGAAGCACATGAAGGAAAATAGCCACTCCATCCTGATGATTCCTGTTTAGAGTCAGAATAATAGCTTGTTAGCATTAAAAATATGTATTGAGAAGTGATGGTCATTCTCATATTAGGAACTTTGTAATTTGTCTTAGTTTATGGAATAGGATAGTCATTGGGCTTTGGACTTGATAAGCTAATATGTTATGTGCAATGTTATATAAGCCTTATTATCTAATCATATAACCAAGTCCAAGCCCAAGCCCATAGAAAGCCTTTAGGGCATCTCATGTAACCAACTATTTAAACACCTCAAAGGCTCATTTGAGGTGTGTGCTTGTGTGTGTATTGTGTGTGTTTTACTAATAAAAGTTCTCTTCATCTTATACCCTCTTTATACAAGTTAACGCCACACTTACATAGTATCAAGTCACCATCTTTACTTCATCTTGTGCTTATATTTATGATAAAGTTGATAGATTTAAGGTCCTACAAGTGGTATCAATCGCCTAACAATGGTTTAGGAGTGTGTGAAAATCGTTTTTATCAAAGTTTTCCTTTAAAAGTTGCATTTTTCTTTTAAAAACGTGTGCTTTTCTTTAAAAGTTTTGATTTTTACGTATCTTTAGTGTTAAAGTTGTGAACTTTATTGAAGTTTTATTGATTCTAAGTGTTTTGGGAAAGATTTGATCAAAAGAAACAAGTGAAAAAGTGTTTTTTGGTTGAAAAAATCGTATTTTTTGAGCTGTTGGGTCATCTTACGCGTAAGTTTTGAGTATAGTACAAGCCAACAGCTGTCTACAGTACTTTTTGGCAAGTTTACGCGTGAGTTTAGGCATAAAACCCATTTTCTACGCAGAAGATCACTTTCTACGCGTGAGTTTCAGCAGAAAAACCAGTTCCTACGCCTAAGTCTGATTTCCTACGCATAAGTGAATATCCTACACTTAAGTTCCTACGCAGAAGTCCTACGCAAAAGTTCCTACGCAGATGTTCTACGCGAAAGATCCTACGCATAAGTTTTCTTCAACGCTCAGAGATTACTCAGTACTTCCCTGACTTGGATAAGTTTGTGGAATACTTCGACTTGGGATATCTTACTCACTTGGATAAGTGTGAAAGATTTGGTTACATACCTTTCGCGTAAAAATCTTGCGCATAAGCTAAACCTTACGCGTAACATAAATCTTACGCATAAACATATAGTTTACGCATAAACTACTAATTTTACGCTTAAGTATTTTCTTACGCATAAGATTAATGTTTACGCACAACTTTTGTTTACGCATAACATTTACTTTACGCATAAGATTCTGTTTACGCCTAAGTTTAATCTTTACGCTTAAGTTTTGGATTCTACACATAAGAATTTGACTTTTGACAACCAAACTTCAAACGGCTATAACTTTTGAACCGTAACTGCGTTTTCAACGAAATACCTGTCAAAACGACCGTGAAACAGAGAAGAAGGACACGTTGAATTGATCCAAGATCAACTTTATCATCTATCAATGGCAACTCAGCAAGAGATTCATGCAGCCGGTGCGGAAAACCGACCTCCAATGCTTGAAAAAGGTGGATATCTCCCATGGACAAGCCGTATGCTTCGTTACATCAAAACAAAGGATAACGGTCACCTTATGATCAAATCCATAGAAAACGGTCCATTTCAGCCAAGACAAGTTCAAATTCAAGGTAATCCAAATACAACACCTCCTACTGAACCATTCATGCGTTTACAAACAGAAGCAGATTACACTGATGAAGACAAGACGCAGATCAAAGCTGATGATATGGAAATGCATTTAATCCAACTTGGATTACTACGGGAGATCTTTGCTGCGGTCGACAACTGTGAAACTGCTTATGCTATGTGGGAACGTGTTAGAAGAATATGTCACGGAACAAAAATTAGGCAACAAGACGTTGAGAACAAACTTCTTACTGAATGGGAGAACTTTACATCCACTAAAGGTGAACAGATTGAATCATACTACACAAGGTTTTGCACTTTGATGAATGAGTTAATCAGAAACAAGTTGACACCTCGAACAATTGCAACAAACATCAAATTCATCAATAACCTTCCAGAAGAATGGGGTCGTTATGTTACAATTGTCAATCAAACAAAGGACTTACATAAGGTGAATTATGATCAACTATATGACTTTTTGAAGCAAAACCAAGCTGAGGCTAATGGAGTAAGGAAAGAAAGATTGGCAAAGAATCATGATCCTCTTGCATTAATTGCTACTACACCAACACCGCTACCAGTGAACACACAACAACCATCATCATCTTCCACTCACAACTACATGCAACCATCCTACATTCAACAACCAACACCGGTATACCAACAACAGTTCTACCCACAGCAACAACAACATCTTATTCCACAACAGCAATACCCACAATTCCAAGAACCAGAATTCACTGAAAATGATGAAGCTACTGCAGCATTGACACAAGTGTTTGCTTTTTTGTCAAAGGCATTCCAAGGACGCTATTCTACACCAACAAACAACAACCAAAGGATTTCATCGAATACTCGCAACAAGCAGATCGCTCAGCCGAGTTTCAATATGGGCAATGGAGGCCAAATGGTTGGAGTTTATGGGAATCAGCAAGGATATGCTACTGGATTTAATATGGGCAATCAGAATATGCAAAATGCAGGTCAGTATGCAGGGAATCAGTATGGTCAGAATGCAGGGAATCAGTTGGGCCAGTTTGTTGGAAATCAGAGGGGTCAGAATGTTGTTAATCAGGCAATGGGTAATCAGAATAGAAATGTTGCAGCTCCAATAATTCGGAATTTGGGAAATGTGAATCAGGGTAATCCAGTAAAGTGTTTCAACTGTCAAGGTGTAGGTCATATGGCAAGGAACTGTCCTACTAGGCCAAACAAGAAAGATCTTGCGTACTTGTAGAAAGCAGTGCTGTTGGCACAAAAGAATGAGGCAGGATTTCCGTTGAATGCAGAGGAAAATGATTTTATGGCTCTTATGGATGACATGGAAGAATGAGAGGATATCGATGTGAACTGCATATTCATGGCGAATCTTCAGGAAGCTAAGTATGACATGGATTCTGACACCCTTCCTGTTTATGACACCAATGCTCCATCCGAGGTATCAAATCTCAACACATTTCACAATAATGATATATTTGATATGTCTCCTCATGAGGAACATCATTCTGAGAAGCAAGCATACAATTATGATACATATCTAGACATGCCAAGTAGTAGCAATACTCCTTCAGCGACTCCAGATGTGAATCATAATGGAGGCTTCGTTTCACAGCATGCTGAGAATGATGAGGAAACACGTGCTTTGTTTGAATCATTATTGAATAATTGTCGTACTGAAATTGAGAATGTGAAAAAGGTCAATCGCGATGTTAAGGCCGCGAATGTTAAATTGACCGTTGAGCTTGAGAGTTACAAAGAAAACGTTAAAGCTTTTGAATTTCATAACAAAAGATTGTCTGAATTAGAAACTGGTTATCAAAATTCCGTTTCAAGGGAACAACAATTGCAACTCAAGTTTGATACACTTGATGTTAATTCTTTCAAAAAGATAAAATCTTTAAACGCGGAAATTTCTGATTTACAAAACCAACTTTCTAAACAAAAAACAGATTATACCAATCTTGAAAAAGAAAGGGATGCGTTGAAAAAGGACTTTGCAAAGAAAGAAGACAAACTTTTGGAAGAAATCGTAGAGTCAGAACACATGATTGCACATTTAGAAGAATTAGTGGTTAAGTCGGGTCAGTCAAGTCAAACAATGAAAATGATTTCAAATCAAACTAATCCGATTTACCATACGAAACATAAAATGGCTCTTGGTAACAACACCCCTTGTAATCTCAAGAAAGCTCAGCAAGAACAGAATGTTTTGCACAATGGTAATGTGATTTACACCAAACATGATCCTCCCGTCGTTCGGGATTATGTGCAAATGATAGAACATGTCGAAGAGAGCATAAATAAAATGAAACAAAAGGATTTAAAACCCATTGATTACAACAAATTGAACAAACTTTCGGGAATTACTTTTGTTCCACAAAAAGAACCATCTGTGTTTTCCATAAAACGACCATTTTCATAAATGTTTTCTAAGAAAGTAATTGCTTCCAAATCTCTTTCAAAAATAGAACAAATGTCTTCTAACAACACTTTTAATACAAGTGAGGCTAGAGACATTCTGGATGACGTTAAAAAGAGAATTCAAGAACTTCAAAATATTGTTGCTTCTAAAACTACAATCAATATTAACAACTGGCATTCCAGTTTTCATATTGAGCAGAAAAAAGTTTTTGAAAACGAAATTACTATCCCACTGAATAACATCAGTGCGAGGGTAATCCATTGTGAACAAGCTTTCTTAAAAGAAACGGCCGACTTTGTCATGGACCACAAATCCCTGGTAAACGAAGCTAATGATACTCGTGAAAACATGAATGTTTTGGAAAACCTAAATGATTATCTCTTCGAAGCTGTTATGACCACTGACATTATGTCCATCATTTTACAAACATATTCTGTTCAAGACGATGAACGACTAAGAGCTGAGACCTCCGCAATTGTGTCAAAATATGAAAATGCTCTTATAAAGCTTGAAAAAGAAAATGTGTCATATTTTAAACAACTTGATCAAAAAAAGGAAGAATGCAAGTATGACAAATTGTCGTATGAGCGTGACTTAAAGAACATGAAAGTGCAAAATGATCTTTTGAGGGCTCAGCTTGAAAGTCAAAAAGGAAAGGGTGAGGAAACTAAGTTTGCAAAACCATTGACTTCGGAAAAACCAAATGTTTCAAACACGGTTCAAAAAACAAAAATGTCAATTTCATGGTTTGCTCCAAAAGTCGATGAGAAAAAGGATTTGACAAAACCAGTCACTCCAACACCCTTGCCTAAGAAAAGTGAAAATGTTATGATTGTTGATAAAGGAAAAGCGGTTGTCAAAACTCCTAAAGTGTTGGCACCTGGCCTTTTTAGGATTAGTCCCACTAATGCGTCTGCCTCCACTTCTAAGACAAATGCGTGCAAAAAGGATAATTCTAAAGAATCTAGTAATGCTAAATAGGACAACAATATAAATCCTAATGCGTGTGCCTTACCTTCTACAGGATTAGAAAGCACCTCTAGGAGCAGCAAACTAAAGCCTAGGAGCAATGCAAGGAACAATAGAGTCTCGTCTGCCTCTACGAGTAGTAGCAAGAATAAAGTTGAAGAAGTAGAAGAACACCCTAGGAATTTATCGCTTTGTAATAAGAAATATGATTCATCTGAATGTAATGTCGAAAGTATTGGTTCCAATGCATGTAATGACTCTGTTTGTTTAATATGCAAGAAATGTTTAATTAATGATGTTGATGAGGCAAAAAATGAACCACTTTTAGGGGGTCATTTAAGCCGGAATTGGAATTTATTTGATCAAATATTACCCTAAATCGTTCCTTTTGTGATTTTAGGTACTTTGGGAGTGAAATCTGGAAAAGGAAGCAATTCGGACGTTTTTGGAGCATAAAAGTGAAGAAAACGCCAAAGACTTAATTTTCCATGCTGGAAACAGTGTATGACGGCGTCAAGAAGAAAATCTTGACGGCGTCAAGAGTAAAAGTGGTGACGGCCCAGAAGAAACGTGAAGGCGTCACCCAAGGCCGTCACGTGTTAACTTGTCAAAACTTGCGCGCGGTAGCTAACACCGTTTTGGCCATAACTTTTGCATACGAACTCGGATTTGAGCGATTCAAAAAAGAAAACGATCAAGATGAAAAGATCTATGATTTGGTGAAGAAAGCTTGTTCATGACGCCGTCAAGGTTTGGCTGACGCCGTCATGATTGAGCCGGGCAGAAAATAGCCTATAAATATAACATCATAACTTCACTTTTTGTAAGCCCTAAACCCTAAGGTCAATTCCTGGGTTTAGGTAGGTGTTTTTCCAGCAACTTAGAGGGTTTCAATCACTCCATAAACATCATGTATTGGTTTGTTGATTCTATCTTAATTATGTTTTCCATTATCATTGTTGATTGCTCTTCTTTGATGATGTTTTGCTAATTCACCTTGTGTCTACTTATGATTGTGTGAAACTTGTGTATAATTAATTAGATCTCATTGATTTCTTGTTGATGTTTGTGTCTATCTCCATCAATGAGGGCTTGTTGATGTGTGTGTCTATCTCCATCAATTAAGGCGTGACAACTTCAATAGATCTAGTTGGTTTAGTTTATAATTCTTGTTTCCTATTGATTCTTGTTTTGATTGAATGAATTCAATGTTAGGCTTAAGAAAACTGGCAGATCTCCATTGTGTAACATGCTTGAACATCTTAGGAAACATGAACCGATGTGTACTAGGTTTTTATGGTTGTATTTAATGCATGAGCGAATTCTAGTGATCCCATGTTAGGAGCTTCTTAGCCGGCTCGACATAGGAGTGAAGTAGGAGCTTATAGGATTGGGGAAGTAAGTACGCCACCCCATGAATGGTATTAAGGAATACAACCCGTCAATTAAAATAAGGTGTAACAATTCAATAGGTAGAATTGGATAGCTAGCAAGGAGTAACATATCATAGGTAGACATGCTTCACTTATCTTGTAGAACCTTAGTTTATTTTCTTGTTTATTAGTTTAATTAGTAGCATTTAGGTTAGTTGATTAGCAACTAATTCCGCCCACTCTCCCAATACCCGAGATTTTTACTTGCTTTTCATAAAATATAAAAACGTAAAAAGAATCATCCTTCACTTTTAGACCTAGTTAGATTAAATCCAATCCTAACGACACTATTCCTAGCTGAACAATCAATCCCCCGGTACTTGTCACTATACTATACTACAACGATCAAGTACACTGCCTGGTGGGGGTTGTAAGCTTCTCGAGATCCCTCGAGAGGTAAAGCCTGGTGCAATTCCCACGCATCAAGTTTTTGGCGCCGCAGCCCGGGGAATAGTTATTGTTTAGGTTTAATTTGATTTTTATTAGGTCTACTCATTAGATTCCTATCAAGTGAGATTTTTTCTTTTTATTTTGTAGCTTTCTCGTAGTCTATCTTTTCTTTGTGATTTTGTTTGTAATTTGCTTCAAATGGACTTTACACTTAGACTTCTAAGATTGCAAGATAAGGTTGAGTGGCTAGAACACCAAAGAGTTCAAAATACCTCATTTAGAGACACCTATGAATCGTATGAGCCTTCACCTAGGGCAGATTCTTATGAACAACCTCCATGTTTAAGATCTAGTTTTAGTGAGGCCAATAGGAAAAGCGACCTAGTTTGCCAAGGAATTGTGGATAGAGCTATAGCAATAAACCATAAGTTGGACGAAGCAATAGGTTTGCTTTTATCACTACCTAAGAAAACAATTGAGGAAGATTTAGCCGAGCATGACCACATTGACCAAAAAGACCTAGGTTTTATGATCGATGATGATGAATCTCAAGAAACAGATGATGAATCTTTTGGGCAATTTGTATATAGCAGTCAGAATATTGAGGATGATCCTTATGATTCGGACATAGAAGTTGGGATGCCTAGAGAAGAACGTGAGATACTTGGGAGAATGTTAGGGCTAGATTATAATAAAACACATGTTGAGGATATAGGTGATATTAACACATGGAGTGATGAGGTAAATAACATAAGCCCACAAAATACTCAACCATCATTTGAGGCACACACACCGCCCGTGACTTACCCGGAAGAAGTAGAAGAAACTTTAGGAATTTCGATGGAGGTAGAACCCTTGGACCAGGCACCACTTGAGGATATAGGATTGAATACTTGTAGTGATAACCTTACTCCTAGTTCTAGGGAATTTCCTAGTGTTGATGAACCGGAACCTCAATCTTTACACACCTTTCCATCCTTAGATATATTTCTAGGAGACAAAAGAGGAACCGACCCACCCATCAACCAATATTATCTGGGTAGTTTTAGGATGAAGGAAGCCATTCACTCACCCCCTTCACCTCACGTGGCATATTTCCACCCTAAGGGTGTGTCTCGCTACTTCCACCCGCACTTAATTCAAAGTGTAGGGAAAACCTCCCCTATTTCCGTTAAATAAGGGTAGAGTCAGGCTCGTGACTCGAACAAAAACAAGCGCTTCTTGGGAGGCAACCCAAGCTTCATTTATTTATTTGTTTGTTTGTTTGTTTGTTTGATTTTATTTGTTTCCGTATGCATGTTTTATTTTTATTGTTTGTGACTCATGTTTCAAAGTAAATTGTGAAAATGCTTTATTTTGTTTTTAACTTCGTCTTAATTGCATATAAAGGTATTTTGCAAAAGATAAGTGTAAGGGAGACCCGAATTTGTTTATAAGAACGAAATTGAGCATGATCCACAACAATATTAAATGAACATGTATATTAGTAATTGTTAGAGTCAAATGCTTGTATCGAGTCATAATGATGTTTTGCATGATTTTCCAGGAAGTAGGACATAAGTTTTTTCAGAAATTTTCCGGAAACTTAACGTAAAGGTTTATGCAGGTCACTTCTGACAGCGTCATGAGTTTACTCTTGACGGCGTCATGTGTAAAATTCTGGAAATTTAGCTAGTTTTGTTTATAGCGGAGTCTTAAAGTTTTTGTTAATTCTTTAGTTTTATAAACTCCAGGAAATCTGCAAACATTCATTCCACAAGCATTATATCTTTAATTGTTTTGTTTCTATTCCTAAGTCTGGAATTACATCTAGTTATGAGTTTTCTTTGTTCGGATTGATGCTTTGGGTTTTTGTCTGTTTTCTCAGGTTTAACAGGTGATATATGACAAGAAGATGATTTATATTCTGGAATGGAAGCTTTGATTGTTCATTTTCTTGGAGGAAGATCTAACCTGGCTACCTTATTATCTATACCGAGCGAATCAGGGGAGTATTTGATTTCATTTGTTTTACTTATTTCACTTTAACATTCTTTACTTGAACATTGGGGACAATGTTCATCCTAAGTGTAAGGGGAGGGTAAAATGATGATACCTTACAGATACACTTTCGCTTGAGTTTGTTTGTTTGATAGTAGATGTGTAATAAAACTATGAGAAATACCTGTTAGTGCAATTTTAGCACCAAATTTAAAATTTTTTACAACATTTAGGAGTGAAACTTTAGCCATAGCAAGCGTCTCATGGATAGGAGTTGTATGACTAGCACATAACCGTATCATTCAGAAAAAATTTCCACCCAAATATGTGAGGTTCGCCTTTAGATTTGATAGGAAAAGCATTTACTATTAGTGCTTATGAGTGTACCGGTAGCATTTAGATTCTAGAACTTGTGTTAGTGATGCATCCCGAGACTGCTAGTGAGACTACATTCATGTAGTAGGATTTACTACATGATAAGAGGCATTAGGATCACCCTTGTGTTTAACTCGTATCATAATTACTTGACCATTTAAGTCATATTGCTTGGCTAGTTAAGTCAATTAATTTTTCCCACACCCTTAGCGTTGTACTCATTTTTAGTACACGAAACCCCTAGTACACCCCTCCGAGCCTATCTTTTCGTTTCTAACTTTAAGCAGTTTACTTAAAGGAAGAATTTGTTACACCCCACTTAAATGTACACCCAAATCGCCTTAGCCTTCCGTGTATGCACTCATCTTTAGTGCATTATTGTTATTTGTTAAACCCTAAGTTAACTATCTAATTGATTACATGGTTGCTAAGTCGAGTCATATCCTTGTACATATTGTTTTGGGACGATTGGGACTCATGGGTAAAGTACTTATTTTATGGAGTAATGGGGAAGAACATCATATATTACCCCCGTATGTGCGTTAATCTTAAAAGTACTCCAAGTGTTTTGATTTTCTTAATTCGAGTCATTAGATTAGTTTATTGTAAAGTATGTAAAAATTCAAGTGTAAGGGGAATTTCCATTCCCTATGATGTATTATTTTGGATGGTAGGGTAAGAGTGTATACAAAAATATATATATATATATATATATATATATATATATATATATATATATATAATAAAAAAAAAGAGAAAAAACATACGGACTACCATCCCTTTTTATTCTATGTTCATTTTATGTTTTTGTTATTTTTCATTTATTAGCTTAAGTCGAGTCTAGTCTTGGCTTAGCAACGCCATATTGTACATGTAATTAACCAAGATTGTTAACTCGCCACCAGAAAAGACTGCCTATATCCAACAAAACCGTGTATTTCATATCCCTACACCTAACGTTATAACCCTTTAAAAGACCTCTTTGATAGTTTATCCTAGGTGCTTACGCCATGTGGTGGAGGTTTGATCCTTTCCCAAGCCCATGGTAATCTATTTTGCTATGACAGGTAGTGAGAGATATCTTCCGTTTCCATATCGTAATTTATACTTTATTACACCCGAGAGATGTGAGTATCTAAACACTATTTGTGAGGTGCTAGTGTATGACCTCCGTGCTTGTCTTTGGTCTTTAGTGGAACGATTATTTGCTGTAATTACTTTTATATTAGTGTTAAATGACCCCTAATTTGTATTTTGATTAGAATAAAAGCGCATTTGCTTGAGGACAAGCAAATCTCAAGTGTAAGGGTATATGATGAGGCGAAAAATGAACCACTTTTAGGGGGTCATTTAAGCCGGAATTGGAATTTATTTGATCAAATATTACCCTAAATCGTTCCTTTTGTGATTTTAGGTAGTTTGGGAGTGAACTCTGGAAAAGGAAGCAATTCGGACGTTTTTGGAGCATAAAAGTGAAGAAAACGCCAAAGACTTAATTTTCCATTCTGGAAACAGTGTATGACGGCGTCAAGAAGAAATCTTGACGGCATCAAGAGTAAAATTGGTGACGGCCCAGAAGAAACGTGAAGGCGTCACCCAAGGCCGTCACGTGTTAACTTGTCAAAACTTGCGCGCGGTAGCTGACACTGTTTTGGCCATAACTTTTGCATACGAACTCGGATTTGAGCGATTCAAAAAAGAAAACGATCGGGACGAAAAGATATACGATTTGGTGAAGAAAGCTTGTTCATGACACTGTCAAGGTTTGGCTGACGCCGTCATGATCGGGCCGGGCAGAAAATAGCCTATAAATATAACATCATAACTTCACTTTTTGTAAGCCCTAAACCCTAAGGTCGATTCCTGGGTTTAGGTAGGTGTTTTTCCAGGAACTTAGAGGGTTTCAATCACTCCATAAACATCATGTATTTGTTTGTTGATTCTATCTTAATTATGTTTTCCATTATCATTGTTGATTGCTCTTCTTTGATGATGTTTTGCTAATTCACCTTGTGTCTACTTATGATTGTGTGAAACTTGTGTATAATTAATTAGATCTCATTGATTTCTTGTTGATGTTTGTGTCTATCTCCATCAATGAGGGCTTGTTGATGTGTGTGTCTATCTCCATCAATTAAGGCGTGACAACTTCAATAGATCTAGTTGGTTTAGTTTATAATTCTTGTTTCCTATTGATTCTCATTTTGATTGAATGAATTCAATGTTAGGCTTAAGAAAACTGGCAGATCTCCATTGTGTAACATGCTTGAACGTCTTAGGAAACATGAACCGATGTGTACTAGGTTTTTATGGTTGTATTTAATGCATGAGCGAATTCTAGTGATCCCATGTTAGGAGCTTCTTAGCCGGCTCGACATAGAAGTGAAGTAGGAGCTTATAGGATTGGGGAAGTAAGTACGCCACCTCATGAATGGTATTAAGGAATACAACCCGTCAATTAAAACAAGGTGTAATAATTCAATAGGTAGAATTGGATAGCTAGCAAGGAGTAACATATCATAGGTAGACATGCTTCACTTATCTTGTAGAACCTTAGTTTATTTTCTTGTTTATTAGTTTAATTAGTAGCATTTGGGTTAGTTGATTAGCAACTAATTCTGCCCACTCTCCCAATACCCGAGATTTTTACTTGCTTTTCATAAAATATAAAAACATAAAAAGAATCATCCTTCACCTTTAGACCTAGTTAGATTAATTTCAATCCTAACGACACTATTCCTAGCTGAACGATCAATCCCCCGGTACTTGTCAATACTATACTACAACGATCAGGTACACTGCCTTGTGGGGGTTGTAAGCTTCTCGAGATCCCTCGAGAGGTAAAGCCTGGTGCAATTCCCACGCATCAGATGTTCATGATGAATGTGTTTCTAAGAATGTGAATGTTACGCCTGAACAGAAGACTGTTCCAAAAAGACCTAGTGATAGATCTAGATCTATAGAAAGATTAGTTGCACGCTTTAGAACTACCACTATTAGTAGAATGCCTAGGAACTACCTTAAGTTTTGTATGTGGATTCCAATGGGTAGAGAGTTCACTCTTTAGAACGACAAATTAGAAATAGCTCAAGCTAAACAAGTAGCAACTGTCTATGAGTGTGATTTAGATCTTACTCCTAACCCCATGGAACCAAATTCAAAATGGTTTCCAAATACAAACTCTTCTGTTCTTGGCAGGTTATCGAAATATGTCTTTGGATCGTCGACTCGGGTTGCTCCAAGCACATGACTGGGAATTTAAAGCTGCTGATCAATTTCGTCTGGAAATTCATGGGAACTGTACGCTTTGGAAATGATCATGTAGCAGCTATTCTGGGTTTTGGAGATCTTCAGTTTGGGAATTTTTTGATCACTCGGGTTTACTACGTCGAAGGGTTGGGACACAATTTGTTTTCAGTCGGGCAGTTTTGTGATGCTGATTTAGAAGTTGCATTCAGGAGAAACACTGTTTTTATTAGAAATTTGGTTGGTGATGATCTCTTAACTGGTAATCGTGGTACAAACTTGTATGCTATCGACATCAACCAAATGGCTTCTAGATCACCAATTTGTCTTATGACAAGGGCAACCGAAACTAAGTCCTCGCTGTGGCATAGACGTTTATCCCATCTCAATTTCGACACCATCAACAAGTTAGCCAAAGAGAACATCGTCACCGGACTTCCTAAGTTAAAATACACAAAGGAACACCTATGTCCATCATGCGAACAAGGAAAAAGTAAAAGAGCATCATATAAACCCAAAACCGTACCTAGTTCAGAAGCAAGGTTACATATGTTGCACATGGACTTATGTGGCCCAATGAGAGTTGAAAGCATTAATGGGAAGAAGTATATTCTTGTCATTGTTGATGATTATTCAAGATATACTTGGGTAAAGTTTTTGAGATCAAAAGACGAAGCACCAGGCATCATCATCACCTTTCTGAAGCGTATTCAAGTTCTACTTCAAGCTCCAGTAAGGATTATAAGAACAGATAATGGCACAGAATTTACAAACCAGGAGTTAAGAAATTACCTTGAAGATGTTGGAATCACACACCAAACATCAGTTGTTAGAACTCCCCAGCAGAATGGGGTAGTTGAAAGAAGAAATCGAACTCTTGTGGAAGCTGCTCGCACAATGCTGATTTTTTCTAGTGCACCACTATTCTTATGGGCTGATGCCGTAGCCACTGCTTGTTTTACTCAAAACCGATCCTTAGTCCATCCGAGATTCAATAAAACCCCATATGAGCTAGTGAACAACCGTAAACCTAACATCTCTTACCTTCACGTGTTTGGCGCTTTGTGCTATCCGACGAATGACAGAGAAGATCTAGGGAAGTTAAAAGCTAAGGGTGATATTGGAATCTTCATTGGATATTCAGAAAACTCGAGGGCATTCAGGGTGTATAGTAGAAGAACGAAAAGGATAATGGAGACGATGAATGTGAAGTTTGACGAGATCTCACAAATGGCTTCTGAGAGACTCGCTCTAGAACCCGCGCTTAATCCAATGGCTTCTAATCAAAACGGATTAGGACCCGCACCAAACATGCAGACTTCTAGACACATCAGTTCAGGACTCGTGCCTCAAGGAGCTCAGTCAACAAACACGGACAAACCTTCAGAACAAGAAATGGAACAGTTCTTCGAGTTAATGTTTGATGAATATTATGGTGGAACTTCGACAAATGCATCTCCACAACATACCGCTGCACCCGCTCAAAACCATCAACCACCACCACCATCACAAGATGCATCTACACCAATCGAAGCTGAAGCACCAACTCCCTCAACATCATCAACATCTACTCCAGCAACTCCAGTCATTGAAATTGTTCTACCAAGAGTTGATGAGCAAAATCAAAACACTAATTTTCAAGAAGAACCAACAAATAATTCAAACGATGTTGCGTTAGAAGAAGAAGAAGTATTTGAAAACCCATTTGCAACAGACTCTGCTGAATCTTCTTCAAGGTTACAAGAACCATCTAACACACATATGTTTTACCCAAGGTACCCTTCTACGTTTCAATGGACAAAAGACCATCCAATAGAACACGTTATTGGTGAACCTTCAAAGCCAGTTCAGACAAGGAGACAACTTGCCACCGATCTCGAATTGTGCATTTACATTTGCTTAATCAGCCTCAAAGAACCAAAGAACATTCAAGAAGCAATGGCAGAATACCCATGGATTGAAGCGATGCAGGTGGAAATTCTTCAATACGATTTACATGACAGTTGGGAACTTGTTGAACGACCACTTGATATACATGTTCTTGATCTCAAGTGGTTGTGGAAGAACAAACTGGATGAGGAAATGACTGTTATTCGCAACAAAGCTCGTCTGGTGGCTAAAGGTTATCCACAAGAAAAAGGGATAGATTTTGAGGAATCATTCGCGCCTGTAGCTAGACTTGAAGCAGTCCGGATTTTCTTAGCCTATGCCGCTCACAAAAACATCACAGTCTATCAGATGGATATTAAGACTGCTTTCTTGAATGGAACTCTGAAAGAAGAAGTGTATGTGAGTCATCCAGAGGGATTCATCGACAAAGATCATCCAGACTACGTCTACAAGCTTAAGAAAGCAATTTATGGATTAAAACAAGCTCCAAGAGCGTGGTATGACGAACTATCATCTTTCTTGCTCAAAAACAATTTCACAAAAAGAACGGTTGATGACACCTTGTTTATCAAAAAATTCAAAAATGACATTTTGATCGTTCAAATTTACGTGGACGGCATTATTTTTGGATCAACCAATCCTAACCATTCAAAATATTTTGAAAATCTCATGAAAAGCAAATTTGAAATGTCCATGATGGGGGAACTAAAATTCTTTCTTGGTTTACAAATACATCAATCCCCTCGTGGTATTTTTATCAATCAAGCTAAATATACAATAGAGATTTTGAAAAAACATGGAATGGAAAATTGTGATTCTGTTGGTACACCAATGGTCACTTCACCAAAAATAGGTGCTGATTTGTTTGGAAAACCCATCGATCCAAAAAAAATATCGGAGCATGATCGGTTCTCTCATGTACCTAATTGCTAGCCGACCCGATATTCAATTTGTTGTTTGTTTGTTAGCACGGTTTCAGGCAAAGCCTACCGAACTTCACCTCAAAGAGGTCAAACGGATCTTTCGGTACCTACGAAGCACCATTAACATGGGACTTTGGTATCCGAAGGATTCGGGGTTTAATCTAACAGCATTTTCAGATGCAGACCATGCTGGTGATCAAGTTACAGCAAAGAGTACATCAGGTGGAGCACAATTTTTGGGTGAAAAGCTAGTAAGCTGGTCGTCAAAGAAACAGGATTGTACTACGCTATCAACCGCCGAATGTCTCTATCTGCGTGTTGTGCCCAAGTTCTTTGGATGCGGACACAGCTCACAGATTATGGCTTTACTTTTGACAGAATACCTATGTATTGTGACTCAAAAAGTGCCATAGCCATCTCGTGCAATCCCGTACATCATTCTAAGACGAAGCATATCAAAGTCCGCTACCATTTCATCAAAGAACACGTGGAAGAGGGTACTGTTGAATTATTTTTCGTTAAGACTGATTATCAACTCACCGATCTATTTACTAAAGCCCTTCCAAAAGAACGGTTTAACTATTTAGTTCGACGAATTGGCATGCGAAGCCTAACTCCTGAGGAGCTAGAACGTCTTCTCGAATCTTCTTGAAAAATGTTTTCAAAATCGCTTCGCTGTAAATATTTTTGAAAAAAACAAAATACAAAATTTGAAAAACCAACAAAAACAAAATACAAAAATATAAAATTTTCAAAAAATACAAAAACAATATAAAATCAAAAAATCCAAAAATATTCTTCTCATGACATGTCTCTCGTATAAATCAATATTCTGTACGTTTCTAGAAATGTCATTCAACAATGATACAGACATGTACAGATGCTTGAACGGTAGTTCTTTTAAATGTTTTTCTAAAACATGTCGTTTCTCAAAAGTTTCTTCACGATGGCTTTCGTATACCTCAGTACGAAACCCGGACTAAAATGATGACTTCTGATTATTTTCAAATCAAGGACTCGTACGTTCAAAGATGAAATCACTTTCAAAAGTTCGAGTATAAACAAACGAAAAGGATTTCAAACATAAACTCGTTTTTCAAAATACAATTCTTGAGCACTTTTTCAAGATTGTTCAAAAGATTTCTCAAAATCTTTCAAATGAGTGCTCAAGATAACTCCCTCAAAACCCTTAATTGATTTTAAAATGTGCTATCATTAAGAGGGAGTACAAAAACAAAAATGTTCCGTATTCATGCAAAATGGAATCTGTCTTTCTCTCCAAAAAGCTTTTTTACTTAGTTGATATCAAAAATATCACAATATGCTATTTTTGAGGGGGAGAAGACATGATTAAAATGTAATCAAAGATGTTTAAAGATTGTGACTGAATCTCGAAAGAGCTTGACTCAGAAAGTAGCTATGAATTGACGAAGCTTAAAATGTCAATAATCGAAAAGACTTTTCCTGGACGGGTAATAATTTCAAGCTAGTCTAACTAGTGATGTAAGCATGTCTCGAATAGGACTTGTCTGAGTAGAATGTACCATATCGAGAGACTTTCTTTGGACTTGACTAGGACGGGTAATAATTTCAAGCTAGTCTAACTAGTGATGTAAGCATGTCTTAAATCGGTCATGTTCGCTGAAAGTGGATCAATTCAAAAGTGCAAACTCCTCCCACATGTGCAAATTTCTTAAATATTCATGAGCACATGTGAAGGGGGAGTCCTTCATAAGAAAATGTAAAACTCTCGAAGTGTTAACACTGTGTTTTATTATCATAAACACTTTGAGAGATTTTTCATAAATGGTTTCATGGCAATTATAGGATAGTCATGGAGTTATAAGGTGACTAAAGTTAGGGAAAACCGTCCTATGATCCGCCAGAGCCGGAGGGATCTACCCAAGGACAAATCCAATAGATTAGTATTAGAAGTCCTTAGGTATGATTGAAAAAAGGAGAAAATGAGAAAGGAGAAAGAAGGGGTTGAAGAATTAAAAAGAAAAGTTATGAAAAAGGGTGAAAAGAAATAGCCCTCCATATGTTCAACCTTAGGGCAGACACCGGGTTCAACTCATATGCTACTGGTTGTTACTAAGGTGACACCGGTATTGAAGACAAGACGTCATGGACCCAGTGACGCACTGCACTAAACCTTCTAGCCACTCAAGTTCTCTTAAAAGAGCTTGTTTCATTCTCACGGGGAACCGGTGTAATCTATCGATCTGTCTCTTAGAGATGATTGATATTGAAGCAGGAAACCTCTCCCTAATCTCCGCATAGGAAACCAAATGTGCACTTATCGAGTCTAGAGCCCCGATATTCATCAAAAGATCTCATAGGAACACATGATATTTCTACACTGGTTGTTCATCATTAAGGACGCCAGATGTAAACTTAAGAGTCCTACGTAGACCTTAGCAATCTGCCAGAACATTTATGAGAGAATTCACACAAGTGTTTCTCAATGATTGAATGGAAACTCCTGACAGCAGGTCACTTCGGTAATTCTTTATGGGTTACGCTTAGTGTTCGCGGTGGTTTCAAATGGTCTACAGTCGTGGAGTGATCCCCAGCGACTCACCCAGTCATTGAGCTACTTAGTAGGTCTTGTAAGCTCCCTCGGGAGTATCTGACATGGGTACGGCCTTGGTAAGGGTTAGAAGGAGTCTTCACACTATGCTGTTGATGATCTCTAATTCGAACCTGTAAGTACCGGTTGATTTATTGCTAACTGTTTTCATGCAGCTACACATCACCTCCATAGCGACAGATTCCGCATGCTCATACATACATCTGGAAGTTAAAGAAAGCTCCCTCAAAGATCTATACAACACAAAGTTCAAAGAAAGATTCTACGCCATAAAGAAGAATCTATAAAGTATAAAGACTAAAGATCATAGTGAAAGAAAGGGAACTACGTGCATATGAATATCAAAGTCCTAAGATGTATGAGCATGTTGGAATGGCAGACAACCACCACAGACACAGAAGTGACAAAAGGCAGATTACTCCACATCGCAAAGGAACAAAGAATGATGAAAAGTCAGTCATCAAAGATCACAAAGCATGAAGGAACAAAGACTAAAGACTATTCTACAACGACACGCAAAGTTCAAGACAAAGAACACGGAAGACCTAATTAAGTGGAGCATCATTCGAATGACCACCCATTAGGGGGAGATTGTTAGCATTAAAAATATGTATTGAGAAGTGATGGTCATTCTCATATTAGGAACTTTGTAATGTGTCTTAGTTTATGGAATAGGATAGTCATTGGGCTTTGGACTTGACAAGCTAATAAGTTATGTGCAATGTTATATAAGCCTTATTATCTAATCATATAACCAAGTCCAAGCCTAAGCCCATAGAAAGCCTTTAGGGCATCTCATGTAACCAACTATTTAAACACCTCAAAGGCTCACTTGAGGTGTGTGCTTGTGTGTGTATTGTGTGTGTTTTTAATAAAAGTTCTCTTCATCTTATTCCCTCTTTATACAAGTTAACGCCACACTTACATATAATCAAGTCACCATCTTTACTTCATTTACATGCTATATTTGTGATAAAGTTGATATATCTAAGGTCCTACATAGCTTATCTCTGTATCAGAAGTATCATCTGAAGAGATGTAAATCAGTGGAAAACGACTCATGATTCTACTAGGGTTTGTGATGGTGAAAAGAAAAAGTTTTTGATGAAGATATGTGTTGATTTGAGTCCTTTTATAGGAAAAGTTAATCCCAAGGGTTATTTATGAAGGCTATTAACTCCTACTTGCTTTGGTAGATTTGGGAAGTAAATATGGAAAGTATTTATTATACCGGGTTGACTTTCAGAAGATATTTTTTGTGGCTTGGTCAAAAAGTCAACATTTTTAGATATTTTGGTGGAAAGTACTTTTAGCCAAAGTACTGCTTCATGTTTGAATGAAAGTACTGCTCCATATTATATGGTAAAATACTATTTGGCACTTCATGGAAAGTACTGACATGTCAAGATACTATTCCAACGGTCAGAAATACGGGGTAACAACTTTACGAAAGATATGGGAAAGATAAATTCCAAAAATAACGGTAAAATCATTAATTAACCGTGATTTTTTTGTATATTATCCATCTTTGTGATTATCTTTTCTATCTTTATATACCCTCATCATCGTTCCTGTTCATCCATTCAAACACTACCAATCCATCATCAATCATTATTCTCTTTCACAAACACAAACAATGGCAAACCGTCCAACAATTAACAAACACAACATGATTGCCAACTTGGAGAAGACGCAAAAGAATGTTGATTTTCATGCCATCATTGATTTTCTCACTGGGTCATCTATCAATTATTCACTTTTGGTCAATCCAGAAATCATTGGTGCCTGGATTCAAGAGTTTTGGGCTACAACTAGATCTGGTTTGGAAGAAGGAGAGGATGTTATTCAAGATCCTATTGTAGGGAGACCTATTCGTATCACTGAAGCTACAATAAGGAAGGTCTCAATTGTTGGATGATGAAGACGGTACTGTTCTTTTTGATAAACAAGTTATTTGGGATGGACTTACAGAGATAGGCTATGAAGGTTTTCTCAATAAGCTAACTTTTCAAAAGGTATTGGTTAGTCCACATTGGAAGTACCTTATCCATGTCTTACTTCATTGTCTAAGTCCCAAAAGTACTGCTTGGGATCAATTTGGTCATAACATAGCCTCTGCATTAGTTGGGTTAGCTACCAATCAACAATTCAACTTCTCCTATATGATAATTGATGGTATGCTTGCACACATCAAAGCTGGTTCACAATTTTTTATGTATCCTAGGTTTGTTCAATTATTCTTAGACAAAACACTTGAGGGTGCTCCAAAACCTCAAGATTTTATACCTACTGTTGTACTTCCACACAAGGTGTTCACTTTTATGTCTAACAAGGGTGTTAAGTTTTCTGGCCACAACACACCTTTGTCAGCTCACATATTGGAAGTAGCACAGACAGTTAGGGATGCAGCTAATGAAGAAAGTGATTCTGCCCATTCTGAGCATTCTGGATCAGAACATACTTCAACACCACCTCTTGCATCACCTCAGCAAGTTGCTTCAAGTGAAAGAACTGTCTCTTTGTCAATACCTGTTCATGTATCAAGGGAGAAGACTATTTCTATTGAACGTACTTCTCAACATCCTATTTCCAAGGAAAGTACTTCTCTGCAAGGTACTGCTTCAGAGCAAAATGTGAATCCATCACCCACTCCCAATGATTATACTTCCACAGGTGGGTTTCAAACACCTGGAGGAGATGAGGGAGGTGAGGGACAACTGGATACTTATGCTTTGACTAGGGAGTTCAGAAGGATGAAGAAGGTGATTAATGCTCAAGCTGATGAGATCAAGAGATTGAGAAATAAGTTCAGGAGATTGAAGAGATTTATTTGGCCACTTGTTCAGAATCACAGATTATGGGTCAAGCAACAGAAGAGAAAAGCTCAGAAATCCAAGAAGGCTTCAAAATCTAAGAAGAGCAAGAAGAGGTCATCATTAATCATATTGGGGAGGAATCAGAACGATAATATGAATGAAGATGATGCTGTACCTCAAAATATAAATGAAGAAGATCATACTATGGATTATGAAGAAGCTCATCATGATATTACTAAAAGAAAAAGTGATGAAACTGAGCAAGTTAATTTTGAAGATGAGAATGTTGGTATTAAAAGTGGAGATACAGAAGAAGTAGACTTGAAAGAGACTGATTCTCAAAGTATTGGTATACAAAGTACTTTGAAAGGTACTGCTTTGGATTTTGATGAACAAGTTGGACCTTCTACAAGGATTTTTGAGGATGAAGCTGGTCCTTCCATTCAGCAAAAGGAGCACACAGCTAGTGATGATGAGACTATTACTCAGATTATGGTTAATATGTCAAGACCAAGAGGGTTAAGTATTCCTGGTGTTGAACAAGCTCAAGTCTCACAAGCTTCTTCTGAATCTGAAGCTGATGAGGCAAAAAGTGTACCCCTTTTAAGGGTTCATTTAAGCCCGAATTTGAGATTATTTGATCAAATATTGCCCTAAATCGTTCCTTTTGTCATTTTAGGTACTTTTGAGGAAGAATCTGGAAAAGAAAGCATTTTAGACGTTTTTGGAGCATAAAAGTGAAGAAAACGACAAGGTCACAAATTACCTTGCTGGAACAGTACCTGACGGCGTCAAGCTTTTACACGTGACGGCGTCAAGAGTTACAAAAGAGGTGGATATGGAACTTATAATGTGACGGCCCAGAGAGTTTTCAAGCTTATGGCCTGACGGCGTCACCTAGGCCGTCAGAGTCCAATTACTAGTGACGGCCCAAAGTAATTCTCCACATGACGGCGTAACAAATGGATCTAGGCAATATGATTTTATCATGGCGGTGAGTTGACGGCATCACGAGCTAATACATGACGCCGTCAAAGTGTAAAGTCTATATATAGTTTTCCAATTTTCATTCATTAGTGGTGCAACTTTGAGGGAATAAACCCTAGGTTGAATTTTACAGCTTTTTATTCAACCCCTTGATTCTTCCATGTTCAATTGAAGATAAGTATTCATTCAAATCATTCAATATGTCTATGTGTTGTGTGATTATATCTTACGCTTGTCTTCTATTTAACATGCTAGGCTAGATCTTTCTTGTGTTTGCTTAGATATAGTGAAACCTAGATGTTAATTATGGGTTGATTGTTTGTTTATAATTGTTACGGATTATTGTATTCGATGTTAGGCTTAAGAAAACTGGCAGACTTCCATTGGTAACTTGCTTGAACGTCTTAAGAAACATGATCGGAGGTGTACTACGATTTTTGGTTGTATTTAATGCGTAAGAGAATTCTAATGATCCCATGTTAGGAGCTTCTAACGGCTCGACATAGGAGTGAAGTAGGATCTTATAGAGTTATGGAATATTGTACACGGCCCTACGACTAGTATTAAGGAATATGACCCATCATCCATGCAATTGTAACAAGCTAATCAACCTGTAAAAGATATCTAGGGAGTAATGAAATCTAAGTAAACACAACTTTCCTCATTATTGTTTCCACCACATTAGTATATTAGTTTTATTTTCATTTCTCTTATTTTATTTTGATTGCATCTTTAGATTAATTGGGTTAGTTGGCTAGCAACTAATTCCGCCCACTCCTCCAAAACCCAAGATTTTACTTGCTTTCATAAAAATATAAAAATACAAAAAGAATCATCCCTCACCTCTTGACCTAGTTTAATAGGCTTTCTAATCCTAGCGACACTATTCCTAAGTTGAACGATCAATCCCCCGATACTTGTCAC
This sequence comes from Artemisia argyi, assembly GCA_030686995.1. Lineage (NCBI taxonomy): Eukaryota > Viridiplantae > Streptophyta > Magnoliopsida > Asterales > Asteraceae > Artemisia > Artemisia argyi. Next base: position 187,172,061 of record CM060683.1, on the reverse strand, counting down.
TATACTTTACTACAACGATCATGTACACTGCCTGGTGGGGGTTGTAAGCTTCTCAAGATCCCTTGAGAGGTAAAACCTGTTGCGAGGGCGCAATCCCACACATCAAGTTTTTGGCGCCACAGCCCGGGGAATAGTTATTGTCTAGGTTAGGATTTCTTTTTATTAGGTCTACTTGCTAGATTCCTTTCTAGTAAGGTTTTATTTTTATTTTGAGGTCTTCTTTAGTCTATCTCATTTCTTCGTTTCGTTGTTCGTGACCTTTACCATCCGACATCATGGAAGGTGGTAACATCTTTGAACCCATCAACCCACCACAACAAAACCACCCACAAAACCCACCACTAGCAAACCAACCTCCTAGGCCCCAAACTTTAGGAGAGTATTCCCATCCTAGCCACCAAGGCTATCGAAACACAATTGAGCTCACTCAAGGAGCCAATGTGTCCCCCTTGCGATCCGACACCATCCGGTTGGTGCAAATCGGATGTGCATTCCATGAACTTCGTTCGGAAGATCCTAATCAACATCTCAAGGATTTCCTTAAAATCGTAGATTCCATAGACCTTGATGTTGCAATTAGAGAGTCGACCCGATTACGCCTATTTCAATTCTCTCTACGTGATCAAGCTAGTCAATGGCTTGAACGTTTTCCCGCGGGATCCATCACCTCTTGGAATGATCCCACGTCTCGTTTCCTTGCTCAATTTTTCCCACCGAGGAGAACTACGATGCTTAGAAATGATATCTTGATGTTCCAACAACGTCAAGGTGAAACTTTCTATGAAGCAAGGAATCGTTTCAAGGACTTACTCCAAAAAGTCCCTCATCATGGCATAAATCTTCGGCTATTAGTTCAAATCTTCTATGACCATGTCGACTTTCACACAAAACGCACCATTGATCGAGCCGCCGGAGGCAGGTTGCATGATAAAAATGCCGAGGAATCTTGAGAAATTCTTGATGAGCTTGCCTTCGACAATCGAGAGTTATGGGAAGTTACTCATGTTATAAACTCGGCTATCAATGCAATCTCAACACCTGGGGAAACCAATCAAATCTCCGAAGAACTCCTTTGCAAACTTGAGACAAAGGTTGACTATCTCATGGAAAAACAAAAGAGACCTTTAAATCCCAAACGGGCAACAGTCAATTCTGTCTCAAATATGATTCCGACACCGTTGTCTGAGTCACCCTCTAGAGAGAAGATCGAAACCTTTCAAAATTATGCTCCACCTTATTCACCTCCTCAAAACCTCAGCCTGGAATTCGAAGCTCGAATGAGAGAGTATATGGCAACCCATTCTGAGCAGCTTGCTAAATTCGAGGAAGCTATTTATAAACAAAAGGAGGAGATGCAAGAGAAAATGAAGGAGATGATGAGCCTAGTGGAGGAATACGCAAACCAAAAAAACCCAAAAATGATGTTATTAAGAAAAGAAAGTGCTACCCCCACTACCCGATTTGTTAATTCTATCACAATTGTCCACGAGGATAATGAGGAAAAGGAAACCCCTAGTGAGCAAACCATTGAGGAACCGCCAAAATCCCAATCACTAGGTTACTACCTAAAACATGATATAAACAAGAAGACCATAACAAATTCGATAAAGGGTGACGGGTGTAACTAATCCTCCAAACAGGTTTCAAAGAAGTAGAAAAAGGGGAAAGATGAGTATGATACATTACCTGGGGGACCGGTATTCGAAAAGCTACTTATACAAAAAGTGGCTACTAAGCAGATGGCTTGTGGGAACTTTGAGATACCAGCCAGCATTGGGAAGTTGCAATATCTGGATGCTTTTGCCGATCAAGGATCGGAAGTAAATCTTATGCCCCTAACTATTTACACCCAACTAACCACGGAAATGCCGGCCACCACCCGTGTTAGGCTATCCTTCGTTGGTCGCTCTTATGTATACCCTTTGGGAATTGCAGAGGATGTACTGGTCAATATTGCAGGGTTCATGTATCCCGTCGATTTCATGATCATCGATGATAAAGGAGGTGGGTGCATGCCAATAATCCTTGGAGCACCATTCCTCACCACCGCGAGAGCTGTCATTAGGTATGAAAAAAGGGAAATTGAACTTAAGTCAGGAAAAAGAAAGATTAGCTTTCCTATGACCCCACGATGTGTACAAGAAAGCCTGGTGAAAAGAAAGCTCGAAAACAACATTGACACATTGCCTAATCATGTTCAAGAAAAATCCTTGCATGGGAAACAAGAATCAAAAGTGTTGGGAATTCTGCTAAAATAGAATTCTGCTGATGTTACTGCTGAAGGATACTGCTGAAGAGTTGGTTCCTGCTGAGGCAGTGTAGCTGCTGAAGACTAGTTTCAGCATAATTAGTTTCTGCGGAAGTAGATATTCCGTATTTTATGTAATATAGTTAGGATATGCATGAGTTTATTTAGGAAGTTATAATGCATATCTTTTAGAAGTTTTTAGAAGATACGTTTCTTGTGAAACGGTTTAGGGTTCCTTGTGTATAAAAGGAACACACAATTATGTTTTGTATACGCTTTTGAGAAAACCTTTTCAGTCTTATTAAAAAGATCCATAGAGGATCAAGCATTCTTAGTATTTAGTTGTTCAACTTGTGTTTGTTTCCGCTTAAAGAATACAAGTTATAGAGAATTTATTTTAGTGTGTTTTGTGGAAAACTAGAAGGGGGGGTTGAATAGTTTTACGTCTTTTTAATTTGTTATAAGAGTTTGTTTGAAAATTTTCTTTGTTTTCAAAAATAGAGATTCGATACTATATGAAATCAAGTCATGCACAATATGAACAACACTAAATATGTACGATAAAGTAATAATAATGCAAGCAAAGAAATAGATGAGAGTTGGAAAGATTGAACCACGAGACAAGAGATTTATAGTGGTTCGGCTACAAGGTCACCTTCCTTGCCCTACTCCACTCCCCGAGCACCTAACTCGAGAGTTTTCTTCACTATGTCAACAAGCTCCCTTATGGCGGAGAAAACCTTACACACCAATTTACACACCACAACTACGTCACAACTTATTCACACCTTCTACACAACGATTTCACACCTATTCACTACTTAATCACACCACTTCTTCACACCTATCTCCTACACACCAATCTTCTTCACACCTATCTTCTACACACCAATCTTCTTCACACCTATCTTCTACACACCAATCTTCTTCACAACTAACTACTAACCAATCACACTATATATATATCTAACTAAACTATCTTCTAACAAATATTCACAACTAATCACACAATGAGATAAATACAATGATGATGCTCTAACAACTTAGATGTTGGAGATCACAACAAGTTGTAATACTTCTTGTCTTGAGGGATAGAAGTATTCTTCTCTTGCACTTGATAGGATGATGTTTGGATCACTTTGAAACAAAGATTTAAGAATGTATGATCAAAGGATTAAGAGATTGGAAATGGAGATCTAGAGCAGAAAGTTTAGGAGTGCAAAAGGTGAGAAAAATTCCAGATTTAAGGTGGTATTTATAGGCAACAGATTCTGACAGAGGAGCGTGGCCGGTCCCCTTAAATCAAGGCCGGCCCCCTTAAAATTAAGGGGACCGCCCTTTATAATTAAGGGGGCTGCCCAGCTATAACGATCAGATTTTTTGTTTTTTAGTGGGAAAGTTTATTTAGTGAAAAACTAACTGATTTTGGTTAAAAATTTGAATTCATATATTTAGTATGAATAAAACATTTTTCTTTATTACCAAAAGTGTTTTTCAAAAATATATAATATGTTTATATAATTAAATAAACTTTGTAATACTTAATTATCTTTTCCTTTGATCATATATCGCACTAAACACTTTGTTTATTCATACCTTAAGTGATTTGAATGTAAAGAGAATGTTAATCACTAAATACTTGTTTATGTCACAAGTTTTAGTTCTATGAGTTTATATTTTGTAATAATCAAAACATAGAGATATTGATAATATGTTAATAATGTTTTTAGGCATTATTTATGTCAACAATCTCCCCCTTTTTTATTATTACAAAACCTTAAACTCAATAGGTCTAAAATTTGTTTTTAGACAAGTATTATAGAGTTTACATTTCTCTTCTCCCCATTTTTGTAAAATCAAAAAGGTTAAGCCGAGTAAGCTTCGTGAAAGAAGATTAAACGGGTAGAATGCTCCCCCTTGATGTATGCTCCCCCTCATTTGAGAGCACCAAGGGAACGAGCTATGGAAGTCTTAGCTACAAAAATATTTGAAGAGAACAAGACACATATACATGCAAAATAACAATTATTCAAATAGATTCATTCAAGCATCATAGAAATGATTAGCATTACAACATTCAATATGTTTGAAGCATATTGATTACAATAAAACAAAAGAAGAAACATAGTCCTATATTGCCTAAGAGAGCACTTGGACTTGCTTGCAACCCATGGTTAATTGTTTTATTTTGCTTGAAGGGGAACATAAGCATAAGGCTTAGTTGTTAGATGGAGAGGGATATGGAGTGAGGTATGGAGCGGAAGAGGTGGATCTTACGATGTTGTATCATGTTAAGGGTGGTATCGGATGAGGACGAGTGAGGAGATATTCAATCCAAGAAATATCTTCATTCAAGTATAGAATTTGTTTTTGAAGGAAGATGCAACAAGGGCAATAGTGAGTGTGGTTTGTAACTTGATCCAAGTTGAGAGAGTGGGGTAGGCAATTGTTGTAGGGTGATGATGGAAGTTGCCCTTTGTTGCGTTGTGCAAGATGCATGGCATTGAGATCACTAAGATCATGGATTTGGGATATTTCATCACGGAACTTTTGCTTTTCTGTGGCAAAGCGGAGAGAGTCATTGTGTTGATATGGATGAATTGGGTTTGTGTAGTTGGAATTGTAGTTGGATGGTTGATCAAACTTGTATGGATCATTATAAATGGTTGGAGGATGAGATGAGTGGTTTGGCATGAAGGAAGATGTTTGGCCAATGTTGTATGGTTTGTAAAGAGGATCAAATGAATGTCCTTGTGAATTTGGTGTAAAGTTTGGGAAGTAAGTGGTTGGAGGTGTTGAGTGATTTCCAACTTCATTGGTTATGATGGATTTGTTTCGAGGGCTTTTTCTTCGCCAAACGGGTTTTTCCGTCATCCTTGCAAGCCTTGAGGCTTTTGGTTTTGGTTTGTTTGGAGAAGTCATGAAGGGATGAATGGAGAGTGTGGAAGATTGGGGATATTTATAGTGTAAGATTTGTGTGTATATGGATAGATGAAGTTTGTTTGGGAGATTATGACAAAATATGTTGGTGAAAAATGGGAAATGTAGGTTGAAATGTGCTAAAAAGCAGAAAAGATTCTGTAAATCCGTCCAGCAGATGGCCGGTCCCCTTAATTAGGGGGGTGGCCCCCTTAAAGTTAAGGGGGCCGCCTTACATAAATAAGGGGGCCGCCCATCTGATGGTTCCCAGATTGCCAGAAAAGGGTTTTTGGCAGAAAATTTGCAGAAAGGTTGTGTTTTTGGATTTGGATTCAAGCAAGTTCAATTCCTTTAGGCAATATAGCATCTAGTCTAATCAAGATATAGCATGCATGCAAAAACACTTAAGCAAAAGAGCAAATAAGCGACACATAATAAGCTAAAAGAGACAAATAAAGGCAAGAGCACTTAAGCTTCCTAAGGCAACTATCTTAAATCAAAGGCAAAGGCAACTAGTGAGTCAAAAATCTAGTGATGAAACAAGATGACAATGTTATGAGTGATTTTGTCCTAATGTGTGCCTATATGCAACAAATGTGGAGTTGTGATTGTTTCGACTTCTAAATGAAAAAAAAAATTCTTAAGAAACACTCCAAAATCTCCTTGATTCGATTTTTGCTCGATCATGAATGTCAAAGATATATATTAGATTATATACCTTGATGATTTATGTGAGAGTTTATGCATGATTTTGGAAGAAAAAAGTTTTTAGCATTAGTCAACAATGCAAGGAAAATGATGTTCATGTAATTCCTAGATGTGAGAATAATTTTTAAAAAATTTGATTGGGTTTTACAAAAGAGTATATGCAAAGAAAATAGTATTTCCCAATCTTCAATTTTGTACGAAATAGATTCCTAGACTCGGAAATGGAGAAGTGGAAGAAAAGTAAATCTTATGCAAAACTTAAAAGAAAAAATTTTCTAAATGCAATAGAATTTAGTCAACTTGTTCCATCATTCCTAATCCTAGAAGCAAGTGATTGAATAATTCACGCTTAAGGGGTTTAGTGAATATATCCGCAATGTTATCTTCCGATGCAACTTTTTCTATAGATATGTTCCCTTTCTGTACATTATCCCTAAGAAAGTTGTGGCGTATTTCAATATGTTTAGTCCTAGAGTGTTGCACCGGATTTTTACTTAAATCTATCGCACCTTTGTTATCGCACATAATGGGAACGTTTTCTAACCTAATGCCATAATCTATAAGAGCTTGTTTCATCCATAGTGCTTGTTGACATGCCTTTCCAGCGCTTACATATTCGGCTTCGGTGGTAGAAATAGCAAGAGCGGTTTGCTTCTTCGAAAACCAAGATGTTAGACAACATCCCATAAACGTGCAAATACCGCTAGTGCTTTTTCTATCTACGTAGTCTCCCACATGATCCGAATCCACATAGACGATGGTTTCTATGTCGGATCCCTTAGGATACCATAATCCTAATTGTATAGTGCCTTTAATGTATCGGAAGATACGCTTAACCGCTTCTAGGTGAGAGGTTTTGGGATCCTCTTGAAAACGGGCACAAAGGCAGACACTAAACATGATATCGGGTCTACTTGCCGTCAAGTATAGTAAACTACCTATCATTCCTCTATACTTGGTGTTATCTACGGACTCACCTTCATCATCCTTTGTGAGTTTTACTTCCGTAGACATAGAGTTTTCATGGGTTTTGAGTCTTCTAGGCCAAATTTCTTCAGCATTTCCTTAATGTACTTAGATTGGTTAAAGAATATTCCATCTTCTAATTGTTTTATTTGTAATCCTAGGAAGAAGTTAAGTTCACCCATCATACTCATCTCAAACTCATCATGCATGATTTTGGCAAATTTATCACACATGTCTTGACAAGTCGATCCAAATATAATGTCATCAACATATATTTGAACAATGATGAGATTTGGGTCTTTCCTTTTAATGAAAAGAGTGTTATCTACCATTCCCATGGAATAATCATGTTTAATAAGGAAAGCTTTTAATCGATCATACCAAGCTTTGGGAGCTTGTTTGAGTCCATACAAAGCTTTCTTTTACTTATAAACATAATCAGGTTTTGCGAAGTCAATGAATCCTGGAGGTTGTGCCACATATACCTCCTCATTGATAAAACCGTTAAGGAATGCACTTTTCATGTCCATTTGGAATAACTTAAAATCTAGGGCGCATGCGTTGGCAAGTAGTATCCTAATAGATTCTAGTCTAGCTACGGGGGCATAAGTTTCGTCATAATCAATTCCTTCTTGTTGATTATAACCTTGGGCAACTAACCTAGCTTTATTCCTAGTAACTACTCCATTTTCATCTAATTTATTCCAATATACCCATTTAGTTCCTATGATGGTCATATTCATTGGATTTAGGACTAATTCCCAAACGTCATTTGCCTTAAATTGATTTAATTCTTCTTGCATAGCTATAACCCACCTTTCATCTTTTAAAGCCTCATTAATATTCTTAGGTTCTATTGCTGAGAGGAAACAAAAGAAATTATTTTTATCTTGAGCTTGTGACCTAAGGGTTCTTTGGTTAAGATGTCCTATTATATTATCTAGTGGATGTGATCTAGATTCTTTAACATTTACAATTTCGTTATTTCCTAAGTTAACGTCTTCATTATCATTTCCTATGGGTTTTGTTTTACTAACCTCAATAGCTTCTTCTTCTACTAAGTCATCATCTTCTAAAGGTAAAGTTTTAGGAGGTGGTGGTGTTTCATCAAATGTTACATTTAGTGATTCTTCTACTTTCATGGAGTGTTTGTTAAGTATTATATATGCTTTACTATTTTGTGAGTATCCTAAAAATATTCCTTCATACGATTTTGGATCAAACTTAGTGAGGTAGTCCTTAGTGTTTAGAATATAACATTTACTTCCAAATACCTTAAAGTAGCTTAAGTTTGGTTTTCTACCTCTTAGTAACTCATAAGGAGTTTTTCCTAGAATTCTCCTAATTGATACCCTATTAATAATATATGTTGAAGTATCTACGGCGTGACACCAAAATTTTTGTGGGATGGATTGTTCGTTTAACATTGTTCTACTCATTTCTTGTAGTGACCTATTTTTTCTTTCTACTACACCATTTGATTGAGGAGTACGAGGAGCGGAGAAATTGTGAGATATTCCATTTAAATCACAATATTTTCCGAATTGTACTTCATTGTCAAATTCCCTGCCATGGTCCGTCCTAATGGCTACTATTGTGCATCCTAATTTATTTTGAATCATCTTACTAAATATTTCAAATTTTTCAAAGGCTTGGGTCTTGTCACTTAAAAACCTAGTCCACGTGTATCGTGAGTAGTCATCTACTATTACTAAGGTATATTTGTTTCCTCCATAGCTCCGCACAGCGGATGGACCAAAAAGATCCATATGTAATAATTCTAGGCACCTAGTAGTGGATACTATATTCTTAGCTTTGTGACTAGTATGAACTTGTTTTCCAATTTTACATGCATCACAAAAATGCTTGTCATATTTTAGGTTAGGCAAATTTCTAACTAGTTCCTTAGAGGCCAAAGATTGTATTTGTTGCATGTTAGCGTGTCCTAATCTCCTATGCCACAATGTGGAGTTTTCAACTAGGGTCGTTAGGCATATCCTATCCTCAGGCTTGTTTCCTAGTTTCATAACATATATGCCTCCTTTCCTAATTCCTCTACCTATAATTTTTCCATTCTTAACTATTTCGCTATCCTCTTCGGTAAAAGTGACTCTACATTTATTATCACATATTTGTCCTATACTAAGCAAGTTATATGTTAAATTATCTACATGCTCTACATTTTCAATAGTAAGTGAGTCTTGAGAAATCGTACCTTTGCCAATGATTTTTCCACGTAAGTCACTACCGAAAATAACGTTACCTCCATTGTATGCCTTGTATGTAGAGAATAGCTTGCAGTTCCCCGTCATGTGCCTCGAACATCCGCTATCCTTGATCCATTCGTCAGGCTCCAAGTCAATTCCTAAACATATTTCGTCGGTTCCTTTTGCCATAAAACACTTTTCGTCTCTTGGCTTTTCCAATTCTTCTTTGTCACTATCACTCCATGTTCCACTAACAAATGCGCCTTGATTTTCATAACCCGGCGGCTTTAGACATTCGCCAATGAGATGATTTGGACTTCCACATCTAAAGCACTTTCTTTTCCCGTAGTTGTCACTTCTATTTCTTTGGAAGGTTTTCTTTCGTCTCGTGATGATCTAGTGAATCTTCCTCGTCTCTTGAAGAATTTCTTGAATTCTCTTACAGCCATTGCATATTCTTCGTCTTCACTTTCATCACTTGAATCATCATCATCACTAGGTTCCTTTTTGGCTTTTAGAGCAGGATTTGGTTTGTTCTTTCTTGACTTTGACCGTTTCCGAATCTCTTCTTATAATTTCTTCATGGACCTTCAAGTTGCCAATAAGTTCATCTAGTGATAACGTCATCAAGTTCTTTGATTCTTCAATTGCCGTGACCTTAGCTCGCCATTTTGGATGCAATGCCCTAAGAAATTTCCTAACACAATTTTTACTAGAAAATGTCTCATCAAGTGCTTTTAAACTTGTGATAATAGTGTTAAATTTAGCAAAAGCATTATCAATTGATTCCTCTTCTGGAATCGTAAATTGTTCATATTGTTGCACAAGAAGATCTATTTTGTTATCTTTAACTTGACTATTACCTTGGTGAGTAATTAGTAAAGAATCCCAAATTTCTTTTGCGGTTTTACACATAAAAATTCTTTCATATTCTTTGCGTGGTAACGCATTATAAATGACCATTTTAGCCTCATTATTTTTTGCTAGTTTCTTTTTCAAATCATCATTTTGTTTTTCAAAAGATACAATTTCATCCATTTTAGTTTCAACATTATATTGAATAGGGGGAAAATCACCAAAGGTAATAATATGCCAAAGATCAAGATCTTTTGATTTCACATAAGTTTCGAATCTATTTTTTAAATATAAAAATCCATCACTTTCAAATAGTGGTGGTCTTTGCATAGATTGCCCTTCTAAATATTTTAAAAATTCCATAGATTGTTGCTTTTTAGCACATTTCAAACTACAATTCCAACTACACAAACCCAATTCATCCATATCAACACAATGACTATCTCCGCATTGCCACGGTAAAGCAAAAGTTCCGTGATGAAATATCCCAAATCCATGATCTTAGTGATCTCAATGCCATGCATCTTGCACAACGCAACAAAGGGCAACTTCCATCATCACCCTACAACAATTGCCTACCCCACTCTGTAACACCCCAACCCGACATGGGTCCGGAGCGCTACAGTATGGTGACATATCAAAGCATACAAAGCATACAACGCAAGCGGAAGACTTAAAACGAAATGTTACAAGGGAAAAAAATATAAAAGAACAAAAGAAATACTAAAACTATAAAAGAAAAGAAAATACAAACTAAACAAAGTCTAATCTAATCCAAGTCAAAAACTAGTCCAGATGTAATGGGCTTCTAGTCCATGGGGTAGTCCACTAAAGCTCCTATTCACTCTTCACCCAAACCCAGCTTCCAACCTAAAACCTGCCGCAGGAAAGGAAATGCGGCTGAGCTTAAAAAGCCCAGTGAACAGATATATAACAAAGCAAACAAATGAATGAAATGTATATAAGTATAAGAAGTAGGAAATCATAAGTTTTTGCTGAACGGAATATCATCTGTCAAATGCATAAGAGATCAACGAATAACTGAACGAATATCATAAGTCAAATGAAATGAAGCATCATAGATATATCAAGCATAAACAAATCATAAGAGAATCAAGAGCACGTATCAACAAAGGCGCGTCTAACGAGATACTCGAATAGACAAAAGAAACATAGGAAAGCCACGAGCCGACCTAACGAGATACTCGAATAGGTCTCAAATCACATAATCGTATATCCGTTAAATCATAAATGTACGGAGAGGGGAGACCTCTAAGTACCAGAAGTGAAAGGGGTACAGGACACGTACAGCCAGTCACTAAGCCATAACATATCATATCATATCATACAAATCCTAGGATGCATCCATACGCTCCCTGAAACAGAATACATATACAAGTACGAGACTATGCATATATATAACAGAATGGCCATAAGTGCGCAATAATCATATCATCATATCATAACAGAAGGGAACGCCGGGGACTAATCACACCGCCCCAGATAGTGTCATGCCACCGGTGCCTCGATGACACGCCCATGGTACCTCCATGAGTAGAATAAAAACTCGGGCATAAGAATCATATATATTAGAACAGAGCTATCCATAAACAAAGCAATCATAGCATATCAATAATATCAACAGAATCTCAAGTTAACGAGATAGTAATCAGATAATCATAACAGAATGGATAGCAAACAGAATCATATCAAATGATAATATCAAGTGGATCAACGAATCATATCAGAGGGATCATAGCAAAGGCTCATATCAAATGAATCATATTATAGCAAACGAATCAAAGTCAAGGATCGAAAAGTCATGAGATCAGAACCCTTACTGAGAAAGGGTAGAATATCTGTACCTTAACAAAAGCAAATCACAACCAACGATGATCACACAGAGATGACAACTACTCCCGCTTCACCCAATCTACACGAATATGATAAGTTATTATTTTATGTTCATAGTATCAGGTTACTTATTTTAGTATACTATCCATTTTAAGTAACTTCTCATATTTAGTAACTTTCTTGAATTAGTACTTCAATACTTTAAGGTTATTATAGACGATTAAATAATATATAAGGTTTAAAATGACCAATATAGTAGTTTAGGTTTTTAAAGTGTCAATATTATAAGTTTAGGGTCTAAAATGTAAATTATCAAAATTAAATATTAAAAGTCAAATGAAATTATTTTAAATTTTATTTTAATAAATTAACATTAAGATAATAATTTTGGACCCGTCATTATAATTAGTAACGTACCAACGATATTAACATTTATGCCACGACGACCCAAATTTTTATTTCGCAATTACACGTACCTTATTCGAATTTAAGCAAGTCAGATAAACCCTTTTTGAATCAAGATAACGTCGTGACATCTTTTGACAGGTAAAAATATTATGAACTAAACAAGTCCTTTCTTTTTCAATTTGCGTAGATATTAGTGTTTACTATGTTTTTAATGACGAGCCAAATCAAAAAACAATCGTTACGAGTTACGACACGCACATACATAAATAGCCGATTGCATGAGGATTACCAAATCATTATTATATGTGCCATTTCATTCGAAAATAAACAAGCAAAAGTCAGCCAATTCTAGCATATAACAGAACGATATTATTCGGATCTCATCATTCTTTTTATGCGCATATATATGTATATTTTCAGCCAATCATTAGTCACACAAAGGGTCAAGCTTTCTGGTTTTATATGTTGTTTTCATGCACATACATGTATATATATATATATACAACCGATCCATGCATCATATTAGACCATAGGTTATGATGTCATGTGAGTTTTATATATACGAAAATGAGTATGCAAGCATGGTCAATTCTTGTATATTTTATGAGATCATTTATACGCTTAACATAGATCAAATAGAAAGAAGGATTTAACAAGGATGATGCTAATACCCTTGTCGCGTGACCAACTGAAGAAAACGAGAACCAAGGACCAAGACTAGTCGACACTCGAGCCAACTACACCTCTTGAATCTGCTTCAATAACCCACGACGACACCACCTTCAAACCGGAAATAAGCCCAAAGAAAGACCCACGAGTCGAAGCACAATTACCACCTCGTATAATCCTTGTTACCCACGAATTTCTGCATTATTCGAATCACAATCAACCCGCGTCCAAGAGTACTCCAACAACACGTTCACCACTCCTTTGTTTGATTGATTTTCGGATGGAAAATTATGAAGAAGAAAGATAGCCGCTTCTTGGTTTAAAGAGAAATTTGGGTTTGCTTTTAATAAAAAATATGATGTAATTGTAATTGATATGGAGCGTGTAAAGAGATGAGACCAAATCATATAGAGCCGTGTCTTGATTGTTTCCCATTTTAGATCATGTGGGCTTGGGTTTAGTTTTGGGTTAAGATAACATTTATTTAATTTTCGGCCAAGACATTCTTTTAAACGTGTACATAGTTTAGTTTGTACAATATTTGTAGTTTGTGATCTTATGTGTTATAGTAAGTTCATATATTATCTCATACATACCTAGGTTTTAAATTTAATGTGCAATTGAGATTTTAGGGTGTTATAATTCTTCCCCTCTAAAAGAAAATTTCGTCCGCGAAATTGAAGTCATCAAGGTTAGATGAAGACGTAGCAAATCACAAAAGATCGTTACAAATATTTCCACGCTCAAGGTAGTTCTTCCAAAAGAATCTTCACAACCAAAATTTCCTCATGACTTGATCCCAACAAACTTGGATTGCCCCAGGCTCTCCAATCGAACACAAATCGTAACCAACCAGATCAATGAATGCGAAACAAATGTGTAGCAAATGACAGATGACAGAAGATAGATGATAGTTGAAGTCCTACAAGGAGATACACTAAACACATAAATCTACGAAGCAAACATAGCGATGATTCTAAACTATAAATCGTCATCTACTCCCACCAAATTCTGAACGAACAAAGTAACTTTTAAAGGTCGAAGGAGCACGAATAGAATCATCAAATGTATCAAGAGTCTCATAGGGAGATGTGATAACATATTCATACTGACGATCGAAATCATAAATCAGAGTATCAAAACGTATCAGAAGGCACAATAGAATAGGCAGAATAATCGTACGGATGCGAACGAATACAAGAACTAACGCGTCGCGAACCAAAACTTCCTCAAATGCCAAGACATCTACTCATCTGCACCTCTCCTGAATGCCGATCTTCCAAGCAAGCCGTCCTAGTCAATGCCCCACTGTACTCCGCTCGTGTTGTCCTTCCTTCTGTGCGTGGAAATCTCCGACGTAGTCACCACCGTCTTCATATCATCCTGTCCAGCTCCTGCTTCAAGACCATACATATTAGTACAACTAAGATGAATAGAGTTGATAAAACCGCGTGCTTCACTTCAAACTGCTTCCTTCCATCTTCTAACATAGCTAATATACCATCGTCTTGCTCCTGAGCTTCTTCAAGTCTGCCACAATTCATGCGTCAGATCGTTCACCTCCTACGGTTCTAGATGTATATTGCATAACCAGAAATCATTCCGTGTTGCATAAGAACATAGCTAGGTCTCATCCTTGAGTGGAAACAAATCTCTTTCCAGATTCTCAACTCCTTCTCTCACTCTTCCTCCCACAAAAATTACTCTTCGAAAACATCACATAAAGCTTCTTCTAACGCAGAAATATCAACACAAAATACAAAGATGATCTTCATGTTTCTCTTTCATCTCTGAATATACTAAAATGTCATACTATGACAATTTGTCCAAGTATTCAACTAAAACACGACTGATCGATTTCATAGGGATAGTCGGAGTAGTAGCCAATACAATTGGCATCACAACACTCATAGAGATCACAACGAATACGAAAAGAAGTTTCTAAGAATATCTCGCTCTTCACACAAAACATGACACGATTCAGTCTCCAGAAATCAATCCACAACCTCATACTATCATCATTCTCCTCCACGAATAAAAACACACAAAGATACACAGCGAACGTTCCAAACAAATCGAATAACTCTCGAGGCGAGTTTCATCGGAGAAGTATTTTCACAGCAGTGGGGAAATCAACGTGCGAGTTTCAAAACAAGGTGGTCATAAACGATTATCAGGTTAAGAATCATTAACTTTACAAAACGTCAAATGTGACAAACATAAAATGACAGACGTCATCATTATAATACTCATGCAACAAATCCAAATCCAGAATAACATCGAATCGAACATCTCCAACGTAAACAAATTAGCACCACGAAATCCTCTCCAAATATCTCCAGAACGCATAGGACAATCGAATATACACGATGAAAAGTCACAAAACGATCATAGGGGTAGAATAGGTAAGGTCAAATCAACAATGAAGAAAGAATCAAAAGCAAAGAGAAGTCATAGAATGTGTCGAACACGTAGGATTCATACATGCACGAATCAACAAACGAATGGAAGGCATCTAAAAGAATGTCAAACAAATCAAGAATCGAAGTTCAAAAGGATAACTCCAGAGAAAGAACCTATAAGGCACACTACGCAGTCTAAAAGCATCCTAAACACATGTCGCGAATCCTGATAAGTCTTCTAAGTCTGCAAGACGATTGATCTTGTAAGAGTTTAACGAAAAGCAAAGGCTTAAGTCAGAGTAAAACGGAAGCAAGAAAACCAACGTTTGATCATATATCTACCCAATCCTCACCGGTCGTAATAAAGCTCTTAAGGGGAGAAACTTAAGGCAAAACCATCCAAAATTATTCCTAAAGCTTCTAAGGTGCAAACCTAAGGGTCCAAAACTCACAGGCCATAACTTATGTACTATAGGTCGCAACCTTAGTCTCTGATACCATAATTGTAACATCCCAACCCGACATGGGTCCGGAGCGCTACAGTATGGTGACATATCAAAGCATACAACGCAAGCGGAAGACTTAAAACAAAAGGTTACAAGGGAAAAAAATATAAAAGAACAAAAGAAATACTAAAACTATAAAAGAAAAGAAAATACAAACTAAACAAAGTCTAATCTAATCCAAGTCAAAAACTAGTCCAGATGTAATGGGCTTCTAGTCCATGGGGTAGTCCACTAAAGCTCCTATTCACTCTTCACCCAAACCCAGCTTCCAACCTAAAACCTGCCGCAGGAAAGGAAATGCGGCTGAGCTTAAAAAGCCCAGTGAACAGATATATAACAAAGCAAACGAATGAATGAAATGTATATAAGTATAAGAAGTAGGAAATCATAAGTTTTTGCTGAACAGAATATCATCTGTCAAATGCATAAGAGATCAACGAATAACTGAACGAATATCATAAGTCAAATGAAATGAAGCATCATAGATATATCAAGCATAAACAGATCATAAGAGAATCAAGAGCACGTATCAACAAAGGCGCGTCTAACGAGATACTCGAATAGACACAAGAAACATAGGAAAG
Source organism: Artemisia argyi (assembly GCA_030686995.1). NCBI lineage: Eukaryota > Viridiplantae > Streptophyta > Magnoliopsida > Asterales > Asteraceae > Artemisia > Artemisia argyi. The sequence goes on along the minus strand of CM060683.1, from coordinate 187,155,735 downwards.
CCACGAGCCGACCTAACGAGATACTCGAATAGGTCTCAAATCATATAATCGTATATCCGTCAAATCATAAATGTACGGAGAGAGGAGACCTCTAAGTACCAGAAGTGAAAGGGGTACAGGGCACGTACAGCCAGTCACTAAGCCATAACATATCATATCATATCATACAAATCCTAGGATGCATCCATACGCTCCCTGAAATAGAATACATATACAAGTACGAGACTATGCATATATATAACAGAATGGCCATAAGTGCGCAATAATCATATCATCATATCATAACAGAAGGGAACGCCGGGGACTAATCACACCGCCCCAGATAGTGTCATGCCACCGGTGCCTCGATGACACGCCCATGGTACCTCCATGAGTAGAATAAAAACTCGGGCATAAGAATCATACATATTAGAACAGAGCTATCCATAAACAAAGCAATCATAGCATATCAATAGAATCTCATGTTAACGAGATAGTAATCAGATAATCATAACAGAATGGATAGCAAACAGAATCATATCAAATGATAATATCAAGTGGATCAACGAATCATATCAGAGGGATCATAGCAAAGGCTCATATCAAATGAATCATATCATAGTAAACGAATCAAAGTCAAGGATCGAAAAGTCATGAGATCAGAACCCTTACTGAGAAAGGGTAGAATATCTGTACCTTAACAAAAGCAAATCACAACCAACGATGATCACACAGAGATGACAACTACTCCCGCTTCACTCGATCTACACGAATATGATAAGTTATTATTTTATGTTCATAGTATCAGGTTACTTATTTTAGTATACTATCCATTTTAAGTAACTTCTCATATTTAGTAACTTTCTTGAATTAGTACTTCAATACTTTAAGGTTATTATAGACGATTAAATAATATATAAGGTTTAAAATGACCAATATAGTAGTTTAGGTTTTTAAAGTGTCAATATTATAAGTTTAGGGTCTAAAATGTAAATTATCAAAATTAAATATTAAAAGTCAAATGAAATTATTTTAAATTTTATTTTAATAAATTAACATTAAGATAATAATTTTGGACCCGTCATTATAATTAGTAACGTACCAACGATATTAACATTTATGCCACGACGACCCAAATTTTTATTTCGCAATTACACGTACCTTATTCGAATTTAAGCAAGTCAGATAAACCCTTTTTGAATCAAGATAACGTCGTGACATCTTTTGACAGGTAAAAATATTATGAACTAAACAAGTCCTTTCTTTTTCAATTTGCGTAGATATTAGTGTTTACTATGTTTTTAATGACGAGCCAAATCAAAAAACAATCGTTACGAGTTACGACACGCACATACATAAATAGCCGATTGCATGAGGATTACCAAATCATTATTATATGTGCCATTTCATTCGAAAATAAACAAGCAAAAGTCAGCCAATTCTAGCATATAACAGAACGATATTATTCGGATCTCATCATTCTTTTTATGCGCATATATATGTATATTTTCAGCCAATCATTAGTCACACAAAGGGTCAAGCTTTCTGGTTTTATATGTTGTTTTCATGCACATACATGTATATATATATATACAACCGATCCATGCATCATATTAGACCATAGGTTATGATGTCATGTGAGTTTTATATATACGAAAATGAGTATGCAAGCATGGTCAATTCTTGTATATTTTATGAGATCATTTATACGCTTAACATAGATCAAATAGAAAGAAGGATTTAACAAGGATGATGCTAATACCCTTGTCGCGTGACCAACTGAAGAAAACGAGAACCAAGGACCAAGACTAGTCGACACTCGAGCCAACTACACCTCTTGAATCTGCTTCAATAACCCACGACGACACCACCTTCAAACCGGAAATAAGCCCAAAGAAAGACCCACGAGTCGAAGCACAATTACCACCTCGTATAATCCTTGTTACCCACGAATTTCTGCATTATTCGAATCACAATCAACCCGCGTCCAAGAGTACTCCAACAACACGTTCACCACTCCTTTGTTTGATTGATTTTCGGATGGAAAATTATGAAGAAGAAAGATAGCCGCTTCTTGGTTTAAAGAGAAATTTGGGTTTGCTTTTAATAAAAAATATGATGTAATTGTAATTGATATGGAGCGTGTAAAGAGATGAGACCAAATCATATAGAGCCGTGTCTTGATTGTTTCCCATTTTAGATCATGTGGGCTTGGGTTTAGTTTTGGGTTAAGATAACATTTATTTAATTTTCGGCCAAGACATTCTTTTAAACGTGTACATAGTTTAGTTTGTACAATATTTGTAGTTTGTGATCTTATGTGTTATAGTAAGTTCATATATTATCTCATACATACCTAGGTTTTAAATTTAATGTGCAATTGAGATTTTAGGGTGTTATACACTCTCTCAACTTGGATCAAGTTACAAACCACACTCTCTATTGCCCTTGTTGCATCTTCCTTCAAAAACAAATTCTATACTTGAGTAAAGATATTTCTTGGATTGAATATCTCCTCACTCGTCCTCATCCGATACCACCCTTAACACGATACAACATCGTAAGATCCACCTCTTCCGCTCCATACCCCACTCCATATCCCTCTCCATCTAACAACTAAGCCTTATGCTTATGTTCCCCTTCAAGCAAAATAAAACAATCAACCATGGGTTGCAAGCAAGTCCAAGTGCTCTCTTAGGCAATATAGGACTATGTCTCTTCTTTTGTTTTATTGTAATCAATATGCTTCAAACATATTGAATGTTGTAATGCTAATCATTTCTATGATGCTTGAATGAATCTATTTGCATAATTGTTGTTTTGCATGTATATGTGTCTTGTTCTCTTCAAATATTTTTGTAGCCAAGACTTCCATAGCTCGTTCCCTTGGTGCTCTCAAATGAGGGGAGCATACATCAAGGAGGAGCATTCTACCCGTTTAATCTTCTTTCACGAAGCTTACTCGGCTTAACCTTTTTGATTTTACAAAAAGGGGGAGAAGAGAAATGTAAACTCCATAATACTTGTCTAAAAACAAATTTTAGACCTATTGAGTTTAAGGTTTTGTAATAATCAAAAAGGGGGAGATTGTTGACATAAATAATGCCTAAAAACATTATTAACATATTATCAATATCTCTATGTTTTGATTATTACAAAATATAAACTCATAGAACTAAAACTTGTGACATAAACAAGTATTTAGTGATGAACATTCTCTTTACATCCAAATCATTTAAGGTATGAATAAACAAAGTGTTTAGTGCAATTTATGATAAAAGGAAAACATAATTAAGTATTACAAAGTTTATTTAATTATATAAACATATTATATATTTTTGAAAAACACTTTTGGTAATAAAGAAAAATGTTTTATTCATACTAAATATATGAATTCAAATTTTTAACCAAAATCAGTTAGTTTTTCACCAAATAAACTTTCCCCACTAAAAAACAAAAAATCTGGCCGTTACAGCTGGGCGGCCCCCTTAATTATAAAGGGCGGTTCCCATAATTTTAAGGGGGCCGACCTTGATTTAAGGGGATCGGCCACGCTCCTCTGTCAGAATCTGTTGCCTATAAATACCACCTTAAATATGGAATTTTTCTCACCTTTTGCACTCCTAAACTTTCTGCTCTAGATCTCCATTTCCAATCTCTTAATCCTTTGATCATACATTCTTAAATCTTTGTTTCAAAGTTATCCAAACATCATCCTATCAAGTGCAAGAGAAGAATACTTCTATCCCTCAAGACAAGAAGTATTAAAACTTGTTGTGATCTCCATATCTAAGTTGTTAGAGCATCATCGTTGTATTTATCTCATTGTGTGATTAGTTGTGAATATTTATTAGAAGATAGTTTAGTTAGATATATATTTAGTGTAATTGGTTAGTAGTTAGTTGTGGAGAAGATTGGTGTGTAGAAGATAGGTGTGAAGATGATTGGAGTGTAGAAGATAGGTGTGAAGAAGATTGGTGTGTAGAAGATAGGTGTGAAGAAGATTGGTGTGTAGGAGATAGGTGTGAAGAAGTGGTGTGATTAAGTAGTGAATAGGTGTGAAATAGTTGTGTAGAAGGTGTGAATAAGTTGTGACGTAGTTGTGGTGTGTAAATTGGTGTGTAAGGTTTCTCCGCCATAAGGGAGCTTGTTGACATAGTGAAGAAAACTCTCGAGTTAGGTGCTCGGGGAGTGGAGTAGGGCAAGGAAGGTGACCTTGTAGCTGAACCACTATAAATCTCTTGTCTCGCGGTTCGATCTTTCTAACTCTCATCTATTTCTTTGCTTGCATTATTATTGCTTTATCGTACATATTTAGTGTTGTTCATATTGTGCATGACTTGATTTCATATAGTATCGAATCTATATTTTTAAAAAACAAAGAAAATTTTCAAACAAACTCTTATAACAAATTAAAAAGACATAAAACTATTCAACCCCCCTTCTAGTTTTCCACAACATCTAAGCAAACACAAAAGAGATCTAGCCGAGCATGTTAAATTGAAGACAAGTGTAAGATATATTCAAGCAACACTGATGAGTGTGTAAATACTCATCATTTTTACCTCATCTGAACTGCCAAAACATCCAAAAACACTCAAATATGCATCAAAATACTGAAAATATCCCAGAATTATGTTTTATATGTTTCAGATGCAAAATGATCAAAAACAGATGAAATATGAACAAAGTTTGCATAATTGGCATTTTCAGTCCCTCAAGTTTCAAAACTTGTCAAATCTAGTCCCTGGTTATTCAAAAACATGAAAAAGTCACCAAAGGTCCTTTTGAATCACAAATAAACATATATAGTCCTTTGGTGTGAAGTTTCATAAAATTACAAGTTTAGTCCCTGACCTTTGCAAAATTGACAAAAATGGTCCCTTGGATTTAAAAACATTGAAAAAATCAATTTTTGTCCTTGTGCTACTCATTTTTGGCAGGAATGGTCCTTGGGTGAAAAGATTGGTGAAATTACATGATTGGTCCCCCAAGTTTTAAAATTGGCAGATTTAGTCCCTAGGAAATTCAAATGTGGAATTTATCACCATGGTCCTTGGGGTATTGAAACATGGCAAGAAATACCCTTGGAAGGAGTTTGGGAAGTTAGCATAACAAGCCCCTCAACTTTCGGCAAATTACACATATGATCCTTGTGTTACTTAGCAAACCAAGCCGGACCCTTATTATTATTAACACCAAATCCAATCCAAACACAAACCCAACACCAGCCTGATCCAATTCAATCCCCCAGGCCCATCCCCTAAACCCAATCCCCTTAGAACTATTTTAAATAATAAACGGTCAAAACGTTTGACCCTCACCCTTCCCTCTCACCCCCACTCCACTTGCCCTGCACATCAGTCACTTCCACCCTCCTCCTCCACTTGCTTCCACCGCCCAATCCACCTCCTCTAAACACTACAAGCCACCTACAATAAATGCAATCCCATTTCTACAAGCCACAGGCCCCAATTGGTATTAAACCAATTTTCCCGCCAAAACAAGCAAACGGCTAGGATTAAGTCTGTGGAAAACTGGAAGGGAGTTGAATAGTTTTACGTCTTTTTAGTTTTATGAAAACTTAGTTGTTTAAAAGTCTTGTTTACTCTTAAAACTTTGATTCGATCTTATATGAATTCAAGTCTTGAACAATATGAACAACTATATCTAAGTATGAGCAATAATAATAATGCAGACTAAATATGTGAAATCAGCACATGCATAATATAAACAATTATAGCTATATACGAGAGATAAGTAAGTAAATGTTTATTTTATAATCCTTAGTTATATTTTGTATGAAAACTATACTTGATCGAAATGATCAATTAAATGTATGTTACCTTTTTAGTTTGATTGTAAAAACTTTGTTTTGGGAATGAAACTTTTGTTTGATCTTTAAGTAAAATTAATACTAGCACTATATGAGCAACTATACATATACGTCTACGTCTACAAAAGTAATAACGATATAAGCAAGATAATAAGTAAGATATGGAAAGATCTAACCGCGAGACAAAGGATTTATAGTGGTTCGGCTACAAGGATACCTTCCTTGCCCTACTCCACTCCTCGAGTCACCTACTCGAGAGTGTTCTTCACTATGTCAACAAGCTCCCTTATGGCGGAGAAAACCTTACACACCAATATACACCACAACTTCGTCACAACTTATTCACACCTTCTACACAACTTCTTCACGACTTGGCACACCTTCTTCACACCTTGTACACACCACTACTACTTCACAACTTCACACTACTCCACTACTTCTTCTTCTCACCACTACTTATATCTCACTACTTCTATTCACAACTTCTACTCCTAGATCTATCTAGTTACACTACTATCACACCTTTACAATGAATGTACACAACAACTAGACTATATACACAAATCTACAATACTTCACAACTTGATGTTGAAGGAGTATTCTTCTCTTGCACTTTGAGAGATGAGAGGTGAGGGAATGAATCACTTGAAACAAGGATTAACAATTATATGATCAAAGGGTTTTTAGGAGGATGTTTAGAGAGATTTGGATCTGAAAATTTTCGTGCAAGAGGTAGTAAAAATACCAGGTTTGAGGTAGTATTTATAGGGAAAAATTTCTGACAGAATCTGACAGGGGAGCATGGCCGGTCCCCTTAAAATTAAGGGGGCTGCCCAGACGAAAACTGCAGTTTTCTTGTCTTTTTCTGGGGAAAGTTTATTTGGTGAAAAACTAACTGATTTTGGTTAAAATTTTGAATTCATATATTTATTATGAATAAAACATTTTCCTTTATTACCAAAAATGTTTTTCAAAAATATATAATAAATTTATTTAATTTTATAAACTTTGTATTATTTAAATAAACATCCCTTTGATCATAAAATGTATTAGTCACTTGTTTATTCATACCTTAAGTGATTATGTTGGATGAGATGATATAAACTTGCTTAAAACTTGTTTACGTATTAACTTTGCGTTTAATGTTCTTATATTTTGTGATCGTCAAAACTTAAGGATATCGAAAGATATTAATAACGTTTTTATACATTATTTATATCAACAGAGTCTCACTCATCCAATGGTCCATTTTATTGATGGGATATGCGCAGAAGGCCTCCCGGAACCCTAATCCTCAGCTATAAATAGAACAGAAGCAGCAAGGAAGAAAGGGTAGCATAATTTAGTTTCATGTATGTCGTTTAATCAAGTTTTCAAATTCTAGTGTAATATTAAGCTTTTAAGCATTGTACTAAGCTTTTTCAGTGTAATCTTAACCTTTTCTAATAATCAAATTCAAGTTTCAGTATCTGTTTCAGTATATGCAATTTTACTTTTATTTCAAAATTCTCAATAAGCTTAATTGTTGTTTCTTGTTGATAATATGGACTCATAAGCTCATATAAGCTCCTCATATAGCTTACATAAGCTATTAGAAACCATAAAACTCAGTATTAGTTATAAAAGAAAAAATACAAAAAAATAAGAAAAATAAAGAAAAAATCAAAAATCATGGTTATGGTTATGGTGATCAAGAAGCTGGAGCAGGGTAGCTTTTGGATGGCCCTGGGTTAGGGAACCTGTGAAGGTTCATTAGGTAATGATTCTGTGGTCTTTGGTTCTTGGAAGATAGCTTGGAAGGCATTTGTAAGCCTAAATTTCTCATTCCTACTCTTTATAGTATAACAGTGCCCTATGATTGCTTATTTTGCTTACTTATAGCTTATTAGAGTAGTACTAATCAGTAAATTTAGCTTTGGCATCTTTTTGATCACATTTCATTAAAATCTGTTTCTAATAGGTGTGTTTGGATCAGTGGATTTCACCATTATTCCCTGTGTCCCAGTTGTTTTTTGTGGTGTATACATGTTTCCTTAAGTATAAATAAAACATAAGAAGCATAAAAAACCAGTGTTGTTCATTAGAAAGTCAAAATCACCAATAATTTGGTCTAATTAACCCTCTGTGTTGGTTAAAGAGAGGTTTATGCCCCATTTCCATTCACAAGTGAGTGGTGTAGCTTATTTTAGACTTAATACAGCTTATTAAACCATAATCAGTCATAAAATCAAGGTCTAAGTTCATAAAAGTCAACTTGGTTCATAATTGCAAAAAGTCAAAAATACTCTTGCATCAGAAAACCAAAAATGGGAAGAATTGTTTTGATTTTTGTGATTGGATTGGGACCCTGAGCTTTTCACAGGTCATAGTGTGACAGCTTAACTTTCAAAACCTACAATCAGCTTATTTTTGTGATTTTTATTCTAGCTTGTGCAACAGCTTCTTTAAGCCTGCAGGGCAAGTACCCTTTTTGCACCAGGGCACTTTGTAAGATTGGTCAAAATTTCAAACCCCCCTCCAGGGTGCAAATCAAATTGTTAGACCTTGTTTCTTAGCTTTTTGGAAAGCTTGTCAGCTTATCTTTTTAGATTCTCAATAAAATTGGATCTCAGTTCCCTGTAGCATAGCTTATTTTGGCATTGAAATTGGCTTACTTCACAAACACATACTGAGTACTCAGTATTGATCACCAATATTCCCAAGACCATAGCTAGTTCATTAGTGGGCCCCACCCTTAGCTTATTGGCTTTTTGGAAACCCCATAAGCCCATCTTTAAGGTTTTGAGCTTATTTGCTATCCCCTGGCTTATTTGGTAGGGCTGCAAGCAGCTTTTAGTTTGACCATTTTGTTGTGTACACTGAGTGACTCAGAGTTTGAGCCAACATACCAAGCCCCACCTAGACTTCAATACTAAGCCATAAGCCCAGCTTATTGGCTTATTTTGAAGTTGACCAGGTCAACTTCCTATTTGGACTCTCTTTCACTTCTGTAGACCCCACAGAGGTTCGAAAGTCCTTGTTCAAGGCCTGTTTTGGCCTTGTGTTTCATTAAGTGCTTATTTAGCTTAATTAGCTTATTCATGTGCTTATTTTGATTCTATTTGCTTATTTCAAGTTAATATCCACTTGTCTTGGCTTATTTGTTCATTTGATAACTTTTTCAAACATCCATAAGTCCTAATAAGCTAAAAATTCAACTGTTAAGCACAAGTGGGTGCACACAGCTTATTAATAAGTTACAACACAAGTCTTTTCACAAAAGTTGTTTTTTTTTAGTGTAAAATCAGTTGTCAAAAAGAAAAACCAACAAAAATCAACCTTAAAATTAGTGATAGCTTCTATTTAATAGGATTTATCTTTTTAATTTTTTCTTTTCAGCTTATTATTAAGCACTTCATCATTTTTATATTTTTCTTAATTTTTTTTCATCTTAAAGTATCTTCAGTAATTTTTCTAGATTTTTCCCTTTTAATTTAGTATTTACTAAAATTAAAATTAGTTTAATTAATAATTAAGTAATATTAGTTAATTAAATATTTTTATTAATTTTTAATTAACAACAGTACCTTTTTACATTTTTCCTAGGTTTTATAAATTATTAAGTAGTTTTAGAAAATAGTTTCTTAATTACTACTATTCATTTTCTATTTTTCTTAATTAATTTAGTTAAAGTAGATATTAATTAATAAATAAGTAAATAATTAGTAAAATAGTCTAAATATAATTTTTATAAACTTTTTATAATTTTTTAGGATTCCTGTGATGGTTAATTAGTTTTATAAAATATTTCTTAATTTTTCAAGTCATTTGTAGTATTATTAGTAATTTCAATTAGTTTAATTAGTTTAATTAAAATAATTAGTATTTAATTAATATAAAATCCACAAAAAGACAAAAATAGGTATTTTTTGTTTCTAAATTTATTTTAAGTCATTTTATAATTTTAAAAATTAATTTTGCAATTTTCTAGTTAAAATTTGTAGTATAAAGCCTTTTAGTTAAATAGTTTAAATAAAATAATTAAATAGTTTTTATTTAAATAATTAATATTAAATAATAAAATAATCAAAAAAATATTTTTCTTTTTAATTTAATTTTCTTTTAATAATTAAGTTTGTAAAATTTTCATTTGCACCCCCTGTAGTTGTAAAGTGTTTAAAACTTACCTTTTCTTTTGTGTGTAATCAAATATGATTTCTAATTTGTGTATGTGTAATTATATCTGTGTTTCTGTAATTATTAATACTGTTTCAGTTGTTCAAATACCAAGTAATCAGTAGAATAACCAATTCCAAATCTTTATTGGTTACTGTCCTCAGTACCACTCATTCCCACAAACGTTTAAAATACAATTTCAATCTCGTTGGGACTTAACGACCCGGGGATTTCTCTGTACTTCCACGGATTTTAATACTTGACTTTCCCTCCCAGGTGGGCCTATCAACTGCACCCGGTTGACTGGTTGGTTTGGGAGGAGTCAAAATTTGGCACCGCTATCGGGGAGGTTATTGCGTATTTCAAAACGTTTTTAGGTTTAGTGGTTTTCAAAACCCTCCTGTACAAATACCATCACTTTGTAAATTTTATGAAAATCAAAATCATAACTGAAAAAGTTCATTAACACTTTTCCTGAAGTGTTAAAAACACCAAAAAAATCATAAACAACAAAACAAACTGTGAAGTTAAATTACTTCGTTTACTTTAAGATTACAACCTACACAGGTGGAATACGGAAATTCTGACATTAAATTGCGAACTGAAAAGAGATCCATTCATTCTCTTCCGCCACCCTACGAGTAATCTTAAAGGAACGATTTTGGTTAACGAATCAGTTCCAAAAATATTTTCCAAGTTTTTTCACCCATACACGAAAAGCCAAAAACATTTTACTGTGAATAATTACATAAAAGATTACCACCGCAAACCAAGGCAGAACACCTACCAACTGGGGGTGTGAACATAATAAGTTCCCAAAACATAAGATAAAAACTTGCCATTGTATCCTTGTGAGTGGTGTACCTTTTCTAAAGAAGCCATTCACCTGTGATTATTGGTTTAAGTTCACTGTGGTTTTGCCTCGATCTTGTTTTGAAAAAATTGTTTTTAGTGCATGCGCACTCGTTCACAGTCACGACATAATCGTCATAGAAACGTAACCGAGTTACGTACTGTTGAAGAAGAACACACGTTAAAAATGGAAAACGAGCCCCCACATCCTCCCAAGGTTGAGATAGTTCCTGACACCCGAACAATGGAGGAACTATGTCAACCTACCATGCACGGGAGAGGTGGACCCATTGCACCACTTACAATTGGAGCCTCGGATTTTGGACTAAAACACAACATGATACAGCAGGTCCAAAATTCGTGTCAGTTCCACAGTTTTCCGGGTGACAATGCTAACAAGCATCTCGATAAATTTTTAACCGTCACCCAGAGCATTAAACAAAATGGCGTCACCGAAAACGGCCTGCGTTTATACCTGTTCCCATATTCTCTCACTCATCATGCGACTGCTTGGTTCGATCGACTTCCTAAGAATTCGATCCATAACTTTGATGAGATGGTTACTAAATTCTTGGCTAAATACTTTTCACCATCCATGGTCACAAAGTTGAGAAATGATATTAGTAACTTCAGACAGCTTCCCGACAAGTCCTTATTTGAGGCATGGGAACGCTACAAACTTGCCATTGATCGGTGTCCCAATCATGCTTCTTGTCACCATTATTGATACCTTTTATAATGGTTTGACACTTCGTCATCGTGACACCATCAATGCTGCTGCTGGGGGCACCTTTATGAAAAGGACCCCTGAAGAGTGTTATGACTTAATCGAAAACATGACTGCCCATCACAATTTTTGGGACTCCTCTGCAGAGAGGAATGACTCATGTAAGTCAGTCACTCCGGAAAATAATGAAATAGTTGGCCTTACCAGAAAGTTTGATGATTTGTCTGCTGCGGTTCTCCGAATTCACTAGACAAATCACAATCAGTAGATTAAAACTGTCAGTTGTGAAACCTGTGGTGGTCCACACCCGTACCATGAGTGCCCAGCCTCCGGTGGCTTCGCTCATGAGAACATATTCGCAGCTCAAGGTTCCTACAATGCGGGAGGTAATTCTTACCAACCGCAAGGGGACCGAAATCTGTTGAGCTACCGTTCCAATAACTACATTGGACCACCGGGATTTAATCAGTCCCAGAACCAAAATGGTCAAAACAGAAACCAGAACTTTAACCAGAATCAGAACCAGAACCGAATGAACCAAGGTTTTAACAACCAAGGGAATTTCAACTCTGGTCAACACCAGGTTCAACAAAATCAAAACCAAGGGAATTATAACCGTAATCAAGGTCAGAACAATTACCATCAGGGTAATTTTCAACAACAAAATCACTTCCAGGGTAATAACAACCAGCAACATGGGAATTTCCAGAACAATCGGGCTCAAAATTTTTCTAATCAAAATCAAGCCATTGTTCCAACTGGACCATCATCTGATGAGTTATTAAAACAGTTTATGAAATCCCAAGATGAACTGAACAAATTGCTGGTCAGTCAGATCTCTGAATTGAAGAAGTCTTTAAATGATCGACCCTCGGGCTCAGGTACTTTACCTAGCAACACGATCGCTAATCCGAGGGGAGATGTAAAGGCGATCACCACAAGAAGTGGAGTTTCTTATAAAGGACCCACAGCTCCGTCTACCTCTTCTCCTGTCCAGGTAGAGGAATGTGAAACTGAGGATACTACGGACACAGTACTTCCTACTAATAATGGAGGTACCAATGACGTCCCTCCTCCAGTTGTCCTGATCCTGGCTCCCCCTAAAAGAGTCGTGTTTGAAACTCCCGAAAGTCCTATGGAGAATCCAAAAGCCAACCCAAAACCATCAATTCCATATCCCTCACGATTGCAAGACCAGAAGCTCCATGAAAAAGCTAATCATTAGATGGAAAAATTTTTCCAAATTTTTCAAGATCTACACTTTGATATTAGTTTCGCGGATGCTCTTCTTTTAATGCCCAAATTCGCATCAACAATCAAAAACCTGTCGAGCAATAAAGAAAAACTGTTTGAGATGGCACGAACTCCACTCAATGAAAACTGCTCTGCAGTTCTGTTGAAACAGCTTCCCGAGAAGCTAGGAGACCCCGGGAAATTTCTAATACCATGTATTTTCCCGGGGATGGTTGAGTGCTTTGCCTTGGCCGATCTTGGTGCAAGCATCAACTTAATGCCCCACTCAGTATGGAAAAAGCTCTCTCTTTAGGAACTCACTCCCACATGCATGACTCTCGAGCTTGCAGACCATTCAATTTCACGTCCCCTCGGTATTGCTGAGGACGTATTTGTAAGAGTGGGAAAGTTCCATTTTCTGGCAGACTATGTCGTTGTTGATTTCGATGCGGATCCAAGAGTTCCTCTCATTCTTGGGAGAGGATTCTTAAGGACGAGTCGTGCATTGATCGATGTTTTCGATGAGGAAATCATGTTACGAGTTGGTACTGAAGCGATAACGTTCAACCTTGATCAAACCTCGAGATACTCCTCGAATTATGATGTTGAATGGGTCAACCGAATTGATGTCATTGACATTGCATCTGAGGAGTATGCTTCTCGACGCAGGATTGATTTACCTGATATCAGACAGTCCTTGGGTGAGTCCCATACATTGTGTTTCAAAAAAGGGTGGCATTACTGTTGTCACAAATGAGGATAACGAGTTGATTCCAACTCGGTTGGTTATGGGGTGGTGAGTATGCATCGATTACAGAAAACTTAACGAAGCCACCCGCAAGGACCATTTTCCTCTGCCCTTTATGGATCAAATGCTCGAGAGACTAGCGGGGAATGAGTATTATTGCTTCCTCGAAGGCTTCTCGGGTTATTTCCAGATTCCCATTGATCCACAGGATCAAGAGAAGACTGCCTTCACATGCCCTTACAGGATATTTGCCTACTGTCGCATGCCTTTTGGGTTATGCAACGCTCCGAGCACTTTCCAGAGGTGCATGATGGCTATTTTCCACGACATGATCGGGAAAACCATGGAGGTATTCATGGATGACTTCTCAGTCATCGGGAATTCTTTCAACTCATGCCTCTCTCATTTAGAAAAGATGCTTCACGTTGTAAAGACACAAATCTTTGTCTAAATTGGGAGAAGAGCCATTTTATGGTCAAGGAGGGCATTGTCCTCGGCCATAAAATTTCAAAAAGTAGGATTGAGGTCGATAAGGCTAAAATTGATGTTATTGCTAAGTTACCTTCGTAAGATTTCATGAGAAACTTGACTTGGTCCTCAAGTTCCATGATCCTACGGTCGGAAGTGCTAGAATTGTTCGAAGGCAAAGATATTGCCTTGACCGTTTTGTTCAAATCACGGGGATCATTCTAACTTTCGTTGTCATAGAGAGCAAGATCTTCTATGAGTTCCCATGATTCTTCCGCACTTAGATCACATAGCTTGCCACCGGCCGATTGGTCAATGGTTCGCCTTGTGGAGAGATCGATATGGTCATAGAAGATTTGGACTTGGAGCCAAAGATCTATGCCATGATGACTGATGAGGCGAAAAATGAACCACTTTTAAGGGGTCATTTAAGCCCGGAATTGAATTTATTTGATCAAATATTGCCCTAAATCGTTCCTTTTGTGATTTTAGGTACTTTGGGAGAGAAATCTGGAAAAGGAAGCAATTCGAACATTTTTGGAGCATAAAAGTGAAGAAAACGCCAAAGACTTAATTTTCCAAGCTGGGAACAGTAGGTGACGGCGTCAAGAGTAATTTTCATGACGATCCAGTACAAAAATGAAGGCGTCAGAAGGAAGAGCGTCAAGAGTAAAATACGTGACGGCCTGGAAAAAGTTATAACATGACGGCGTCAGAAGTAGATCAAGGCAGTCCGAGAAATCTTTTGGCGGCGAGATGACGGCGTCACCTATTTGGTCTTGACGCCGTCAGCCTCAATTTCCTATATATAGTTTTCTAATTTTCATTCAAAAAAAGAGAGAAGTTTTGGAGAAACCCTAAGGCCGAACTTAGTACGAATTTTACAGGTTTTTCAAGGGTTTTCAGCCCTTGAACCCTTTCATTTGTAATTGAGATAAGTGTTCTTCTAATTCAATCAATATGTCTATGTGTTGGTTGTCTATATCTTGTTCTTGTCTTAATTCTATCATGCTAGGCTAGATCTATCTTGTGTTTGCTTAGATCTAATGAAACCTAGATGTTAATTATGTGTTGATTACTTGTTTATGGTTGTATTGGATGAATGATTTCGATGTTAGGCTTAAGAAAACTGGCAGATCTCCAAATGATAACATGCTTGAACGTCTTAGGAAACATGAACTGACGTGCACTAGGTTTTATTGGTTGTATTTAATGCATGAGTAAATTCTAATGATCCCATGTTAGGAGCTTCTTAGCCGGCTCGACATAGGAGTGAAGTAGGCACTCATAGGATTGGGGAATTAAGTGCGCCACCCCATGAATGGTATTAAGGAATACAATCCGTCATCCACGCAATTATAACAAGTAATTAACGTGTAAAAGATATCTAGGGAGTAGTGAAATCTAAGTAAACACAATTTCTCCACTTATTGCTCACAACCTTAGTTTAATTTTGTTTATTTTCATTTCTAGTATTTTATTTTGATTGCATCTTTAGTATTGGGTTAGTTGACTAGCAACTAATTCCGCCCAAATCCCTCAAACCCGAGATTTTTACTTGCTTTCTAAAAAAATATAAAAATACAAAAATAATCATACCTCACCTTTAGAACTAGTATTTAGGTTTTCTAATCCTAGCGACACTATTCCTAGCTGAACGATCAATCCCCCGGTACTTGTCACTATACTATACTACAACGATCAGGTACACTGCCTGGTGGGGGTTGTAAGCTTCTCAAGATCCATTGAGAGGTAAAGCCTGGTGCAATCCCTATGCATCAAGTTTTTGGCGCCGCTGCCGGGGAATAGTTATTTTCTAGGTTAGAATCTCTTTTTATTAGGTCTACTTGCTAGATTCCTTTCTAGTAAGATTTTATTTTTAGGTTTTCTTTAGTCTATCTTATTTCTTTGTGTTTTTGTTCGTAACTCTTCACCACCCGACATCATGGACGATGGGAACATCTTTGAACCCGTCATCCCACCACAACAAAACCCACTGATTCGTTGTGTTTTGGTGTGTGTAAACAACAATTTATCAAAATATCAACAAATGTGAAGTTTAATTTGTCGTGAGACAAATAAACGTGAAGTAATACGAGTAAACCGTTTAGGAAAACGATTACCTCGCAAAACTTGTGAAAGTGATATTCAAATTGTGAGACCGAGAAGTGATTTCCCGGGTCGTACCCCAACGAGGTGTGAATGGAAAGCTTCGAATGAGATTGGGATTAAAATCTTGTATGATTGGAAAAGTTATTTGGTTTTGCGATACGTTAAACTAACGAATTTGAAAATTAACGAACGAAAGTAAAAGTAAATTAACCTAAGGCAACTAACAATCTAAGAAATTCCTAAAACACTACGGGAAAAACATAATTAGGTATCGGGAATCCTAAAACGTTAACTAAATTAAAAACGCGAAAGTTATTAAAAAGTTACGCGAGTGCGCAAAATAAAACGCGAGTTTTAAGCCACAAACGTCCTACGGGTTTCTAACTAATTTTCTACCGTACTATAAGACAAAAGAAAATTTTAAAAAAAAGAAATTTAATTTTTTGACAAAAATTCTATTTGTTACAAATTTAAAACTAATAATTCTAATTAAAGTCTAATAAATGTTAAAACTACTTATAAAAATCTGAATTTTTTCTGAAAACTAAATGAGATTAATTCAATTCTAGGAAAAATGTTAAAGTCGAAAAAGCTATTCTCAATAAGCCGTAATAAGCCATAAGCAGTTTCAAAAGCCTTGAGTCAAAGTTGGCTTAAATAGAGTTAGTAAACACCTTCCAACAGAACTGGTGCTCCAGAGCTGTTGGAAGGGAGGTTTGAATTGTGTTGCTTGTGTGGTAGGCTGGGTGGCCAGGGTTCGAATCCCAGCAACAACCCTTTTTGATGTTTATTTTTTTTTTACAAATAATTTTCTTTTACTCCTTGACAAACAAATTCAACCATGATTTTGTGAAAACCTTTTTTACTGAAAAGCTTTTGCAACAGCTTATTTAGGGTCCAAAACCCAACAGTTGGTGTTTCAAAATTTTTGATGAAAATTCGACACTAAGCTTTTGACCAAATAAGCTCATAAATGTTAACCACTAGCTATCAAACTCACTGACAATAACACGAATTCAACAAAGATCTTACTTAACAACAGATAATAAAATCAAACAAACTCAAAAATCAAGAACAATAACAAGTAGCAGCAATAGAAACAGTCGAATGGGCCAAAGAAAGCCACTTAAATAAGCACTTAATAAGCAAGTTGATCTAAACCAAAAGTAAATCTATAAACTATACCTAGGGGGCTATCTAAATCAACAAACTCCTAATCCTAACACTGACTAATGCAGATTCTACAAACCAATGAAGAGTGGACCAAACTGAGGGTGCAGGGCATTCACACATATAAACAGGCCATTTCAAGGATAAATTTTAATGACCAAATGGTTTCCAAAATGAAATCTTCTTTTTGCTTTGAGTGCACAAGCTGGCAAGGTTTCAGAATCAACAAAACTTTTGACTTTTCCTTCAATAGTAAATCCTACGGATTGGTTTGAAAGTTGAGAAAAATCTGATGATGCAAATTTGACTTTTAAAATAAATTGGAGAACTTTGACTTAATGGAGATTAGATTCTTCCCAGTTGATTCAATGATGTTCATTAGACCAAAATGGAACTTTACCAAGCAATTGTAACAAGTTTTGAAACAAATTAAAGGTTTTGATAACTCAAATCACAACCGTCTAACTGTTGTGATTATAAATTTGCACTTTGACTTTTTAACTACAAATGACTGAAGAAGTGGTGAATTTGAGTTTAATTAGGCCTAGGTAACTGGTCTATTTAGAACTTAAATGCCAAAAACAACAGCAACTAGGAAACTGGAACTAAACCAAACACTCTTATTCTAAACTAATAGGAAGACTTATAAAAGCAAATCACCAAATTACAATACAAGCTCAACTAATTAACTTATGCTAAACTGTAACAGATTATTCTAGGCAGATTTAAACAATTAACAACAACCAATTTATACTCAACACATTTTATGGAAAACTTATGTCAAAAACCTTACTTGACATCCAGCCTAGATGGGGTCTGAGAATCAGGAACCAAGAACAACCCAAATGCCCCCATGGGATCTAAACCAATCCAAAACCCATTCTGCAACTGCTTGCTCTCTTTTCCTTCTTCCACATATATTTTTTATTATCTTTGCTGAATTTTTTTTTTCTTTTTCTTTTCTGAGTTTGTTCTTTTTAGGACGCAAATGAAGTTTTTATAATTGACAAACAGAATGTAATAAAAAGCAGGTAACTCAAACATAAATAGAGACTGGAATGAACTTAAAATGCAACTTTCATTAAACTTTGAAATACGAAATTACAACTCTGAAAACTTAACATTTTTTAAACAAGAAACTACAAGAGAAATTTAGAATAGATGATATGATGCCCTTAGGCTTACAACAACTACCTATTTATACTAAAACCTTGGAATTGGTAGGTACACCTTAGTTCTTTACTTGTCTTCTTCTTCTTTGTGCTTGTTTCCTGAGTGTAAACCATCAAGCCATGATCCGTGTGCTTTCTTAAAATGATCTCAACCCTTGATTAAAGCTCCAGTTATCCTAGCCCTTTGATTTCATCTTTGGCGCCCAAATGGAGAGGTGGATTGCCAACATGTCTTCCCTTGACTGGTTATAGGTGTTAGGTATGGTTTTGGAGGAGGATTAGTGGGATTAGGGATTGCTTATGAGGACAAAGGATGATGTTGATGGGGAAGATGGTGATGGGGGGCTTGGAGGGATGTGGTCACGGGGAGGTTTAATGAGGGAGATGGTGTTAGTTTTTATTCGGTTTGACTGAATTGTGGGGAAGATGATGTACGTTTTATTAAAACGTATTTAGGGTTTAGTTTTGGGCCTTGGGTGGGTATTTGGATTAGGCCAAGGATTAGGAGTAATGGTGGTGGGCTAGTGTAGTAATAATAAGAGTCCGTTTGAATGTGTAACTATGAAACCATAAGGACCGTTGTTGCAATTTTCTGAAACTCTGAGGACCACTTCTGCCAATTTCACCAACTTTATCCAAGGGTCAATCCTGTCAAGTTAGGTAAACCAAAGGACCAAAAATACAATTTTTCCACGTTTGAAACACCAGGGACCAAAATTGTCAATTTGCCAAAGTACAGGGACCAATTGTGTACTTTTCCAAAACTTTTTACCCAAAGATCATTTGTGATTCATTTTGACTTTTAAAGAGCAAGGGTTGACTTTTCTTTGAAAATGATTGACCAGGGACTAGTTTTGTAAAACTTTGAAAGTTGGGGGACTGAAACTGCCATTTATGCAATTTTTGTTCGTTTTTCGTTTGTTTTCACTTGTTTTGCATCAGAAACATATAAAATACGATCTTTGGGATTTTCTTCGCATTTTGGTGCATTTTTGAGTGATTTTGATCGTTTTGCAGCTCAGATTTGACTAAAAATGATGAGTATTTACACACTCATCAATCCCCCACACTAAACTATTGCTAGTCCCTAGCAATCTTTTTGAGAAAAATTAATGGATTTGAAGTCTCTTTACCAAAAGCCATCACTTCTGGAGTAGCCGGATGCTATTAGTTTCAAGTAAGAGTTATGGTCCATCCGATGACCATGTGATTTTTAGCAAACCACCAGCTTTCAACGGTTTTGATTTTTCTTTACCAGAAGCCGTTTGCTCCTGGACTAGCCAACTCTTGATGGAACAGTCAACATCTTGGTGAGTTGATTACCAATTATGGTTTTTCCACTGCCTTTACCACAAGCCATAATCTTGCGGGCTAGCCAACTCATTAGCTTTTGAGGATGATGGGGAGTTGAGGAACCATACAATTTTTGGCAAATTGCAAGCCATCAACGGGTTTGATGTATCTTTACCAAGAGCCGTTTGCTCCTAGATTAGCCAATCCCTTTTGTCGTTTAGACACGGCGAATTGATAACCACAAAAATTTTGAAATAAAGTGAAAAAAAAAATTTAAAATTTTGGCCAAAAACGGGGGTACTAGACGGTATAATTTGTTAAAATTTGCTAGAATTTTCCCCTCCCCCACACTTAGAGATGAATATTGTCCGCAAGATTCAAAGTCCCGGCTATTATGCCGAAATTTTGAATGAAAGATGAGAATATTAAAAGCTAACTGTGGGAATGTCATTTGTATTTTTCACTTTATTTATACAAACACACATTTTTTTTTTGGAAAGATATGTACATCTCAAGTAGCTGCGGGGGGTGGCCACTCCCCCACACTAGGGTGTTAGAAAGTAGAAGGAAATCAGATACACGGGTGAAAACCCATGTTGTTGCTACTGTTTTTGTTTGTCGAGTCGCTAGCTTGATTCGATCCCCGAATTCATTGGTCCATGGGGAAAGTTTGGAGGTCCGGGACAATAGGTGGTATGTCCCCTCCAAAATAATGTTTCAACCGATGCCCATTTACTTTGAAATTTGGACCGTCGTCTTGAGATAACTCGACGGTACCATAAGGATAAACTTTGGCAATGGTGAAAGGTCCAGTCCAGCGGGTTTTAAGCTTACCCGAAAAGATCTTCAATCGAGAGTTAAAAAGAAGGACTCGGTCACCAACGTTGAAAACGCGGTTTTTGATTTTGGAGTCATGGATCCTCTTTGTTTTTTCTTTATAGATTAAAGAGTTTTCGTAAGCTTGATCACGAAGTTCATTGAGTTCATTGAGTTGAACTTTCCTATGATCACCCGCAGACTTAAGATCGAAATTTACATTCTTCAAAGCCTAATAAGCTTTGTGCTCGAGCTTAATCGGTAGATGGCAAGCTTTTCCATACACGAGCTTATAAGGAGTACACCCGATGGGTGTTTTATAAGCCGAGCGAAAAGCCCATAGAGCGTCGTCTAACTTATCCGACCAAGAGGCACGGTTTTCGCCTACGGTTCTTTCAAGAATTCTTTTCAAACCACGGTTTGAAACCTCCACTTGCCCACTTGTTTGTGGGTGATAAGCGGTAGCAAGTAGGTGAGTGACACCGTACTTGAGCATGACTTTTGCAAATTGTTCGTTGCAAAAGTGAGTACCGCGATCGCTTATGATAGCGCGAGGAGTTCCAAACATAGAGAATAACGATTTCAAAAATTTTACAACTACTCGGGCATCGTTGGTTGGGAGAGCTTTTGCTTCGACCCATTTTGACAAGTAGTCAACGGCCACGAGTATGTACTTGTTCCCTCGTGAAGACGGGAACGGCCCCATAAAGTCTATGCCCCAAACATCAAAGATTTCACACACTTGGATGACGTTTTGTGGCATTTCATCCCGTTGTGTGATCTTTCCTTGACGTTGACACGAGTCACAAGATTTGACTAGGTCATGGGCGTCTTTATAAATGGAGGGCCAATAAAAACCGGACTCAAATACTTTTCGAGCGGTGTAGTTCGGGCCATGATGTCCCCCGGTGGGTCCAATATGACAAGCCTTAAGGATTTCCATGGCTTCTTGGCCATGAACACACCTTCGAATAACCTGATCCGCACAAATTTTAAACAGATAGGGATCGTCCCAAAAGTAGTGATTAACATCTTTGAAAAACTTGCTCTTTTGGTGGGACGACATCCCTTTAACAACGAAGTTCCCCGCATGGTAGTTTGCAAAGTCAGCAAACCATGGGGTACTAGAATCACCACGAGAGGAAATCACATTAAGTGTCTCGAGAGGAAACGTTTCGTTTATTTCCTTTTTCTCGACAACTCCTTGATGAGGATTCTCCAATCGGGAAAGGTGGTCAGCAGCGAGGTTCTCAGCTCCTTTTTTGATCACGAATGATGATATCAAATTCTTGTAGGAGGAGAACCCAACGGAGCAATCTCGGCTTTGCGTCTTGCTTGGCAAAGAGATATTTTAGAGCCGAGTGATCCGTGTACACTATGCATTTAGTCAAGATCAAATATGGCCGAAACTTCTCAAACGCATACACCACGGCTAGTAATTCTTTTTCCATTGTGGTGTAATGAGCTTGAGCTTCGGTCAAGGTTTTTCTTGCATAATGAATCGGCTGAAAATGTTTGGTTTTGCGTTGCCCCAAGACCGCACCTATTGCAAAGTCACTTGCATCACACATGAGTTCGAAAGGTAGGTCCCAATCGGGGGCAACTATTATGGGTGCCTCGGTAAGCTTTTTGATTCGTCGTGAAAACCAATTATATATAATATAGTATAGTATCGAAGTGATCCGCGTTAAATACGGATCACCCGAGTCGTTTCCCAACGAAGGCGAATGGAATCGAGAATATCGATTCGTGAAATCGTGAATTGAAAAGTGAGAAAGTGAAAATAGAAATCAAATAAGTCAAGTAAACACTAACAACTATGATATATGCAAAGATTACAAGCTAATTATGCACAAAAGTGAAAAACGTAAAAATGGAAATACAACCGTAGAATTTAAAACGTTATGTATATCGAAAAATGATCCTACGAACTTGAAAATATTTTCTAAAAATTTTAAACTAATAAAAAGAATTTTAAGAAAAAGAAAAATATTTTTTTGAGTTTTTATTTATTTTCTATTTTTGAAATTAAAAATGAATTAAAAATAAAGAAAAATAGAAAAATAAAGTGGAAAAATAAAAATTTAATTCTAAAAATTCTAAAATATTATAAAAGAATTTCTAAAAGTATTTTTTATTTTTTCTAATTTTTTATGATTTTTGCTATTTAAAAGGTATTTAAAAATGAGTAAAAATGAAGAAATATTAAGAAAAATATCAAAACAACTCAGAAAATTATGAAAAATTTACAGAAAATCTAAAATATTATAGAAAGCTTGCAGAAAATTTTGGAATAAAAATGTTAAGCAGAAGTGCTTATTGAGAACAAATCAGCTAATTGCAAGTGCTTATTTATAAGCACATGCGAAAAATATGAACCAAACTTGGAACACAGATGTATTTTACTCTAAAACACTCAAAGGAACTTAGAAATGATGAGAGATAATACAGAAAACACATATTCCAGCAATAAGCAGTAGAGAAATAAGCTAAAACACAAGCAGATAAGCACAGATCACAAATGAATTCTCCAAAAGCTCAGAACCAAACAGACAACTAAAACTCAATCACTAAAACTCAGTTACCACAAAATTCTCAGGAACAAGCAGGATGAAACAATAGCAGCCACAAAAGTGCGAATCAGAAAATAGTCCAAACCATTATATTACTAGGCCAATAAGCTATACACAATAAGCTCTAAACTGCAAAATTAAGGATGCAAAAGCTTCACTACTAAACTGAGTTGCAAAGACACTTAAATTCTATATCTAATTCTACCACATGAGATTCTAAACTTACTTACAAACAGCAGCAGTGAACAGCAATTCTATGATCAGTTAACTATATATATATATTCTATACTACTTTGACTTTTACCAAATTGAACAGCTAAAATCTACTCATTAGTTGTAAAAATAAGCTGAAATAAAAATGTATTAATCTACTTTAAACTATTTTGCAACTGTCAAATGAGTTTCTCTAACTAAATCTTACTACACTTAACTGTTAATCCAATTTGAAATCTATTTTGACTATACAGCTAATTATCTACTGTTTTACTGCAACTAAATTCCTATATAAACCAAATGTGAGCTGCCTAAACTGATTACAACCTCTGAATCACCATCAATCACAGTAAACCTTCCTGGTCCAAACACTCTCTTATATTTATTCTATAACTATGAAATGAAGCAAACCAAATCAAACTACCAAACTGAAGATCAATTAAGCTAGACTAACTCTAATGTAAGCAAAATCAACAATCAAATCAAACTTAATCCAACAGATAAACAGAAAACAGATATATGCTACTTAATAAGGTACAAAGGGAACAATAGAACTTACAAATCAATTCCCCTCAGCTAAACAGAGGGGTTTCCCACATAGCCTATCTTTGGATAGGCTAGGATCTTCCTTAGTTATCCTAATCTATCAAAATCTCACCAGAACTTCAAATCAACCCCAACAGTTGACCATCATTGACCAACAATACCTTTTAAAACTTGAACACTAAAATTTCACTTTCAAAAACTTTCTAAAGTTAAAATGAAATGGATGAAACTTAAAACAAACTTTGATGTAAAATGATTTCTATGAAAACTATATCAACTAATTTTCTCTTTTCTGATTTACTAAAACAACAAAAATAGGTGGAAACTGAATTTAGAGGTAAAAACTTGAATAAACTTTTAATCAACTGAGATAAGCTAAATCATAAACTAAAATAAGCAGTAAAGACAAGCAGTAACAATAATAAGCTGAAATGGATTTTATGAAAACTAAATTCATTAACTAAATATGATACAATGAAACAGAAAATTACACTAAAAACTTTGAGAGGAAAAATTGGCAGAGCTTGGCTACTCCAAGACTCCACACAAAATACAATGAATCTAGCCATCTATTTATATTACAAGAGTGAGAGTTCTAATAAGGAGGTGCTCATGGATTGCCAGCTTGGCAATCCGTGTGGTGTGTTTCTTCACACCTAATCTGAGCCTTTGATCTCACCCAATGATTGCCAAATCATTTCAAGCCCTTGGATCTTCTTTGGTGACGCGTTCCATCAAATCATAGGCTGCCACATGTCCCTTTTTGTGCTTCTTAGATATCCTGACACGCTCTGACATCACTTTGATCATCTAGAAGCTCATTAATTTGACCAAAAAGCCCTTAATTGCTGTTAATTTTGATATTGGGGGATTAGGGTTCATACGGTGAACAGTTGTTTCTGGAATGAGGTGTAAATTGGGTGGAGGGAAAAAGGGGGTACGGGGTAATTTTATTGTTTAGTTTTGTTGACCGATTGACCAAAGTGGGTATGGAGTGGGCTCGGGTTAAATGGGAAGAGTGGGCTTGGGTATATTATTTTTGGGCTTTGGTAATTAGATGTGGACCAGAGTTATTTCTTTGTTTAATTTAAGACTTTGTGTAATAAAATTACAAGGACCAATTATGTATTTATCTAAAATCCAAGGGCTGATCATGAAATAATTCCATAGTAGAATCAAGGGCTGAATTTGACAAAGTATGATTCTTCAAGGTTTATTTTTGACAATTCAAGCTCAAATATGAAAAATGCCTTCCCGGCTCCGGCTTTTTTACGCTCTTTCCATTCCCGTGCTCGTGTTGTTGATTTTCCATGATTTTCGTCCATTTCGCGTAATATCCGTACCTGCATATCACAAACACAAAAACACTACAAATTTGGCATAATTCGATTAGTTTTTGGTCTTTTGAGTCCGGTTTTGCTCTTATAAAAGTGGGTGAATAAGCACTCACCAAAATCCCCCCGACTAAAGTATTGTCGTGTCCTCACGCAATGTGATCAATTCACGCTTTTGGGATAAATAATTTCAAAACTCTTTTTACTAACTTTGAAAAGCAGCAAGGAGGTTCAAAAGAAGTAATAAAATCATTTATTCACGAAAATGCTCCGTTTTCCAAAATTTTCCTTTATTCCTTTATTTCACTTACACTTTTTATTTTTTTATACTTTTCATACTTCATACATGTGACGGTTTGTTGAACTTTCATTATTTTGCAATAATTGTTAGGGTCAACAAGTAGAAACACTTCTCATAGAAAAGTGACCGTACGGATAAAAATCGTCATCCTTGATTTTTCACAAGTCCCCAAACTAAGCGTACAAACGAGATCACAGCTTATCTACAAGTTAGATGCTAACACTACTCATAAAAGTTACCTGTGGAAACTCTTTACTCCCATTTCCTAGGTTTTGTATCTCAATATTTTATTTTGTTGAGAAATGAATTGCTTCATATTTTCTCATTTCAATAATTTTTAGTCCGATAGTGATACCTAAGTTAAAACGATAAGTAGTTATTCATTTTCTCTTAAGAACCACTGCAATAGAAATTCGGTCCACATCAAGGAATTTTGGTACATACAACATCAGAAATATAAGTTGCGGAGTACTACACGTGCACCTCATGTGTCCAATTTATAATCATTCACATGCACCTCACGCGCCAACAACTTATTTATACATAAGCTCTTATTCGATACAACTTTCAACTTTCATTTTTTTTTCATTTTTCACTTTTTTCACTTTTTTTTTCTTTCTTTCTTTCTTCACTTTTTTCTCAAAACATCAATGGAAGCTTATCGGGTAGCTCCAAAACCACATAGATAATCAACTTTTGACTTTTGATTTTTTTCACTTTTTGCTCTTATTTTTTATGTTCCTTGATATGTACCCAACTTCTAAAGCAAAAATTCTCTTAAGAAAATAAAGAACTAAATATTATTCAAACCGAAATACCACTAATTAACCTAGAACATCTATTATATATCGGTGACGTTTCTGATGGGAGTAAAAAACCACAAGTACCTCTCATGAGCTCTAAATAGAACCACTACTCCACGTTTAGCATCTAACTTCTAAATAAACTCTATCATTTCTCGCTCTTCGCAATTTAAGATTCCAAATAATGAAACCAGCGAATACTTAGCCGATAATCAGCCATGCATATATAAAGTCAGTTACGGAAACTTGCAAATTCTAGAAGAAGAATTCGCGTTTGCTAGCTCCTGATGTAAAAGACTAGCGAAAGCTTTTAAGCTGCACATGTATAAAGTCAAGTACGGGAACTTGCAGATTCTTAAGAAAGAATTCGCATTTTATAGCTCCTTGTGTACAAGACTAGCACAAGCTTATGTGATTATCATTGGTTAAGGGAACAAGCTAGGGCTCAATACGCCCGGTCAAGTCAAAATATTTATTCCTACTCTCGCCAGCAAGAAAGTCAACAAGGTGTCAAAACACTTATTCAAACTTTATTATATTTTTGCACAATTTTTTTTTACTTTTTC
This sequence comes from Artemisia argyi, assembly GCA_030686995.1. Lineage (NCBI taxonomy): Eukaryota > Viridiplantae > Streptophyta > Magnoliopsida > Asterales > Asteraceae > Artemisia > Artemisia argyi. The sequence continues at coordinate 187,128,838 of CM060683.1, read as the reverse complement.
ACATTTTTTTTTTTGTGCTTTTTCATGACTTTTTCAAAAAAATTTCAATTTTTCAATTTTTTCAATTTTTTTTTATTTTTAGTGGGAAAACGGAGTTGCGAGAGTTCACGACAAAGTGCAAGGAAAAAATCAGATCGAAATATCACCCCCCGAGACTAAAACGAAACATTGTCCTCAATGTTTAAAATGCAAGGGTTCTCCTACATAAATCTAAGGCCGTTTATTAATTATGCCAAAAGATAAATGTTAGTCGATAAGATTAGGATATTTGGATAAGCAACGAATAATGAAACTCGAGTGGAGACAAAACAACGAGCACGAGAGTCTTCATTATTCGGGCAAATCCTGGACATTCACAAACAACAACGAAACACAAGATAATGGAAGAGGTAGCCCTCTTCACGTCACGTTAATAAGAAATAAGAAATTTAAGAAGATGAATGGATAAGCATGGGGTGCCTCCCACGAAGCGCTTGTTTTTGTTCACCGAGTCACATGAGCTTGACTCGATCCCCGAATTAATTCGTCCTTGGGGAGAGCAGATGGAACGGACACCCGACACGAACAATGGGGATGTCGGGGTCAAAAACGGTATCCTCACTCCCGGTGGAGTGGAAAGGTGAAGAAATAATGGGATAAAGATAGAAAGGGTGAAACACACGGATGGTAAAAGCATAAACATCATCAGAATCATAGGTGAGTTGGGTGGGTAAAATTTCAAGCACGGGATCATCAAGATCATAAGTCTCATCCACCACTCCAATTTCTTCATTCGTATCGGATTCACAATCTACATCGGGTGGTTTCGCCGATGGACGAGAAGAAGGTAAATCGGAAAGAATATTTCTTTGAATATTATTCTCGTCATTCTCAATACCCGGTGGAATCGAGTCCTCTGCAGAAAGAAATTGATCAACATCCTCTAAAAGAGGGTCACGTGACGGATTATCAGAAATAAGCACATAATCGATCTCAAAATTAAAACGCTCATAATCCGGAAGAGATATATCAGCATGAATAGTGGGACTGCCACTACTCGTCTCTTCAAATCGAAAATTTTCAAGCTCGGGTAAGAAATCACTATCCATAACGGGGATAGGAGAAAGAATCGGAGGATCATTCAATGCCTCAATACGAGAGATAAGAAGATTAACATTCAATAATGTTTCACGTAAAGCTTCATCTTGTATTTCCGTATCAACATCATCGTGATTCTCTTCTTCTAAACTTACGAGCTCAGAAAGTTCTTCATCAACATAATCGATTTCTCCACAAGATATAGAATCGTCATCGTCAGAATCGGAGAACATCTCATCACGATTATCATCAAACGGTATATCATTCGTATCAACATGATCAGCAAAACGATTATTTTCAACATCGTTAGAAATCTCCTCGGACTCACTTGGGATTGGGACGAGGTTCTCAACACTAGACTTATTGAATTCGTCCAATTCTGTTGCCGGAATAGTGTTTAGATGCTCGTCCCCCATTGTAAGAGAGTCCTCGGGTTCTACGGAAGAAGAGATAGATTCAATTTGAGGATTAAGATTGATCGTAATCGTGGAATCATCATCGTACATGCAACACTCACAAAATTGGAATTTTCTTTCTTTGGCAAGAAGTGCTTCCATCGATTTCTCATTAGGCTCGGGAGTAGATGTATAACGATTAATCACCATTTCTTGTAACGTCTCAATAATGGATTTAATTTCAAAAATTTGATTAGTAAATTCAGAAGTTTGTGGGGGTTGGTTAAAACCATGAGAATCGTAACATAAATTCGGTTCATAATGAAAATTTTCAAACGATCCCCACAATTTTCAAAATTTGATGTATTTTGAAACGAATTATCATTGAAATGCGATTCTTGCTCATAAGAGTTTTGAGGATAAAAATCAAAGCTCGGATCGTAAGCGTAAGACGTGTCAGCACTCGGGGCATAGCACATACAATCGGTGTATCCACATACATCACAAAAACATTGCCCACACGGCATTCCTTCTTCGGACGGGTTTCCACAATTATAGCAATAAAACGAAGGTGGTGGTGGTGTATAGAAATCGGGACTGTTTGACGGATTGTTGAACGATCCTTGCTCATACGTGTGAGAATTACAATTCCAACAAACTCCATCACGAATATTATCACCACATTGGTCGCACGTACACCACACACACAACCCTACGAAAAACGGTTCTCCACAATTAACACAAAACGGATCCATAAGAATTAAACATAAGAGGGTTTGAGAAGAAGAATCAAATTTTAGAGGATAAGAAGATTATTTTTGTTTTTGATTTTTTCAATTTTTTATATTTTTTATAGAAAATATATACAAGATAGAGGAAGACTTATCAAAACACGATTTTTCAAAACGAATATTCAAAACTCACGTCCACCTTCCCCGGCAACGGCGCCAAAAAATTGATTCGTCGTGAAAACCAATTATATATAACATAGTATAGTATCGAAGTGATCCGCGTTAAATACGGATCACCCGAGTCGTTTCCCAACGAAGGCGAATGGAATCGAGAATATCGATTCGTGAAATCGTGAATTGAAAAGAGAGAAAGTGAAAATAGAAATCAAATAATTCAAGTAAACACTAACAACTATGATATATGCAAATATTACAAGCTAATTATGCACAAAAGTGAAAAACGTAAAAACGGAAATGCAACCGTAGAATTTAAAACGTTACGTATATCGAAAAATGATTCTACGAACTTGAAAATATTTTCTAAAAATTTTAAACTAATAAAAAGAATTTTAAGAAAAAGAAAAATATTTTTTTGAGTTTTTATTTATTTTCTAGAATTTATTTTCTATTTTTGGAATTAAAAATGAATTAAAAATAAAGAAAAATAGAAAAATAAAGTGGAAAAATAAAAATTTAATTCTAAAAATTCTAAAATATTATAAAAGAATTTCTAAAAATATTTTTTATTTTTTCAAATCTTTTTCTAATTTTTTATGATTTTTGCTATTTAAAAGGTATTTAAAAATGAGTAAAAATGAAGAAATATTAAGAAAAATATCAAAACAACTCAGAAAATTATGAAAAATTTACAGAAAATCTAAAATATTATAGAAAGCTTGCAGAAAAATTTTGGAATAAAAATGTTAAGCAGAAGTGCTTATTGAGAACAAATCAGCTAATTGCAAGTGCTTATTTATAAGCACTTGCCAAAAATATGAACCAAACTTGGAACACAGATGTATTTTACTCTAAAACACTCAAAGGAACTTAGAAATGATGAGAGATAATACAGAAAACACAGATTCTAGCAATAAGCAGTAGAGAAATAAGCTAAAACACAAGCAGATAAGCACAAATTACAAATGAATTCTCCAAAAGCTCAGAACCAAACAGACAACTAAAACTCAATCAGTAACACTCAGTTACCACAAAATTCTCAGGAACAAGCAGGATCAAACAATAGCAGCCATAAAAGTGCGAATCAGAAAATAGTCCAAACCACTATATTACTAGGCCAATAAGCTCTAAACTGCAAAATTAAGGATGCAAAAGCTTCACTACTAAACTGAGTTGCAAAGACACTTAAATTCTATATCTAATTCTACCACAAGAGATTCTAAACTTAGTTACAAACAGCAGCAGTGAACAGCAATTCTATGATCAGTTGACTATATATATTCTATACTACTTTGACTTTTACCAAATTGAACAGCTAAAATCTACTCATTAGTTGAAAAAATAAGCTGAAATAAAAATGTATTAATCTACTTTAAACTATTTTGCAACTGTCAAATGAGTTTCTCTAACTAAATCTTACTACACTTAACTGTTAATCCAATTTGAAATCTATTTTGACTATATAGCTAATTATCTACTGTTTTACTGCAACTAAATTCCTATATAAACCAAATGTGAGCTGCCTAAACTGATTAAAACCTCTGAATCACCATCAATCACAGTAAACCTTCCTGATCCAAACACTCTCTTATATTTATGCTATAACTATGAAATGAAGCAAACCAAATCAAACTACCAAACTGAAGATCAATTAAGCTAGACTAACTCTAATGTAAGCAAAATCAACAATCAAATCAAACTTAATCCAACAGATAAACAGAAAACAGATATATGCTACTTAATAAGGTACAAAGGGAACAATAGAACTTACAAATCAATTCCCCTCAGCTAAACAGAGGGGTTTCCCACACAGCCTATCTTTGGATAGGCTAGGATCTTCCTTAGTTATCCCAATCTATCAAAATCTCACCAGAACTTCAAATCAACCCCAACAGTAAACTTGAACACTAAAATTTCACTTTCAAAAACTTTCTAAAGTTAAAATGAAATGGATGAAACTTAAAACAAGCTTTGATGTAAAATGATTTCTATGAAAACTATATCAACTAATTTTCTCTTTTCTGATTTACTAAAACAACAAAAATAGGTGGAAACTGAATTTAGAGGTAAAAACTTGAATAAACTTTTAATCAACTGAGATAAGCTAAATCATAAACTAAAATAAGCAGTAAAGACAAGCAGTAACAATAATAAGCTGAAATGGATTTTATGAAAACTAAATTCATTAACTAAATCTGATACAATGAAACAGAAAATTACACTAAAAACTTTGAGAGGAAAAATTGGCAGAGCTTGGCTACTCCAAGACTCCACACAAAATACAATGAATCTAGCCATCTATTTATATTACAAGAGTGAGAGTTCTAATAAGGAGGTGCTCACGGATTGCCAGCTTGGCAATCCGTGTGGTATGTTTCTTCACACCTAATCTGAGCCTTTGATCTCACCCAATGATTGCCAAATCATTTCAAGCCCTTGGATCTTCTTTGGTGACGCGTTCCATCAAATCATAGGCTGCCACATGTCCCTTTTTGTGCTTCTTAGATATCCTGACACGCTCTGACATCACTTTGATCATCTAGAAGCTCATTAATTTGACCAAAAAGCCCTTAATTGCTGTTAATTTTGATATTGGGGATTAGGGTTCATACGGTGAACAGTTGTTTCTGGAATGAGGGGTAAATTGGGTGGAGGGAAAAAGGGGGTACGGGGTAATTTTATTGTTTAGTTTTGTTGACCGATTGACCAAAGTGGGTATGGAGTGGGCTCGGGTTAAATGGGAAGAGTGGGCTTGGGTATATTATTTTTTGGCTTTGGTAATTAGATGTGGACCAGAGTTATTTCTTTGTTTTATTTAAGACTTTGTGTAATAAAATTACATGGACCAATTATGTATTTATCTAAAATCCAAGGGCTGATCATGAAATAATTCCATAGTAGAATCCAAGGGCTGAATTTGACAAAGTATGATTCTTCAAGGTTTATTTTTGACAATTCAAGCTCAAATATGAAAAATGCCTTCCCGGCTCTGGCTTTTTTACGCTCTTTCCATTCCCGTGCTCGTGTTGTTGATTTTCCATGATTTTCGTCCATTTCGCGTAATATCCGTACCTGCATATCACAAACACAAGAACACTACAAATTTGGCATAATTCAATTATTTTTTGGTCTTTTGAGTCCGGTTTTGGTCTTATAAAAGTGAGTGAATAAGCACTCACCACTTTTTCTTGAGATTTTGAAAAGCTTCGATGCACTCATCGGAAAAGACAAATGGAGTCTCTTTTTCAAGAAGTCGGGTCATAGGCCTAGCTATCTTCGAGAAATCTTGAATGAATCTACGATAGAAGCTGGCATGACCCAGGAAACTCCGAACACCTTTAACAGTGGTGGGAGGAGGAAGCTTAGCAATGACGTCGATTTTAGCTTTATCAACCTCAATCCCATTCTTGGAAATCTTATGGCCAAGGACAATTCCTTCCTTGACCATGAAATGACTTTTCTCCCAATTTAGACTAAGATTGGTGTCTTCACACCTTTGAAGCATTTTGTCTAAATTGGCGAGGCATGATTCGAATGAATTCCCAACGACCGAAAAATCATCCATGAAGACCTCCATTGTTTTCTCGATCATGTCGTGAAAAATGGCCATCATGCATCTTTGAAACGTGCCCAGAGCATTGCATAAGCCAAAAGGCATGCGTCGATAAGCAAATGTTCCGTATGGGCACGTAAAAGTCATTTTTTCTTGATCTTGAGGATCGATGGGAATTTGGAAATAACCCAAAAAACCGTCAAGGAAACAATAGTATTCGTTTCCCGCCAATCTTTCGAGCATTTGATCCATGAAAGGTAATGGAAAATGGTCTTTACGGGTGGTGTCGTTTAATTTTCGATAATCAATGCAAACGCGCCTACCCGTTACCAATCGAGTAGGAATTAACTCGTTATCATCATTTTTTACAACCGTTATGCCACCCTTCTTGGGCACACAATGAACGGGACTCACCCAAGGACTATCCGAAATAGGGTAAATCAAGCCAGCATCAAGAAGTTTTATGACCTCTTGCTTGATAACCTCATGAATTTTAGGATTTACCCGTCTTTGTTGTTGAACCGCCGGTTTAAAGTCATCCTCCATCAAAATTTTGTACATACAAAATTCCGGGTTAATACCCTTGATGTCAGAAAGTCTCCAAGCGATGGCTCGCTTGTGTGACTTTAAAACCTTGAGAAGAGCGGTTTTGTTTTCCTCATTCAAGTCTTTAGCGATTATGACGGGAAACTTATCGTCCCCCTCCAAAAACGCGTACTCGAGATGAGGCGGAAGTTCCTTGAGTTTGACCTCAGGAAAGTCATCAGTTTCTTCAACATCTTTGACTTCCATATTATAAAGTTCTTTTGGAGGAAGAGATGATGGATTATCATTAAGAAACTTCTCAAGGAGAAGTATGTCTTCCTCGGGATTGATAGAATCATAATCAATATGAGAATCACACGACAAACAAGCTTCGATTTCTTCCAAAATGAAGTCACCTCCCAAAAATGGAGTAAGAGAGGGGGAGAGACATCATTGGAAGGATTGATTGATCCTTGCACATTTAACACTTCTTCAAAATAGTCATCGCATGCGACATCGATGACATCAATTTGGTTAATTGCCTCTCGTTCAAGTTCGAGAAGATCTTTAGAAGTGTTTTCGATGTTTATGACCAACTTTTCATCGCCAACTCTAAGAGTCATTTCTCCTTCGAAGACGTCGATTAATGCACGAGACGTTTTTAAGAATGGTCATCCCAAAATAAGGAGGACACGAGGATCGGCATCAAAATCAACGACTACGAAGTCGGCAGGAAAATGGAACTTGCCAACCTTCACAAAGACATCTTCAGCAATACCTTTCGGAATCGTAACCGAACGGGTTGCTAATTCGAGAGTCATTCGTGTTGGTGTAAGCTCGGGAAGTGAAAGTTTTTGCCAAATAGAGAAAGGCATGAGGTTTATGCTAGCGCCAAGATCGGCCAAGGCAAAGCATTCCTCAAGCTTTTGGAAATCACATGGAATGAGAAATTTTCCGGGGTCCCCTAATTTTTTGGGAAGTTTCTTTAGGAGAACCGCCGAACAATTTTCGTTCAAACGAGTTTTGGTGAGTTCAAATAGTTTCTCTCTGTTACTTAGAAGACTCTTGAAAGTGGAAGCAAACTTGGGCATATAGAGAAGAGCATCCGCGAAACTAATGTCGAAGTGTAATTTTTGAAAAATTTCAAGAAACTTTTTCATTTGATCATTAGTTTGCTCGCAGAGTCTTTGATCATTTAAACGCGAAGGATATGGTATTGAAGCTTTTGGTTGAACGGGATTTTCCGAGGGTTCAAAAACAATTCCCGGTTTAGATTTGGTTTTTGGGACAACATGAGGTTGGACGTGTGCGGTACTTTGTGAGCTTGTAATTTGCACCTTCTCCTTTGTAGCCTCATGTTCACGTTCCACTACCTCGGGAGGAGAAGAAGATGAGGTAGTAGGAATCGTGGGTCCATCATAAGAAACTCCACTACGGGTTGTGATCGCCTTTACATCGCCCTTCGGGTTGGCGATCGTGTTGCTTGGTAGCGTTCCGATCCCGAAGGTCGATCATTTAAAGACTTCTTTATTTCAGAAATTTGACTGATCAACAACTTGTTAGTTTCTTCTTGAGCTTTCATAAATTGCTTCAACAACTCATCGGTTGATGATTGAGGTTGAGCAACGGTTTGATTTTGAGGAAAGTTTTGAGCTCGGTTGTTTTGATTGAAACCTTGATTTTGAAAATTTCCATGGTTTTGATTACCATGAAAATTGTTTCCTTGATTGAAATTACCATAACCTTGGTTTCTATTCAGGTTTCCTTGATTTTGAGAACCTTGGTTGTAATTTCCCCCTTGATTTTGAAATTGATTCATAGGGGCCTGAAATTGGTTTTGAACATTCGGGTTTCTTTGTTGTTGATTTTGATTGAATCGATTTGGATTATTGGGTTGAGAAAAACCGGGTGGACCACTTTGATTGTTAGCACGGTAATTTGGTTCCATTTGAGGACGGTATTGGTTACCTCCTTGATTAGAACTACCGACTATTGCATTTACTTCAAATGGATTGCCATCGGTGGCAGTACAATTGTAGTAAGCGTGTGGACCACCACAAGTAACACAAGTGTCAACCTTTTTGACTTCAGCAGGTTGAGAAGAAACTTTCTTTGTTTTAGTGAGAACCAAAGCATGAATAGCTTCCATGAGCTTGTTAAGTCTAGCATCGATGCTAGATTGAGCCACGGGTGATGAGGAAGAAGGACCAACATTAACTTGTGAAACAACCGATTTGCTTCGTGGAATGCGGACCTTAGACTTATTTTCAATGATCATCAAAGCATCTTTGGTGGTGCGATTCAAGAAATTACCTCCCGCGGAGGCATTAAGAGAGTCTTGATCGACTTGGCTCACACCATTATAGAAAGTGTCGAGTTGCATTAACTCGGAGAAACCGTGATGAGGACATTTACGAAGCATGTCCTTGTAACGATCCCATGCCTCACTGAATGATTCATCGAATTTCTGAGTGAATTTCATGATCTCATTCTTGAGGGCGGTGGTTTTAGAAGGAGGAAAGAATTCGTTCACAAACTTCTTGACCAAATCTTCCCACGTTTTAATCAATCGAGGGGGTTGTTTGTCTAGCCAATTTTTGGCAGCCCCATCGAGGGAAAACGGGAAGAGAAGAAGTTTGATAGCCTCCTCAGGGACATTTTTGCATTTAATGGTAGACGTGATTTTGTTGAACCATCGAATGTGATCTTGAGGATCGTCCCTCTCGAAACCATAGAATTGACGCGAGGTGACTAAGTTTATCAACCCCGTCTTATGCTCGAAATTGTCAGCCACGATGGCTGGAATGATGATAGCATCTCCGTAACCCTCGATGGGTGCTTGGAGAAGCTCATTCATAGTGGGCTCGGCCGCCATGATTGGAATAGTACGAAGCTCGGGTTCGACTATTAGATTGGTACGTCGTTGATTACGCCTTCTTCTTGGAATCTTATTAAGCGATTGCAAAGGACTTGTTGACGTAGACGAACGTGTGCGCATGCACCACAAAAATATCAATTAAAACAATACCACTTTTAAAGACAAGGGAACTTAAACCAATAATCAAGAACGCAAGGTCGACTTCTAAAGAAAAACGCACAAAGGAGCGGGAGAGAAGAATGGATCTCTCACTGGGCGAAGTTCGTTGGATCGCCACATACCGTTTCGACTCCTTTTAAAGTGTGTTTCTCGTTTAAAAGTTTTTCAAAACGCAAGTGATACAAAGGCAAGTTTTGATCTTTGGTTTGGGAACTTATTATGGTCACACCCCCAGTTGGTAGGTGTTCTGCCTTGGTTTGCGGTGGTAAGATTTTAATGTTGTATTTATTAAACAATGAAACGGGAAAATCTTTTTGTGTTTTTCTTAACTCTTATAGATATAATACATATACTAGAAACAAAAGAAAAATATTTTTTGGTTTTTTATAAGTTTTATGAAAACGTAACTTCTTGCGAAGGTTCTACAAGACTAATCGTCTAAACCTTATCGAGACTTTCGACACACAGCCTCCCCGGCAGCGGCGCCATTTGATTCGTTGTGTTTTGGTGTGTGTAAACAACAATTTATCAAAATATCAACAAACGTGAAGTTTAATTTGTCGTGAGACAAATAAACGTGAAGTAATACGAGTAAACCGTTTAGGAAAACGATTACCTCGCAAAACTTGTGAAAGTGATATTCAAATTGTGAGACCGAGAAGTGATTTCCCGGGTCGTACCCCAACGAGGTGTGAATGGAAAGCTTCGAATGAGATTGGGATTAAAATCTTGTATGATTGGAAAAGTTATTTGGTTTTGCGATACGTTAAACTAACGAATTTGAAAATTAACGAACGAAAGTAAAAGTAAATTAACCTAAGGCAACTAACAATCTAAGAAATTCCTAAAACACTACGGGAAAAACATAATTAGGTATCGGGAATCCTAAAACGTTAACTAAATTAAAAACGCGAAAGTTATTAAAAAGTTACGCGAGTGCGCAAAATAAAACGCGAGTTTTAAGCCACAAACGTCCTACGGGTTTCTAACTAATTTTCTACCGTACTATAAGACAAAAGAAAATTAAAAAAAAAAAAAAAAGAAATTTAATTTTTCGACAAAAATTCTATTTGTTACAAATTTAAAACTAATAATTCTAATTAAAGTCTAATAAATGTTAAAACTGCTTATAAAAATCTGAATTTTTTCTGAAAACTAAATGTGATTAATTCAATTCTAGGAAAAATGTTAAAGTCGAAAAAGCTATTCTCAATAAGCCGTAATAAGCCATAAGCAGTTTCAAAAGCCTTGAGTCAAAGTTGGCTTAAATAGAGTTAGTAAACACCTTCCAACAGAACTGGTGCTCCAGAGCTGTTGGAAGGGAGGTTTGAATTGTGTTGCTTGTGTGGTGGGCTGGGTGGCCAGGGTTCGAATCCCAGCAACAACCCTTTTTGATGTTTATTTTTTTTTTTTACAAATAATTTTCTTTTACTCCTTGACAAACAAATTCAACCATGATTTTGTGAAAACCTTTTTTACTGAAAAGCTTTTGCAACAGCTTATTTAGGGTCCAAAACCCAACAGTTGGTGTGTCAAAATTTTTGATGAAAATTCGACACTAAGCTTTTGACCAAATAAGCTCATAAATGTTAACCACTAGCTATCAAACTCACTGACAATAACACGAATTCAACAAAGATCTTACTTAACAACAGATAATAAAATCAAACAAACTCAAAAATCAAGAACAATAACAAGTAGCAGCAATAGAAACAGTCGAATGGGCCAAAGAAAGCCACTTAAATAAGCACTTAATAAGCAAGTTGATCTAAACCAAAAGTAAATCTATAAACTATACCTAGGGGGCTATCTAAATCAACAAACTCCTAATCCTAACACTGACTAATGCAGATTCTACAAACCAATGAAGAGTGGACCAAACTGAGGGTGCAGGGCATTCACACATATAAACAGGCCATTTCAAGGATAAATTTTAATGACCAAATGGTTTCCAAAATGAAATCTTCTTTTTGCTTTGAGTGCACAAGCTGGCAAGGTTTCAGAATCAACAAAACTTTTGACTTTTCCTTCAATAGTAAATCCTACAGATTGGTTTGAAAATTGAGAAAAATCTGATGATGCAAATTTGACTTTTAAAATAAATTGGAGAACTTTGACTTAATGGAGATTAGATTCTTCCCAGTTGATTCAATGATGTTCATTAGACCAAAATGGAACTTTACCAAGCAATTGTAACAAGTTTTGAAACAAATTAAAGGTTTTGATAACTCAAATCACAACCGTCTAACTGTTGTGATTATAAATTTGCACTTTGACTTTTCAACTACAAATGACTGAAGAAGTGTTGAATTTGAGTTTAATTAGGCCTAGGTGACTGGTCTACTTAGAACTTAAATGCCAAAAACAACAGCAACTAGGAAACTGGAACTAAACCAAACACTCTTATTCTAAACTAATAGGAAGACTTATAAACGCAAATCACCAAATTACAATACAAGCTCAACTAAATAACTTATGCTAAACTATAACAGATTATTCTAGGCAGATTTGAACAATTAACAACAACCAATTTTTACTCAGCACATTTTATGGAAAACTTATGTCAAAAACCTTACTTGACATCCAGCCTAGATGGGGTCTGAGAATTAGGAACCAAGAACAACCTAAATGCCCCCATGGGCTCTAAACCAATCCAAAACCCATTCTGCAACTGCTTGCTCTCTTTTCCTTCTTCAACATATATTTTTTATTATCTTTGCTTGATTTTTTTTTCTTTTTCTTTTCTGAGTTTGTTCTTTTTAGGACTCAAATGAAGTTTTTATAATTGACAAACAGAATGTAATTAAAAGCAGGTAACTCAAACATAAATAGAGACTAGAATGAACTTAAAATGCAACTTTCATTAAACTTTGAAATACGAAATTACAACTCTGAAAACTTAACATTTTTTAAAGAAGAAACTACAAGAGAAATTTAGAATAGATGATATGATGCCCTTAGGCTTACAACAACTACCTATTTATACTAAAACCTTGGAAGTGGTAGGTACACTTTAGCTCTTTACTTGTCTTCTTCTTCTTTGTGCTTGTTTCCTGAGTGTAAACCATCAAGCCATGATCCGTGTGCTTTCTTGAAATGATCTCAACCCTTGATTAAAGCTCCAGTTATCCTAGCCCTTTGATTTCATCTTTGGCGCCCAAATGGAGAGGTGGATTGCCAACATGTCTTCCCTTGACTGGTTATAGGTGTTAGGTATGGTTTTGGAGGAGGATTCGTGGGATTGGGGATTGGTTATGAGTACAAAGGATGATGTTGATGGGGAAGATGGTGATGGGGGGGCTTGGAGGGATGTGGTCACGGGGAGGTTTAATGAGGGAGATGGTGTTAGTTTTTTATTCGGTTTGACTGAATTGTGGGGAAGATGATGTACGTTTTATTAAAACGTATTTAGGGTTTAGTTTTGGGCCTTGGGTGGGTATTTGGATTGGGCCAAGGATTAGGAGTAATGGTGGTGGGCTAGTGTAGTAATAATAAGAGTCCGTTTGAATGTGTAACTATGAAACCATAAGGACCATTGTTGCAATTTTCTGAAACTCTGAGGACCACTTCTGCCAATTTCACCAACTTTATCCAAGGGTCAATCCTATCAAGTTAGGTAAACCAAAGGACCAAAAATACAATTTTTCCACGTTTGAAACACCAGGGACCAAAATTGTCAATTTGCCAAAGTACAAGGACCAATTGTGTACTTTTCCAAAACTTTTTACCCAAAGATCATTTGTGATTCATTTTGACTTTTAAAGAGCAAGGGTTGACTTTTCTTTGAAAATGATTGACCAGGGACTAGTTTTGTAAAACTTTGAAAGTTGGGGGACTGAAACTGCCATTTATGCAATTTTTGTTTGTTTTTCGTTTGTTTTCACTCGTTTTGCATCAGAAACATATAAAATACGATCTTTGGGATTTTCTTCGCATTTTGGTGCGTTTTTTAGTGATTTTGATCGTTTTGCAGCTCAAATTTGACTAAAAATGATGAGTATTTACACACTCATCACCCACCACTAGAACCTCTTAGGCCCCGAACCTTAGGAGAGTATTCCCGACCTAGCCACCAAGGCTACCGAAACACCATTGAGCTCACCGGAGCCAATGTGACCCCCTTGCGATCCGACACCATCCGGTTGGTGCAAAGCGGATGTGCATTCCATGGACTTCGTTCCGAAGATCCAAACCAACATCTTAAGGACTTCCTTAAAATCATAGATTCCATAGACTTAGATGTTGAAACTAGAGAGACAACCCGATTACGCCTATTCCAATTCTCTCTACGGGATCAAGCTAGTTAATGGCTTGAGCGTTTACCCGCAGGATCCATCACCACATGGGATGATCTCACCACTCGTTTCCTTGCTCAATTTTTCCCACCGGGGAGAACTACTAAGCTTAGAAATGACATCTTGATGTTCCAACAACGTCAAAATGAATCTCTTTATGAAGCATGGACTCGTTTCAAGGACTTACTCCAAAAAGTCCCTCATCATGGCATAGATCTTTGGCTCCAAGTCCAGATCTTTTATGACCAGATCGATCTCTCCACGAGGCGAGCCATTGACCAATCGGCCGGTGGTAAGCTACGTGATCTAAGTGCGGAACAATCATGGGAACTCATAGAAGATCTTGCTCTCTATGACAACGAAAGTTGGAATGACCCCCGTGATTTGAACAAAACGGTCAAGGCAATATCTTTGCCTTCGAACAACTCTAGCACTCCCGACCGTAGGATCATGGAACTTGAGGACCAAGTCAAGTTTCTCATGAAATCTTACGAAGCTCCTAAGCCTTCAAGCCAAGTGAACAAAATCACTTCTTCATGCGAATTATGTAGTGGTCCCCACGACACTCGTGATTGTGTGGAACTCCCCGGAACAGCTTTTGCGGACTACGCATCCACGCGTACCGACGTAGCGGGAGATAAGTGGTACACTTTCAAGCCCGAGCCAAACCCTTACGGTGATTCATACAACCCCTCTTGGAAAAATCACCCAAACCTTAGGTGGAAACAAAATCAACCCAATTCTTCCAATCCGCCTAATCGTTATCAACCAAACGGTCCACCCTCCAACCGTACTTTCAACAACAATCCTTCTAACAACTATGGTAGTACCAACAATCTTGAAGGATTGATGTCTAAGTTCATGGCATCTCAAGAAGCTCGCATAGCTAGGTTTGAAACCGAATTCAACCAACAACAAACGGAGATGACCAACAAGATTGACAACTTGTTGAAAGCCCTCAACAACCAAGCGTTAACTACACCTAGGAAGGACACTAGGGATACCAATAACGGAATCCAAATTAAGGACCCCTCATCATCTAAACATGTCCACTTTGTCAATGTTGTCACCATTAAGCCAATAGATAAGGAGATAGAAGAAAGTGACAAGGATGAAGTTGGAGTAGAAACCGAAACTAGGGATGAAAGTAGGGAAGTTGAGGTTAATAAGGAAAAGGAGTTAGAGGAAGTAGAAACTATAGAGAAATACTTTGATAAGATGCCCACCAAAGAAGAACGGGAATACCATAACGATTTATTCGATAGTCCCGAGAGACCATATATCCTTGGCACACCCCTTATCAAAATGGGAGACCCCTCTAACATTAACATACCATGCAATATCGGGCACATGCATATATGGAAAGCTTACATCGATCTTAGATCCCCCGTAAATATCATGACTAGGACTTATTACAATTGGGTGATGAAGAAACAACTTGATTTTAGGATGATGCCCAATAAGAATCTGATAAGTAATTTTGCAGGAAGAGTGAAGGGATTACATGTGATTATAGGCAATCTCACTTATGAGATCGATTTTATGATAGTAGAAGACACTCGTCCAGTGATTGATGCTTGCCTAAGCCAAATAATATTTGGACAACCATTTGTTGAGGCCACTAGGATGAGTTATGATCCGACTCTAGGGATAGTTAGATTTAAGGTAGAGAATGATGAATTTGCCTACCAAATGCCCTACAAGATTGAGCAATACCGCCTCCTCTCTAATTTAGAAAAGGAACACAAGCAAGCGGCTTATTATAGGAATGATGAGGATAGACGTAGAGGAGTAGAGTATGTGAAGAATAGGATGCTTGGTTTCTACAAAGAATGCTTGCAACTAGGTCCGGAATACAAAACTGGTTTAGAAGATGACCTAGAGAGTGAAACCAACGATGAGGTCACGTAGTAACCCATGACCTTGAGTCTAGCTACAAGACTCGTAAATAAAGAAAAGCGCTTCTTGGGAGGCAACCCATGCTTTGTGTGATTTTACTTTGTTATTTGCTTCCATATGCATGCTTTATTTTTATTGTTGGTAGATCATGTTTCTCAATTAAATAGTGGAAATACTTTACTTTGTTGTTTTGGCCTAGTCTTAACTCCACCTAAAAGTATTTTTGCAAAAGATAAGTGTAAGGGGAAACCCCAAATATGTTTTTAAGAAACAAACCGATCATGATTCTCTACAATATTAAGTGAACATGTATATTCGTATTTGTTAGAGTCAAATGCTTGTATTGAGTCATAATGAAGTTTGCAGGATTTTCCAGGAAGTAGGACCAAGTTTTTCCAGAAATTTTCCGGAAACTTAACATAAGAATTTATGCAGATCACTTCTGACGGCGTCATGAGATTACTCTTGACGGCGTCACGTGTAAAAATCTGGAAATTTTACCGGTTTTGTTTTTCTAACGGAGTCTTACGGTTTTTGTGAATTATTAAGTTTTATAATCTCCAGGAAATCTGCAAACTTCATTCCACAAGCATTATATCTTATCTTGTTTTCTAGGATTTAGTAACTTATATAGATTGCCGCCGATTTTATGCGAGGTTGCCTTGTTTGTTTTTTCAGGATTTACAGGTTATGTATGACAAGAAGATGATTTATATTCTGGAAGGGAAGCTTTGATTGTTCATTTTCTTGGAGGAAGATTTAACCTGGCCACCCTATTATCCATACCGAGCGAATCAGGGGAGTATTTGATTTCATTCTTTTTACTTTTTCACTTTTACATTCTTTACTTGAACATTGGGGACAATGTTCATCTTAAGTGTAAGGGGAGGGTAAAATGATGATACCTTACATATGCACTTTCGCTTGAGTTTGTTTTGTTTAATGGTAGATGAGTAATAAAACTATGAGAAATACTTGTTAGTGCAATTTTAGCGCCAAATTTAAAATTTTTTACAACATTTAGGAGTGAAACTTTAGCCATAGCAAGCGTCTCATGGATAGGAGATTGTATGACTAGCACAAAACCGTATATTCAGAAAAATTTTCCACCCAAATATGTGAGGTTCGCCTTTAGATTTGATAGGAAAAGCATTTACTATTAGTACTTATGAGTGTACCGGTAGCATTTAGATTCTAGAACTTGTGTTAGTAATGCATCCCGAGACCGCTAGTGAGACTACATTCGTGTGGTAGGATTTACTACATGATAAGAGGCATTAGGATCACCCTTGTGTTAAACCCGTATCATAATTACTTGACCATTTAAGTCATATTACTTGGCTAGTTAAGTCAACTAATTTTTCCCACACCCTTAGCGTTGTACTCATTTTTAGTACACGAAACCCCTAGTACACCCCTCCGAGCCTATCTTTTCGTTTCTAACTTTAAGCATTTTACTTAAAGGAAGAATTTGTTACACCCCCTTAAATGTACACCCAAATCGCCTTAGCCTTCCGTGTATGCGCTCATTTTTAGTGCATTATTGTTATTTGTTAAACCCTAAGTTAACTATCTAATTGATTACATGGTTGCTAAGTCGAGTCATATCCTTGTACATATTGTTTTGGGACGATTGGGACTCATGGGTAAAGAACTTATTTTATGGAGTAAAGGGGAAGAACATCATATATTACCCCCGTATGTGCGTTAATCTTAAAAGTACTCCAAGTGTTTTGATTTTCTTAATTCGAGTCATTAGATTAGTTTATTGTAAAGTATGTAAAGATTCAAGTGTAAGGGGAATGTTCATTCCCTATGATGTATTATTTCGGATGGTAGGGTAAGAGTGTATGTAAAATTAAAAAAAAAAAAAAAAAAAAAAAAAAAAAAAAAAAATGAAAAATCAAGAAAAAGAAAAAAAATAGAAAAAGAAAAAGAGAAAAAACATACGGACTACCATCCCTTTTCAATCTATGTTTATTTTATGTTTTTGTTATTTTTGATTTATTAGCCTAAGTCGAGTCTAGTCTTGGCTTAGCAACGCCATATTGTACATGTAATTAACCAAGATTGTTAACTCGCCACCAGTAAAAACTTCCTTTATCCAACAAAACTGTGTATTTCATATCCCTACACCTAACGTTACAACCCTTTAAAAGACCTCTTTGATAGTTTATCCTAGGTGCTTACGCCATGTGGTGAAGGTTTGATCCTTTCCCAAGCCTATGGTAATCTATTTTGCTATGACAGGTAGTGAGAGATATCTTCCGTTTCCATATTGTAATTTATACTTTATTACACCCGAGAGATGTGAGTATCTAAACACTATTTGTGAGGTGCTAGTGTATGACCTCCGTGCTTGTCTTTGGTCTTTAGTGGAATGATTATTTGTTGTAATTACTTTTATATTAGTGTTAAATGACCCCTAACTTGTATTTTGACTAGAATAAAAGCGCATTTGCTTGAGGACAAGCAAATCTCAAGTGTAAGGGTATATGATGAGGCGAAAAATGAACCACTTTTAAGGGGTCATTTAAGCCCGGAATTGAATTTATTTGATCAAATATTGCCCTAAATCGTTCCTTTTGTGATTTTAGGTACTTTGGGAGAGAAATCTGGAAAAGGAAGCAATTCGGACGTTTTTGGAGCATAAAAGTGAAGAAAACGCCAAAGACTTAATTTTCCAAGCTGGGAACAGTAGGTGACGGCGTCAAGAGTAATTTTCATGACGACCCAGTACAGAAATGAAGGCGTCACAAGGAAGAGCGTCAAGAGTAAAATACGTGACGGCCTAGAAAAAGTTATAACGTGACGGCGTCAGAAGTAGATCAAGGCAGTCCGAGAATTCTTTTGGCGGCGAGATGACGGCGTCACCTATTTGGTCTTGAGGCCGTCAGCCTCAATTTCCTATATATAGTTTTCTAATTTTCATTCAAAAAAAGAGAGAAGTTTTGGAGAAACCCTAAGGCCAAACTTAGTACGAATTTTACAGGTTTTTCAAGGGTTTTCAGCCCTTGAACCCTTTCATGTGTAATTGAGATAAGTGTTCTTCTAATTCAATCAATATATCTATGTGTTGGTTGTCTATATCTTGTTCTTGTCTTAATTCCATCATGCTAGGCTAGATCTATCTTGTGTTTGCTTAGATCTAATGAAACCTAGATGTTAATTATGTGTTGATTACTTGTTTATGGTTGTATTGGATGAATGATTTCGATGTTAGGCTTAAGAAAACTGGCAGATCTCCAAATGGTAACATGCTTGAACGTCTTAGGAAACATGAACTGACGTGCACTAGGTTTTATTGGTTGTATTTAATGCATGAGTAAATTCTAATGATCCCATGTTAGGAGCTTCTTAGCCGGCTCAACATAGGAGTGAAGTAGGTACTCATAGGATTGGGGAATTAAGTGCGCCACCCCATGAATGGTATTAAGGAATACAATCCGTCATCCACGCAACTATAACAAGTAATTAACGTGTAAAAGATGTCTAGGGAGTAGTGAAATCTAAGTAAACACAATTTCTCCACTTATTGCTCACAACCTTAGTTTAATTTAGTTTATTTTCATTTCTAGTATTTTATTTTGATTGCATCTTTAGTATTGGGTTAGTTGACTAGCAACTAATTCCGCCCAAATCCCTCAAACCCGAGATTTTTACTTGCTTTCTAAAAAAATATAAAAATACAAAAATAATCATCCCTTACCTTTAGAACTAGTATTTAGGTTTTCTAATCCTAGCGACACTATTCCTAGCTGAACGATCAATCCCCCGGTACTTGTCACTATACTATACTACAACGATCAGGTACACTTCCTGGTGGGGGTTGTAAGCTTCTCAAGATCCCTTGAGAGGTAAAGCCTGGTGCAATCCCTACGCATCAATGACGGACTTTTTGGAGTAAGTCCTTGAAACGAGTCCATGCTTCATATAGAGTTTCACCTTGACGTTGTTGGAACATCAAGATATCATTTCTAAGCTTGGTAGTTCTCCCCGGTGGGAAAAATTGAGCAAGGAAACGAGTGGTGAGATCATCCCATGAGGTGATGGATCCCGTGGGTAAACGTTCAAGCCATTGACTAGCTTGATCACGTAGAGAGAATTGGAATAGGCATAATCGGGTCGACTCTCTATTTGTAACATCAAGGTCTATAGAATCTACGATTTTAAGGAAATCCTTGAGATGTTGGTTAGGATCTTCGGAACGAAGTCCATGGAATGCACATCCGCTTTGCACCAACCGGATGGTGTCGGATCGCAATGGGGACACATTGGCTCCTTGAGTGAGCTCAATAGTTTTTCGATAGCCTTGGTGGCTCGGACGGGAATAGTCTCCTAAGGTTTGGGGCCTAAGAGGTTGGTTTGCTAGTGGTGGGTTTTGTGGGTGGTTTTGTTGTGGTGGGTTGATGGATTCAAAGATGTTACCACCTTCCATGATGTCGGATGGTAAAGGTTACGAACAAAGACACGAAAAAATGAGATAGACTAAAGAAAACCTAAAAAAATAAAAATAAAATCTTGCTAGAAAGGAATCTAGCAAGTAGACCTAATAAAAAGAAATCCTAACCTAGACAATAACTATTCCCCGGGCTGCGGCGCAAAAAAATTGATACGTGGGAATCGCACCAGGCTTTACCTCTCGAGGGATCTCGAGAAGCTTACAACCCCCACCAGGCAGTGTACCTGATCGTTGTAGTATAGTATAGTGACAAGTGACGGGGGATTGATCGTTCAACTCAGGAATAGTGTCGCTAGGATTAGAAAGCCTAAAAACTAGGTCTAGAGGTGAGGGATGATTCTTTTTTGTAATTTTTATATTTTTATAAAAGCAAATAAAATCTCGGGTTTTGGAAGAGTGGGCGGAATTAGTTGCTAGTCAACTAACCCAAAAACTAAAGATGCAATCAAAATAAAATAACAGAAATGAAAATAAACCTAATTAAACTAGTGGTGTAAACAATGATGTGGAAAGTTGTGTTTACTTAGATTTCATTACTCCCTAGATATCTTTTACAGGTTGATAATTTGTTACAATTGCATGGATGATGGGTCGTATTCCTTAATACTAGTCGTAGGGCCGTGTACAATACTCCCTAACTCTATAGGATCCTACTTCACTCCTATGTCGAGCCGTTAGAAGCTCCTAACATGGGATCATTAGAATTCTCCTACGCATTAAATACAACCAAAAATCATAGTACACCTCTGATCATGTTTCTTAAGACGTTCAAGCATGTTACCAATGAAAGTCTGCCAATTTTCTTAAGCCTAACATCGGATACAATCATCCCGTAACAACTATAAACAAACAATCAACCCATAATTAACATCTAGGTATCACTAAATCTAAGCAAACACAAAAGAGATCTAGCCGAGCATGTTAAATTGAAGACAAGTGTAAGATATATTCAAGCAACACATAGACATATTGATTGAATTGAAAGAGTACTTATCTCAAATTGACATGAAAAGTTCAAAGGGTTGAAACCCTTGAAAAAGCTGGAAAAATTGGACCTAGGGTTTCTCCCTCAAAGTTGCACACTAATGAATGAAATTTGGAAAACTATATATAGATTATACAGGGTGACGGCATCATGAAGAAATCTGTGACGCCGTCAACTCGCCTCCCATAATGAAATCAGATTGCCTAGATCCACTTTTGACGCCGTCGTATGTGATTTTGTTCTGGGCCGTCACTAGTATTAGGACCATGACGGCCTTTGGTGACGCCGTCATCTCCTATGTATAAAACTTTCTGGATCGTCATGTGTATACTCCACTTCCACCTCTTGTATTACTCTTGACGCCGTCATGTAGAAGCATGTAACGCCGTTAGGTACTGTTCCCAGCAAGGAAAATTAAGACTTTGCTGTTTTCTTCACTTTTATGCTCCAAAAACGTCCAAAATGCTTCCTTTTCCAGATTTCACTCCAAAAGTACCTAAAATGACAAAAGGAACGATTTAGGGCAATATTTGATCAAATAAATTCGAATTCGGGATTAAATGACTCCTTAAAAATGGTTCATTTTTCGCCTCATCAATATGCAACACAGGAGTAACATGTGAGTTGGTGGGAAGTGGTGGTAATTCTTTTGGTGGTGGAGACAATTTTGATTATGGGTAATAATTGATGGGTGAAGATGAAGGTATGGTAGAAAAGGGTGTTTCATGAGTGGAGGGTGTTTTGGTTGAAATGGATGGAGTGGGGGTGTGTAGTTGGAGGTAAAGTTGTTGGAAGTGTAGTTGGATGATTGACCAAATTGATATGGATTGTGGTAGGTTTCATTGAAGTTAGTTTGAGGTTGAGATGTGTGGTTTGGGATGAAGGTGGATGTTTGGCCAATGTGGTAAGGTTTGTAAAGAGGTTTGATGGAATATTTTTGGATGGCGTAGTGGTAGGTGAAACAGGATGTGAGGTAAGCAATTTGAGTATGGAGAGAAAAGTGGGTGACGCAAATTGCGTTGTGCAAGGTGCATAGTATTAAGATCACAAAGATCATGGAGTTGGTCAAGTTCTCCACAAAACTTCAAGGTTTCCAAGGAAGATAATGATGGAGGAATTTCGTTGTTGTTGACATGTAATGTTGGTGGGAAAGAGAGTGAGGTGTTAGGGATATAATGTTGATTGTTGTTTGGAGGTTGAGATTTTTCAACATAAGGATTGTTTGGAGGAAATGGATGACATGTAGGTATGTAGTTGGGAGTATAGGTGGATGCTTGACCATTATGAGGATTGAGGAAGGGTTCATTTGAGTGAGATTGAGGGTTGAGTGTATATATGGATACATAGGAGGAATTTGGTGTTGGATATTTAACAACATCACTTGGTTCGATGGGCTTTTTATGGATGTTAGGCTTTCTTCTCCAAACGGTTTTCTCGGTCATCTAAGCTAACCTTGAGGTTTTTGGTTTTGGTTTGATGGGAGAGGACATGATGAGATGAGTGGAGATTGTGAGGAATGGGCATGTTTATAGTGTAGGATTTGTGGGATTAAGGATGGATAAAATTTGTTGGATGGATTGGAATAAAACGTGTTTGTGAATTTTGGGAAGTATAGGATGAAATGAGTTAAAAAAAATGAAAAGTTTTTGAAATCTCAATAATCAGATGACCGGTTCCTTTAAATAAATGGCCGGTCTCCTTAAATATTAAGGGGGCCGCCTTATGATTTAAGGGGGCCGCCCATCTGGTGGTTCCCTGATTACCAGAAATGGGTTTTTGGCAGAAATTTGTAGAAAGGGTTATATTTTCAGGTTTAGTTTCAAGCAAGTCCAACTCTTTGAGGCAATTATGCATGTAATAGATATTTATGCAAAACATGTCAATTAAAAAGATTAAGCAATCAAGTAATTTCATCTAGCATGTAAGCATACTTATCAAGCAAGTAATATATATGGACTAAGAAATAGTAAACTACACTAAGTATATTCTTAATTATATGTAGGTGATAAGATTAATGAACTATTTGATGGATCCTAATGTGTGTCTATGTGCAATAAATGGGAACTTAAGATAGCATGGACTTCTAGACTTGTTACAAAAAAAAAAAAAAAAAAAAAAAAAAAAAAAAAAAAAAAAAAACCTAAATAGACAAACCATGGTCCTCTTGATTTGTTTTGATTTTCTTATAAGTGTCATGTACATAAGTATAGATGACAAATATGAGATTGTCATGCATGATTTAAGGAAACGTTTTTAGCATTATTCAACAATGCAAGAAAATTAGTTTTCATGTGTTTCCTAGAAAATTAGTTTTGCATCCCCTTCCCCATCCCCATTGGGGATCGGGGATCCCCATGGGGATTCAGGGATTTTCGGCCCTTATGAATTAAGCATAAAAATTACAAAAGTAATCAAAAATATAAAAATTGACTTATAAAATTGTACATAGTTGGATTAATTAAAACGTCATTCAACTTTGAAGCATTGTATATATTGAAAAATCACATATAGTATAAAAATATAGTGCATCGAATGAGTGTATTCGGACAAAATATTGGTTGGATAATAAGTAGTTAGTGCTTATTATTTTTTAATATTTGATGATTTTGATCTATTAAATGTCACATACACATAAGAATATTCTTCGAGTTTAATACTTGTCAATACTCACTACCATATACATATACAAGTACATTTAGTATTAGTATACATATAATTTATACATATTTGTACATTAAAAGTTCAGGTTCGGGGTCGGAGATTTATGTTATCCCCATCCCCGCCCCATCCCCGGTTTCATAATCTGAGGAATTCCCCGTCCCCATCCCCATCCCTAGTCAACTCGGGGATTCCCAAGTCAACTCAGGTTTGGGGATCGGGTCCCCGTTAGGTACGGAGTTTTTTGCCATCCCTACATGTGAGAGACATGAATTGGGTTTTGTGGCTTTTCTTTTTGTCGTGTAGGCTTTTCCAAAAGGGATCACAAATAATGAATTCAACCAAACTAAAGCAACAAGTTTTAGGGTATGTTTGGCAAAACTAAAGGACATATTTATAATTGTAAATAAATGTTTAGAGGGTATATCAGTAATTTATAGTTTTAACAGCTTCAAGATGTTTAAAAAGCTTCATGAATCAGCTTTTCATTTAGGAGCCATTTGTTTGAAATAAAAGCTTGAAGTTAATGTATCCAAACGGAGCTACTTATTTTATAGGAGTTTATTTTTGTAACAAAAAGTTAACAGCTCCCCAAAAAGCTCCTGCCGAACAGGCCCTTAAAACCCTAAACCCATTACACCTAACCGGCTGACCCATGGGTTCTATATGAACTCATGGTGTCGTTTGGGCTTTTACAAATAATTAGAAGTACATCACTCATAAATTATTTAGCCTGTTATTTAATAAAGTGTCTAACGATTTAACTAACAACTGTTAAATCATTTCGTGAAACATATTAATATAATTAATAAATATACGTAACGTATATGTATTAATTATATAATAAACGTATCCTTTGTGTTATAATAATAATAATAATAATAATAATAATAATAATAATAATAATAATAATAATAATAATAATAATAATAAAGGCTACACTAAACAATAAAAATGACCATATATTGTTTTGTTATTATCCGAACTTTTTTTGTCTACTTTTATGTCATGTAAATGATTTATATATTGACCATAACAAATTAAATTGGGCAACTAAGAGCATGAGGTATGATAACATGGTAACCGGTATTATGTTGATGTGGACGTCGCGATAACGGCGTTACCACACCCCTAGTGTTGTGTTACCAACGGCGTTGGGCAGTCCGTTGCTAGCTCAACGTGCGTTGATGTGTATTTTTTTTCCCCAAATTTTTGTTGACTAAAATAGTGATATCGAGAGTTTTGTGTATGTATTGCAGGGAGAGTGTGTGTTGCGTTGCAAAAGAAGATGATTTTTTTTCCTTGAAGTGGGCATGGTTAATGAGATGTGGGCTATTGGTAAAATGGGCTTGTCCAACTAAAAGCTAAGTGTAATTTTTTTCTTTTTTTTTTCTTTTTTAATTTTAGTTTTGTAATTTTTTTAAAAATTATTATTTGTATTATTATTTTGTATGAAAAATTAGTTTGTTATTGTAATTTTATTTGAATTAATGAAATTTTAGTTTGTTTGAAAAATAGAAAAGAAAATAGGGTGGGTATAAAAAAAGGTGGTGTTATGGATGTTACTAGCATGACTGAAAGGATACTTTTGAGTGTTGGTGTTAAAAGTGTGGATGTTGATGTGGCGCTGATATGGTTGCATTTTTTGGTGTTAACGGTGTTATGACACCTGACGCTATAATATGTGGTTTAAGGATGTCTACATATTGGTGTCATCTTTATGTGTGCATTTTAGGTCCCCGTTTGATTTGTAGTTGGGCCTAGGATTAGGATTTGAATTTGGAATTAATGTAAGAGAGAAAAAATATATTATAGAAAAGATAAATTATTATTTTTAATTTATTCTAAAATAAAAATGTGCGAGAGGTCAAATGATACTCACAATAAAAAGAGAGAAATACTAGCATTTTAGGTGGGTTTTATATTAATAGGGATGAACCCCATTTTAAAAAAATAACCCCATCAGTCAATCAATACTTTAATATGTCAAATCCAATCTCAACTACCAAAACCCATAAACCAAACAGGCCCATTAGTTTCTGGCATCAACAAATATTTATGGTTTTGGCTCCTTAACGTTCGTGGGTCCAGCATCAACATGGGACAGTCATTGTAGTTTGTTTTTATTCAAGTCTTTGGATTATGTGTGCTTTGTGTTTTTGTCCATAATAGATTTGTTTATGCTAGTTTCATTGGCATTTCGTCAATGTATTTGTAATATGTTGGTTTTTCTTGGGTCCTCTATCATTAAGCCTCTTGTTTAAGATAGTGGACGCCTTTATTTGTACCCGGTGCTCTTTTGGTCTGGTGTATTGCCTTTAAAAAAGAAAAACAATTAAATTTGACATGCATCTATCTTTAAATTTATACAGCAACTTAAAATTTTATTATACCATCTCTTAACACAAAGATCGTTGTAGAAGCGTGTTCTGCTATATACCAGTATATCACAATAAAATGATGCATATCTGATATCTCGGCGGAATCTCTAGTTGCTTTTGTATTCCAAGACATATACATCAAGAAAAATAGAAAATGAAGCTCTCATGGTTTTAGCTGTAAAAACACATTCAATTTTTGTACATCCACCTAATGGGATAAGCTATATTTTCATTTTCTTTTTCCAAATTTTCCATTTGTCTTTACCTTGAGAGAAAAAATATTTCATATACAACAACTAACTTCAATCTTGACACATTTTAGTTAGTTGCAAAATTTTATATTAGTTACAAGCCCCCACAAAATATTTCGTATACCAATGTCAAAGTGAACAAAAATCTCATTGATAGTTTTTCTTATTGTTGTTTTAGTTCCAAAAGTTCCCTCAATCAAATGATTACATGAAAGTCCATTAGGAGCTTTTTTATTGTTTTCCGCACAATGTTGCGAATCTATACAAACTTCTATCTTTTTATCTACAAAGTTACGCTTTAGAAAAAAGCTAAACATTATAATCTGTCCATACATCATGTAATTAGCAATGTCTACTATATGCACCCATACTGAATATAACAAATTAAACAAGGCAATATTTGACATGTATCATTATAGATAAGTTTTTAGGAGGTATAATATGACGAAAGTTAACATATTCTAAGTTAAAGTATGCTCCAGCCGTACGGTTCAATCTTTGTGTTGCTTGTTGCATTTGATCAGCAACGAAGTCGATGGAGTCTAAGGTGGCTTTTTGCGTGCTGCTGCGTTTTGGCTCACTTTCTTGCTGTCTAGAAAGTGTTCAGATGACTTTTAAGGACAAAAGTATCGGCAAGGTACATCACATCATTTGGTTGATCAATACATATGAATATGATTATTATCTTATCTAATATTACACTAGATGATGCAATCCAACGTCGTTTATATATTCAACAGGGATATCTTCCTATGCTTATTTAACAATGAGCCGTTCAAAAAATAAATAAATGCTTATCTAACAATGAAAGCAATGTTTATGATCACAATTACATTGGAATATGATTCTATTTAGTCACAAAATGCCAATTCATGATAGTCGATGGAAAGTGAAATGAGACACACACACACAAAAAAAAAAAAAAAAAAAAAAAAAAAAAAACCTTGACCTGTAATGTACTTTCAGTGATAGGAGCCTTTGGCCCGTTTGTCATTCAAGTATGGAGATCAAAAGCAGGAAGTGCAGATGTGTTCTTAATATTTATGCTGATTTGTTTTCAGATATGCTCAAAAGCACAAGATTCATCATACAAGGAGATCCCGGTGGGAGTGATTCTAGATATGGGATCATGGGTCGGAAAGATTGTTCAAAACAGCATGACCATGGCACTATCTGACTTTTACACCTCTAACAACCACTACAAAACAAGGATAGTTCTCCACAGTAGGGATACACAAGGAGAACCACTGCATGCTCTATCTGCAGGTAAATAACGTACTATTTCAGATTATATTTGATATATACTTAAAGAAGATAAAATATCTCTTACAACTTCCAAGATATAAAGGGTCAAACTAAAGCAAAGTGATACTTGCCATATCTAATAGGAGAATAAATAGAGAGCAAACTATAACTGAAACTAGAATCAGAACGGGTAAACCATAATGGTTTATCCTGTTGTGGTTGGTATGACATTCTAAAAGTTTTGAAAGGCTCAAGGCGCACTAAGGCGCAAAGGGGGGCAAAGAGCCTCGAGTCGAGGCGCATTTCAAGTCGCGAGATTCATGAATGCTAGGCGCACTAAAAATATTAAGTTTTTTTTATAACATATATGACCATTATATAGTTTAAATAACACAAAATAACGTTAAAATACTTGATGCATGACAAATATTGCCATTATAAATATTAAAATGGATTAGTTGTCACTTCTAAAACGGATCAACTCTTTGACTCGATGACGTATATAGAGATTAAAATCCATATCAGACTAAATATTCTTGTGTCCTACACTTGTAGCTTACATCTAATAAAGCTCATAATTTAACCCAAAATATCAAGCAATCAACATATTAATATTCAAGTCACAATGCCATATTTTTATGATAATATGTCGTAAAGAAAATACTTAATGAAACAAAGTAACTTATTAAAGAAAATTTCAATCAATAAAATAAACATAAAATTAATTCGAATTTACAAATCATACAAATACTCACCCTATGACTTAAAGGGCCCATGTATCTTATCTTAATATTAAAAAAAAATGTTATATCTCCTAGGCGCAAAAAGCCCCAAGGTGCAAAGGCGCAAAAAGCCCTCAAGGCGCGCGCTTTTTGTGGGATTCATGCATGTCGTAAGCCTCGATCTGAAAAAATCCCAAAGGCTGGAGCCTTGCTTCAAGGCGCGCTTAAGGCGCGATTTTGACAACTATGCCGGATACTAAACTTGAAACGTAGCAAATTTTACGATTTTCTTGTTTTCCTGCCAGCTCTTGATCTATTGGAGAAGCAGAAAGTCCAAGCAATCATAGCTTCTAAGTCAGCAACCAAAGCAAAGTTTCTTGCAGTATTAGGAGACGAAGCAAGAGTACCTATTCTTTCTTTTTCACCAACTCCATCTTCCAATAAACATCCTTATTTCCTTCCAAGTTTCACAAGATGAAACTACTCAATTTAAAGCCATTGCTGCAACGGCAGAATCGTTTAAATGGAAGAATGTCATTCTCATATGTGAGGACGCTGCAAATGAGATAGAAGTGGTGAAGTTTATAACTAATACCTTACAAGAGAAGAACATTTTTGTAACGTATATGAGCCTAATTTCAACCACTTCCAGCAATGGACTAATTCATGAAGAGCTTCACAAGCTTTCAGCTATGCAAACAAATATAAACATCATGCATGTTTGTCATTCTCTTGCATCCCGTGTTTTATCAAAAGCAAAATATTTAGGATTGATGGATGTGGGATACAAATGGATTATCACGAGTAAAACTATGGACTTCTTTAACTTCATGGATGGTGAAGTTGTTGAGTCTATGCAAGGTGTGGTGGGTTTTAGATCGTATATTCCACAGTCAAGGGATCTTCACAAATTCACATTGAAATGGATTAACGAACATCATGCTATGAACCCATTGATGGAGCTCACGAGAATAAACCCTTATGGTGTCTGGGCATATGATGCAGTTTCTGCACTAGCAATGGCTATTGAGAGGACACAAACATCTAGCAAAATTTCAAGAGATACATCTCTTATGGATCAGATGTTAAGAATCTCATTTCGTGGTTTGGCTGGTACTTTCCAACCTATGAATGGCAGGATGATTACACAAGTCTTAGAAATAATAAATGTGATAGGTAACAGGGAGCGAAGGGTTGGGTTTTGGACAAAGGGGGTTGGTTTAACCAGAAAGATTGATAAGCTAAACTCAATTCCTGATATCATCTGGCCAGGAGGCATCTCAACTAATCCACTTAGGATGTTACAAACGAGCAGAAAAACCCTGAGAATCGGCATTCGAGTGGCATCCAGAACAGGGAGATTTTTTCAAGTGAGTTATGATGATAAAACTAATTCAACAATAGTTTCAGGGTTTTGTGCAGAAGTATTCCGGGCCGCCTTTAATGGATTAGGTCGCGATGTAGACTTTGAATATATTCCATTTATTGGAAAAGCTTATAAATTTAGGAGTGGCAGTGGCAGTGGCAGTTACAATGACCTTATGTATCGAGTCCATAACGGGGTATGCATGTTATATAAACTAGTATTCTTTGTCATCAATATATATGGGGAAAGAAATATAACTTGTAATGTATTATTATCATTTGCATCAGGAATTTGATGCTGCAATTGGAGATATAACAATCACAGCTAATAGATCTAAATATGTTGACTTCACATTGCCATATACGGATATTGGCCTTGCAACACTATCAAGAAACACCAATACAAGCATTTAGATCTTTATGAAACCACTAAGTTCAGATCTTTGGATTGTGTCTGCTTGTTTCATTATTTTGACTGGCATTGTGGTTTGGATACTTGAACATCGGACAAATGAAGAATTTCAAGGTTCAACAGCAGAACAAATCGAGACAAACTTCTGGTTTGCCTTTTCAACCCTTGTTTTTGCTCATAGTAAGCTCTAGCACCCTGTTTTAGTTGTTGTTGTTGTTGGTTTTTTATTTATTTTTTATTTTTTATTTTTTGCCACAAACACATCTAATGGCGAAATTTCAAGTGAGAAGCTGCATAGCAATTTGTCAAGATTTGTAGTCATAGTGTGGTTGTTCGTAGTGCTTGTGCTCGTTTCAAGTTACACTGCAACATTAAGTTCGCTATTAACTGTTGAACAAATTCAGTTAGCATCAAAGAGAGGGTCTATTGGATACCAGTATGGTTCCCATGTACAGGGAGCCCTTAGGAACATGAATTTCGAAGACACCAGGTTGAAGCCATATTCTTCACCAGAGGAATATGCTGATGCTTTGACACGTGGCAGTAAAAACGGTGGTGTTGATGCAATTGTTGATGAAATTCCTTATATTAAGGAATTTCTTGCACAATATCCATCTGGCTACTCGATGACCGTATCTGAAACTATCACCAATGGTTTTGGCTTTGTGAGTCTCTTCACTATGCAATTCTTTAATAATAGCGTTAACATGGGTAAGAGGTCAAAGCAGGTCAATCTTTTGAACGGATATATTACCCAATATAATAACAAACCAAGTCTTTTTCTTGATTAAAATGAGTTAGGACTGGAATCAACACGTTCAACCACTTTGTTTAACCTAATCTGCTAAAGATAGAACGTAACTTGAATCGACCCGTTCAGTCTTAAATAGGTCAAAATTTGAGCTAATCTGTTTAAGTTAAATTTGTTTCCTAACCTTCCGTTTGTTGCATGTAACCGGCTTAAGTTAAATATGAAAATCTGACATTGTAGATAAAGTCTATCCTAGTCAAATCTTAGCTATAAAAATGCACAGGCATTCCCGAAAGGTTCAACGTTGGCCCCTGAGATGTCAATTCAGATTGCCAAATTGCGAGAAGACGGGACTTTAAAGTTATTGGAGGATAAGTGGTTTAATAAAAAGTGTGATTCCGCGACTGCGCCCAAAATTTTAACCCTTGAAGGTTTCTGTGGTCTATTTCTTATCAGTGGGGTTTCAATGGCATCTGTACTTTTCATATACATGCTTTATTTTGTACATGAGAAAGTGCATTTCCAGTACACGATGCTGGCGGGAGGAAAGCTAGCATTCATCATGAGGTTTCTCTTACCTAGATTCGCTAGTCTTGTTTAAAGAATATGTCCCAAATTTGAATTACAACGTTCACATATATCTTTTATGAATTTGTATTTGTTGTACTGATTTACTAGTTATCCCCTTCCTTTGTTGGCTTGCACATACGCACCCGATAGCATCAATATGATTAGCAAAGGTTACAAATTTATGAGGATTTGGATGCTATGGAGGAGGATCAAATACAAAGCAGTTTCCTTTCTAAAAAGTCACCAAGTGTTGACATGTGTCCCATCTAGTTTGTTTTGGGCGGAAGTATTGATGAAAAGCCGGAGTATTGATGAACATTTGTTTTTATTTATGCACATTTTGTACTGATGAACATAATTCTATTAATGTAACATTTTGTATTGATGAACATTCTTGCATAATATTGATGAACCTTTTGTATCGATGAACATAGAAAAAACTGACACAACATTTTATATTCATGAACATAAGTACATAACACACATTTTTTTTATTTTTTGATGAACATAACAAACATTTTTGTTTTTTTAATAAACAATTTTGTGTCCTTAATATTCTTTGATGAACAACTTCCATTTAAAATCTTTGTTCAGTTCTCAAGTCTCTAAACTTACGAAGTCTCGTTTCTGTAGTGGACCAATTTGTTAACATACCACCGAGCCATTTATTGATGAACAATTTTGTTTCTTCAACATTCTTTGATGAACAACTTTTTTGCTAAATTTTCTTTAATGGACACTTACTTGATGAATAGTTTGTGATGAACAATTGCATAGTCAAAGTTTTGTTTAGAGGTGAGCAAAAAAACCGAAAAACCGATCTGATCCGAAAAAATTGAAAACTGGTTTTTGAAAGTTTCCCTAAAAACCGGTTTAGGGAAAACCGGTTTCCCGAAAACAATCCGCCGGTTTAGAAACCGGTTTGCATTGTTTGTTGTCAACCGAATTGAGAACCAGTTTAAACCGAACCGGTTCTGGGTTAAACCAGACCGGTTCTTGGTTTAAACCTGACATTTTCTCTCCCAAAACCGGTTTCAAACCGATCCGGTTTTGGGTCAAACTGGTTTTTGACTATTTGACTCGAACCGAAACCGGTTTTGAAAATGGCTCGGTTTTTAAAAAAAGACCGAAATGTGCAGCTCTAGTTTTGTTCATCACAATTTTGATTTTTCATAAAATATTGAAGCTTTTATGAATTACCAAACATTAATATTCGAATGAATACATTCAAACTCTAAAAATCCCAAAATAGCTTCAATGGGATATTTCATCGAACATCGTACGGGTGTTTTCACAAACACTGATGTGAAAGTAACAGTAGGCCCATGCTCAACTGTTGAATCCCATTGCGATAAGTGTATAATGCAAGTATCCCGCGTTCAAAATTTCTTATAAGATATTTTGACTATCAAATTTTATGTATGCAAAAAACCCTTATATTATAGATCACTTTGCAATGATCATTCGTGGAAAGGAAGTGACTAAAGATTATGCAGTGTCCCAGAAATTAATAACCATAATTGACACATTAATAATTGACCCAGCCTGTTTCAATCTAATCCCTTTATGACTAATCACCTAAACAGTCAGACACCTCTACAACCAGTGTTAGTATATAAGATTAGTCATAAAGAACTTACAGGAATTGCTGGGAGACAACCAGTCACAGAGGTTAAGCAGTTAGCTGCAAGATGACAAGCTTCTTCACAGTAATCGAAGAAAATGGCTGGGATCTCAATTTCGTTTATCAGCTCCTAAAAGTAGCATACAAAGTTATGAACTATAAGCAGAAAACTAGCATATATAGGTGGCAAATGGGCCGGTAAGACAGGCTGGATAACGGGTCACAACTGGCACTTTTGTACAGGTCTAGTTGACCCAAAGACGTTCATAAGTGTATAAGAGGAATTGCCACCTATACTAGCATATGCAGAAAGATATAGTGTCACACATAGATCAAAGACATACAATAGTCGATGACCAGCTTCTGTAAGCAGCGATACCAGCATTTGGAGCAATGATTAAGTCGGGAACAATTTCTGGTCCATTAAGAAGCAGGTCTACCTAAGAATTGCTATCAAGAATGCATCAAGCAAAATACTAGTGAGAATAAGAATATATAACCTTGGCAAGTTCTGTGTAGCGGTCATGATGGTAACCAGAATGAAGCCTTATTGTAATCGCTGAAGGTTTATAAGCAGTTGTGTCTGAACTGAACTCACCTTTGCCAGATTTGCAACTGTAATTTGCTTCCATACAATGTGCATAGCCACAAAGAGCGATTGTCTGGCCATCCCTATTTGCTAGAATGTTATCATATCTTTTCAAAGTTTTGTTTATAATTATCAAGAAATATAATCTTTTAGCAAAAAGTGATACTCACCTGCATGTGTCATAATGGATCAGATGTTAACAATCTCATTTCGTGGTTTGGCGGGTACTTTCAAACTTATGAATGGTAGGAAGAGTACACAAGTCTAAGAAATAATAAACGTGATAGGTAACAGGGAGCGAAGGGTTGGGTTTTGGACAAAGGGTGTTGGTTTAACCAGAAAAATTGATAAGCTAAACTCAATTCCTGATATCAACTGGCCAGGAGGTATCTCGACTAATCTACATAGGATGCTACAAATGAACAAAAAAACCCTCAGAATCGGCCTTCCAGTGGTAAATAGAACAGGGAGACTTTTTCAAGTGAGTTATGATGATCAAACTAATTCAACAATCGTTTCAGGGTTTTGTGCAGATGTATTCTCGGCCGCCTTTAATGGATTAGGTCGCGATGTAGCCTTTGAATATATTCCATTTATGGGAAAAGCTAAAATTGGAAAAATTTACAATGACCTTATAGATCAAGTCCATAACGAGGTATGCATATTATATAAACCAGTATTCTTTAATTTGTCATCAACATATATTGGGAAAGAAATATAACTTGTAATTTATTATTATCATTTGCATCAGGAATTTGATGTTGCAATTGGAGATATAACAATCAGAGCTAATAGATCTAAAATATGTTGACTTCACATTGCCATTTACGGATATTGACCTTGCAACACTATCAAGAAATGCCAAAACAAGCATTTGTTGTTGTTGTTGTTGTTGTTGTTGGTTGTTGTTGTTGGTTGTTGTTGTGGTTGTTGTTGTTGTTGTTGTTGTCGCTGTCGCCGTCGCCGCCGCCGCCGTCGTTGTTGTTGTTGTATACATATATTTTTTATTATCATCATTATTATCATTATTATTATTATATACATATATTTTTTATTATTAGTTTTTTGCCACAAACACTTCTAAGTATAATGGCTAACAGAAATTTAGTAAGAGCTAAACCAATTTAAATTTCGGTTTTGAAAATTTCAGGGGAGAAGCTGAAGAGTAATTTGTCTAGATTTGTAGTCATAGTGTGGTTGTTTGTAGTGCTTGTGCTCGTTTCAAGTTACACTGCAACATTAAGTTCGCTATTAACTGTTGAACAAATTCAGTTAGCATCAAAGAGAGGGTCTATTGGATACCCGTTAGGCCCTGTACAGGGAGCCCTAGTTAGGAACATTAAAAGGTTGAATCATTCTTTACCAGAGGAATTTGCTGATGCTTTGACACGTGGCAGTAAAAACGGTGGTGTTGATGCAATTGTTGATGAAATTCCTTATATTAAGGAATTTCTTGCAGAATATCCATCTGGCTACTCGATGACCATATCAGAAACTATCACCAATGGATTTGGCTTTGTGAGTCTCTTCACTATATAATTCTTTAATATTAGCGTTAACATGGGTAAGAGGTCACAGCAGGTCAATCTTTTGAACGGGATGAGAACTATATTATCCAATATAATAACAAATCCAAGTCTTTTTTCTTGATTAAAATGAGTTAGGACGGTTTATGCATTAAACATATAATGTGGGTCACTTTTGACCCAAGCAACCACTTTGTTTAGGCTAATCTGTTTCTTTACCTTCATTTTGACCCGTTAAAGATAAAATATAACTGGAATCAACCCATTCAAGCTTAAATAGGTCGAAATTTGTTGCATGTAAAAGGCTTAAGTTAAATATGAAAATTTGACATTGTGTATAAAGTCTATCCTAGTCAAATGTTAAATATAAAAATGTGCAGGCATTCCCGAAAGGTTCAACGTTGGCCCCTGAGATGTCAATTCAGATTGCCAAATTACGGGAAGACGGGACTTTAAAGTTATTGGAGGATAAGTGGTTTAATAAACACTTAGATTCCGCGACTGCGCCCAAAATTTTAGACCTTGAAGGTTTCCGTGGTTTATTTCTTATCAGTGGGGTTTCAATGGCATCTGCACTTTTCCTATACATGCTTTATTTTCTACATGAGAAAGTGCGTTTCCAGTATACGATGCTGGCTGGAGGAAAGCTGACATTCATCATGAGGTTTCTCATACCTAAATTCGCTAGTCTTGTTTAAAGAATATATCCCACATTCGAATTACAATGTTCACATATATGTTGTATGAATTAGATTCCCCTTCCGATTAGCATAGGTAACTAACTTATGAGGATTTGGCTGCTATGGAGGAGGATCAAATAGAAAGCTGGTTCCATTCTAAAAAGTCACCAGGTGTTGATATGTGTCCTATCTAGTTTGTTTTGGGCGGAAGTATTGATGAACAGCCGGAGTATTGATGAACATTTGGATTTATTTATGCACATTTTGTATTGATGAACATATTCTACTGATGAAAATTTTGTACTGATGAGTATTGATAGAACATTTTGTACTGATGAATATTCCTGCAAAATATTGATGAACATAAAAAAAACCGATGAATTTTATATTCATGAACGTAACACACATTTTTTAATTCTTTAATTAACATAACAAACATTTTTGTTTTTTTAATAAACAATTTTGTTTCCTTAAGATTCTTTGATGAACAACTTCCATGTAAAATCTTTTAATAAACAATTTATTTGATAAACAATTTTGGAGTCGTGACCTTAGACGCCAGGCTTTTGATGGTCTATCCGCCATGCTTAATCAGCTCTCTAATGTCGATCTATCCCAGAATCTTCCCGATAGCTGGTATTAGTGTCTAGGACTCCAGGGTGTGGTCACAGGAACAGGACCCATCATTATTTCTATTTCCAGCAGGGAACACCTCCCCCTACACGCGGCAAAAGCCAGGTTTTTTTTTCCTTTGCATGACTCCCGAAACATTTTAGAGAGAGAAAAATGAGTTTTGGTAGAGAGAGTTTATTTTATTGGTTGTTGTGAGTGGTTGTGTGTGTCTTATTTTTAAATGATAAAAAAATATAAAAAGTTGAGTTGAGGAGAGAGAAGGCGTTGCCATGGTTGAGGAATTAAGGAAATGTGGTGAGGGAAAACCCTCAACCACACCCTCAACCCTTAGCAGCCCAATCAAAAAGGATTATTTTCAGTTATACAAAATCTCTCTTCGCTTAATATGTTGCATACGTAAAATAGCAACTAGGTGTATTATTAATTGTGTTTGGTGTATTATTGATTGTGTTTGTTGATTACTAATAAAGATTGCGTATCTATGATAAATACATAGCTTAAGTAACAAGCAAATCAAACCCTAAACCTAATGGTGTTATTGATTGTGTTTGTTTATGCTCAGATAATCATAAGCAGAATCTATATATCTGATAATTTTGAGTTCAGACTTCACAATAATCTTTTAATTGGTTCCAAAACACAAATCCAAACACCCTCTAAAAGTAACAAGCCAACCACTTGATGGTAGAACTAGGGGCCCTAACTAATAAACATGGAGAACAAAAACGCCATATCTTAATTTGGAAAACAAAAAGTAAAAAAGCAATTAAAATACCTGGGTAGTGTATGCACGGTTCATCCATAGTTTCAGGGATCAACTGTTTAGCAGAAGCGAGTTTAATGGCCTGATATATTGTCAATGGCTGCAATATAAGTAGTAGTTATAACTATCGCTCATGTGAAGTAATGTCCATTGGTTTACAGAAACAATTACGAGAGAAGTATGCATTACCCAATGAAGAAGCAGCGCAACAGGAGAATCTAACGGGGTGCCTCTCCATTCATAATAGTCATCCCAACTACTCAATTGCTTGTTTAATACAGACAAAGGCCCTGCATATCGAGTTTGTGAATTTCATCTTTAAGAAGGAATTGTAACTTATTTAAACTACAATATTGAAGATTTATAAGTATACCTTTACAAGGAGATAATCTACTTGAGAGACTCCATCCCTTACAAAAGCTAAGGACAGCCATAGAACTGATATATCACCAACAACGTTGCATTTAACATATTGTTGAACTATTTAGTACCCTGAGTTCAAATTTCAAAATGTTCTACTTTTTACCGGAAATTGATTTAACTGCTTCGGGTCTGGGTATGGATATCACAAAAATATACGTAGCGTTTCCTTTTCTCGACAAAGTTCCAACCCAAAGTATTTACATTGACACTATTAAAGCATTTTTTAAACATTTAAATAATAGTAATAATAATCAAAATCAGCATCTTTTTAGTGACGGAAATGAGTAAATAGATCGAAAATTAAGAACAGATAAGAACCTTGAATGATCTAGATTCCAACAGGGTGGATCCTTAACTTCCCCAAAAATGAACACCTAGTCTCCACCTTTCCGCACACCTACAACATATCAACCATTTTACCAATTATGACAACACTCTGGTTTAGTGGACAGAGCTTAACTCCCAAAAATCAGATTTAACACACTTATAACAATTTTACACAATTGTTTCACTAAATATTGCACTTTTGTTACGAATTTCTAACATAAAACGATTACCTGATAAGTAGCCTCCCTGGAGAAACTAAAAGGGAAGTGATTAAGCAGCCCCACGGAACACA
Organism: Artemisia argyi; assembly: GCA_030686995.1. Taxonomy (NCBI): domain Eukaryota; kingdom Viridiplantae; phylum Streptophyta; class Magnoliopsida; order Asterales; family Asteraceae; genus Artemisia; species Artemisia argyi. Next base: position 187,090,490 of record CM060683.1, on the reverse strand, counting down.
TTTGTCATTTTAGCCTTCCACATTCTTCTTTATGAATACTCCAATGTGATATCTTAAACAAAATTAATAAGCGCACAATCAGTTATAATCATCAGATTAAGATAACCACATACTGAACTAGTCATACACGTATACTGATAAACAGAACAAGAAAATACGGCGCCGAAACCGTCGCAGCGGCGGTTGGCTTCGCCGGAGCAACGGCGGCGGCTTTCTTTTCCGGCGCACTCCATTTTTTCCGAAGGTTGTTACACACAATCACTGTGTGTTTTGTTTTCTTAAAAACATTGTTCATTTTGTACCCCTCTATTATGTTACCATTGCACTTTTGCGAGGAAGTGAATTAGATTTGCATTTGATGGACCTACTTTGACCAACTTTGAGTTTTGCTTTTGTTTGTGATATGCTACTTTGACACAAGCAAAACAAACCCGCAGACGGGTAACCGAAATTAAACCCTAACTCTTTGGTGAGGATGTATTGCCTCGTCCACTCGGCAAAGAAAGACCTTTTAAAAGTTAACGGTCTTCAAACTCATCAGCCACTTCCGGTTTAAACCCGACAATATTTCAAAAAATATGCAACAACAATACACTTTAGATCGTGAGGCGAAGTTGGAACGTTTGGACTACAAGACCGCGGCGAGAGTTGAATTAATCAACGCTAAAAAAAATAATGATGACTTGAAGGCCGAAGCACTCTACGCCCACAAAAAAAAAGCCCGAGGATATGAAGGTTTTGGCGATCAAAACGAACAAGATGGGATCCGGAAGACGCGGCTATCATCAAGGCAGAAAAGAAAAAACTAAAAAAAAAAACAAATCCGGGCCTTATAATATTTCCAAAACTAGTTTACTTTTATTTTTATGTATAATTTTTATTTTACATACATTTTTTTTTTTGTTTAGGTACTTTTTTTTTTTTTTTTTTTTTAATTTGATGTCCTTTTTTATTTATATAATGTGTTTTTTATTAATAAATTAAATTTTAGTCAAATATATCATCTTATTAAAAAACAATGCACGACGGCATCAGAAAACTGGTGTTATCCAAGGGAGGGTGTTTAGGTGCCATAGCCAAAACTGGTGCTATAGGCAAAAAATGCTGAGGTAACACTACCTTTTCGCAGGACACCATTTTTAGCACGAAACTGTACGTAACCCTCTTAGATGTTGTATATTACTTTCACTTGATCAAGTTGACTGTAATGAATATACCCCACTAAATATTTCACATACACTCACAAAACAAATGAAAAAACATTACTTTCGAATTGAGACCCACATAAACAAGATGGTGAGTAACTCACCAAACAACCTCATTTTGGCCGTGAGTTCGGATATATGTTTTGAGGGCAAAAGTTCTTTATAGATCCAACTTTTACCCTATAACTCATCAAGCAATATTAGCCACTCATTTTTTTTTATCAAAAAATAAAATAAAATAAAATAAACTTCCACCCTTTTATTAAAACTTAAATATCTCGCAAACCGTAAATCGTCAAGCTACAAAAAAAATACCATCGCGACGAGAATTAAATTATCTTTCTATAGACATGCATTATTATATACTTTCGACGATTTTTTTTGATAATTTTTTTTTTCAATTTTTCTGCCCAAAAAAATTATATATGATTTGTAAAAATCATATATGATTCTTTAAAATCAAATCATATATGATTCTTAAGAATCATATATGATTTTTAAAAATTATATGTGATTCGTAAGAATCATATATGATTTGATTTTAACGAATCATATATGATTTTTACAAAGGGCAAATTACTTAAAAATGTATTTAACTTGCCAACTTTTCCCATTGTATGTAGCTTTCTTTTTTTCTTCCCAATCTATCACTGAACTTGCTAAATTCGTCCATTGTGTATAGCAAGTAACTTGTTTCACCTGGTCATCCGACGTGGATCCGGTTAAATGCCATATCACGATTATTTAATTTTTTCCTTTATTTTTATTTGCTCAATTTATATACCCACATGCCCCCACCCCACTAACCCTAATTCACTTTCTGCTTCTTCAAGATCTTACCTACTTCACTTTTTTCATAACCACCAACCATCCATGGCCTCCTCTTCTTCCTTTACTTCCAGATCCACTCAAAAGACCATTGAGTACTACCAAGCTGCTACACATTGCGAATGTAAAGACCCATTACGAGTTGAAGAACAAGTGTCTTTGACCATAACAAATCCCAGTAGACGATTCAAAGCATGTCCAATTTATGTAAGAATTTTTTTGTATAATTTATATTATATGGTCAAGGTTCTATACAATGATTAACCTGTGATTGTAATACACTAATTTGGTAGGACAAGTACAAGAAATGCAAGTTTTATGGATTCACAGATCCAGAGCTTCCAGGTGATTATTACAAATGTTTGTTGTTCAAGGAACATAATGACAAGACGAAATACAAGAACATGGGGAAGAAATCAAATTCTCATGAAGTTTTAGTTTCACAAGCTGACATGATGAAAATGATGGAGGATTTGACTTTTATCAAGTCAAAAATGCAAGTTCATGATAATGTCTTGGTTCTCAGTTTCATTGTTGTGTTCATTGCTTTTGTTTTAGCAATAATGTATTAGGTTTGTAGTAATGATGTTAATGTATTAGGTTTGTAATCATGCTTGTTAACTAGTTTTGTAAACATTTTCAATGTTAATATAATGCATGTTTACAACTTAAATTCTTGTTTTTAGTTTGGTTGCTTAAAGTTTATAGTCACATATGACTGTGTTTACAGGATCCTACAAAGCTATTTTTCAAGTGCACAACACATAAATACAAAAGAAGTGCACTGCATAGTTTAGCATACATCTTCACATATCAGTACTTGCACAACACATAGATACAAAAGAAGAGCATAAATTGTCTTTAATACTAAGATAAACTAAAGAAGTGCACTGCATAGTTGGAAATGCTAGGCCAAATCCAAAGCATTGGAGCTTGAAGAACCAACTCCAGATACATTCTTTGACAATTTTTTCTGCAAAATCCTTTGACTTGGTGCTCTTGATCTGATGAAGTTCAAAATCCTTCTTGGTCTGGCTGGAACTGGTTGCTCTACTTCTGCATTTCTTTCGCCTGCATTTGTTGCAACTTGACTGTTTTGTGTTGGTATAACTCTTGAGAGGTTAGGGATGTCTTGAGTTGCTTGAAAGGAACTACCAGCAAGGTTATGGTGATTATTTGTGGGTTCTATGTTTGAATCCTCCTCAATTGTATCAGATTCCATGACACTTTCTCCTAAACCAAACCACCTACCCAATCTACTAAACCTAGCAGCTGGCACTTTACTATTGTTATACCCTGATCCACCCCTCTTTTTAGTAGTCTTAACTATGCTTTTCTTTTGAGATGAACCCACACCATGACTTGAACCCACCCCATGACTTGTACCAACCCCATCACTTGAACCCACACTATGACTTGAACCGACCCCATGACTTGAACCCACCCCATGCTCAGAACCAAAGTGGCTAGCTTGTGGTGCATCAACAAACACAGGTTCCTCTACATGTTCGGCTCCTAAAGGTTCTTCAAATGCTCTTTCTTCAGGTGCAACAAATGATTCAGTGTTAACTACCTCATCTTCATCTATGAGTGAAGGTTCAACATTTGGTCTCTTCCTTGGCCTACCTCTCTTACATGGTGGTTTGGGTGGTACTATTACAGTTGGATTTTGACAACCCTTTTTATTGTGACCTTTTTGTTGACAATTTGAACATGTCATGGTTACGCCAGTCCTAGGTACCCTGTTTGTTGTTTTGTTTTCATGGGCTGCCCTAATCCTTTTCTTTCTAGGCCTACCGGGCATTTTCTTAGTTTTAGGTGGCAATATCCTAGACATATCACTAGTGTCGGGCCAAAAGGTCATACCTCCAACTGGATTCAAATATTGGTGGTATGCATCATGGAAACTTTTTTTTCTAAAACATGCTGGTACATACTCCTCAGCAAATCTATTGATCTTGAATATAACTGCAATTGCATGAGTACAAGGCAAACCTGAAAGCTGCCATAATCGACACGAGCATGTTCTACGCTGCTCATCAACACCAAAAGCTTCATTGCCGTTCCTCACTTCAAACATGCCACCAGTAGGTATAACATGCCAATACCTGTATGAAAGATACAAATTTTGTTATGACAGATATTTGCAATGTAATTTGTAAGTAATGTTGTAAAGATGATGTGATTCAGTATATACCTCACTTGATCTTTGGTTATTTCTAACCTTTTCTGTATGTTAGGACAGATATCTTCAGTCCATTTATCGCAAATCATCCTCATTGTATTCATTCTCTCCAAAACAATGACTCGTATAGCTTCAAGCATGGTTATTATTGGCTTTTTACTCACCGTTAAAATTACTGAGTTAAAACACTCACTAAATCCATTTTCAACATCTTCGCAGTTTGTACCAATATGGAAATATGCCCTTGGCCATGTTTTTGGATCTTTCTTTATCAGATAGTCTTACACATTTGGGTTGGCTTTCTTGATTTTCTCCATCACTTTGTTAAACCTTCCAATGTGTGTTGCCTTTGAAGCAGCCCAAAACATTAACCTGAACTCAAGACCACTATACAGCTTCCTAAACCCTTCATAAATGTGGCTCGCACATTGTCTATGCTCAGCGTGTGGCATAACCTCTTTTACGGCTTCAATCAGTCCCTAACAAACAAGTAACAAATAACAATATAAAAACAGTTAACAATATCAATGAAAATACAAGTAACATATAACAATATACATATTTACCTTGTGTTGATCAGACATGAGGGTCAATCCTTTACCAGTAGGCATATCAAGATCATCCCCAAGTAAGTCCATAAACCAACTCCAATTGTCCTTGTTTCCCACATTTACGACTGCCCATGCTACAGGAAATATGTGATTGTTGGCGTCGCGACCAACGGCAGTCAAGATCTCACCTACATATGGTTTCTTAAGAAAACACCCATATAGAGCTATAATCTTTCTACAACCCAATTTCCATCCATCTTTCAAACCCTTTAAACATATGTAGATTCTATCAAAATAGGTTTTATCGTCTGGATCTACAGTTACTCCAATCTTGACAGTAGAACCTGGATTTGTATCTAAAATAGCTTTCCCATATGACCTAAGATAACCGTAATAGTCCTCATTAGCTGTTTCCCCTTCATTCAAAGCCCACCTTTTAGCATTCCTACAAACATTTGGGCTAATAATGCACTTGTATTTCTTCATGACTAAATCAGCTATTTCATGCAACTTAATGTCAGGATTTTGTCTAATCTTACTACTAAAATGCTTACACACCCATTTGTAATTAACTAATGATCCATACTTAAAATGCCTAACACATGTATGTTCATCAACCATCGATACTACCTGAAAAGATTTCTCGGTGGTCATCTCCTTACCATAACATCTCCATGGACATTTAGAAGTAGGAACCTCTTCACTACTTGGGTATCTTTCTACTTGCTTTGTTTACCTTTCTCAGGATCTTTGATCCTTTCTGGTCTTAAACCACACCTTGCAATGAGTTGTTTAGTTGAACTTATGTAGAACCATAGAGAGAAACCGTTGGCAAGACCATAGTAAGTAAGGCATTCTTTTAGTTGGTCAACATCGACAAACTTCTCACTAACCTACAATAAAAAAAAAACAGAAACGTATTACTATACTAAAAGTATGGGAAATGGGTTGAACTTCAAGTAAAGTATAAATAAATCATGACATTGCAAGTAATGTATTACCTAGGGTTTTTGCATCCTCCAATGAGTGTCAGCATCATGTATGGGGAATTTTTCAACTTTAGACTCAACAATAGTGAATGGATCAGTCATATCATCACTATTACTACTCAACTTTCTGATTAACTCATTCAAAAATTCATCATGCTCAATCACAGTCTCACTATCACCAACTCTATTTACCCTCTTCTGCCTAACCCGACTTGAAGTACCTTCATCTGCTTGCTTTCTTTTAGACTTATGTTCCTTCTTTGATTCAGTTCTTCGCTTCCTAAGTTCTCGCAGCTCTTCTTCACCCTCTGATAGGTAGTCAACAGACTTATCTGAGTACTCGCTCTCACTATCACTATACAAACTAAAGTTAATGCCTAGTGATGCATCACTTTCACTATCACTACTTGTATCACTTTGCATTACACTTGGGTTTTCATTTTCTTGAATAACTATATCCCCTTATTCCTACGAACAGGTAATTTAGGAGGATGGTTTTTTTCTGCCATTAATCCTTTACCCTTATCCACAGCTTTCTTAACTGTATTACTAACATCATTGTCTGTTCTTTTACCCTTTTCAAACAACTTACGCTTAATACTAGGGTTTGGGCTGCCCTTTTACCCCAAGAACTTACGCCTAACAATAGGGCTGACAACTAGATCCCTAAGAGGGGTATCCTCATCATCATCCACACTATTCACTACAACATCATCATCAACCACATTTTCAACAACTACTTTCTTATTAGGTGTTCTTAACTTTTCTGGTGTATAACGTGTTTGTGCATCATCTTCAGCCCATTGAATTAGTTCATTAACACTCATATTAGAGGCATCTTTTACCATAATTTCATGAATTCTCAACCTAGATGTCTCCCCATCACCCTCATATTGTTCCATGCAAAGGTTTTTAAAATAATACTCAGCCAAGTTTTGGTGAACATGAGTCAAATATACATCTAACTTCCCATATGAATCAGCAAATGTATACATTGAATCAAGATCAACATCGGTTTCTACAATGAGGTGTTCATTTGATTCTTTTGTACTCATCTATCAAAAAAGGAGAATAACTAGTGCCCAAAAACAAAGATGTCATAATTTATTACTTATAAGAATAACTTAAATCTTTACTACTTATAAAAAATTGTATGTATATTTTTAAAATTTTAAAACTTAAATTAATGTAGTTTGTCTAGATTATCTCTAAATACCCTTTAATACACCTTAAATTTGACAACTTTTAAAAACACACATTGTAATAATTTTAAAAAAATACTCGCTTTGTATTTCAAAAAATACGCGTGATGCGTGGGAATTGCACCAGGCTTTACCTCTCGAGGGATCTCGTGAAGCTTACAACCCCCGGCAGGCAGTGTACCTGATCGTTGTAGTATAGTATAGTGACAAGTACCCGGGGATTGATCGTTCAACTTAAGAATAGTGTCGCTAGGATTAGAAAGCCTAAAAATTAAGTCTAGAGGTGAGAGATGATTCTTTTTGTATTTTTATATTTTATAAAAGCAAGTAAATTCTCGGGTTTTGGAAGAGTGGGCGGAATTAGTTGCTAGTCAACTAACCCAATAACTAAGATGCAATCAAAATAAAATAACAAAAATGTAAATAAATCTAATTAAACTAGTGGTGTGAACAATAAATGGGAAAATTGTGTTTACTTAGATTTCATTACTCCCTAGATATCTTTTACAGGTTGATAGTTTGTTATAGTTGCGTGGATGACGGGTTATATTCCTTAATACCAATCGTGGGGTGGCGTACGTACTTCCCCAACTCTATAAGCTCCTACTTCACTCCTATGTCGAGCCTGCAAGAAGCTCCTAACATGGGATCATTAGAATTCGCTCATGCATTAAATACAACCATAAAAACCTAGTACGCATTGGTTCATATTTCTTAAGACGTTCAAGCAAGTTACACTATGGAAGTCTGCCAGTTTTCTTAAGCCTAACATCAAAATCATTCATCCGTAACAACTATAAACAAGTAATCAACCCATAATCAACATCTAGGTTTCACTACATCTAAGCAAACACACAAGAGATCTAGCCTAGCATGTTAAAATCAAGACAAGCGTAAGATATATTCAAACAACACATAGACATATTGAATGAATTGAAAGGATACTTATCTTAATTGAACATGAAAGGTTTCAAAGGGTAAAAACCCTTGAAAATACTGATAAAATCGTGCTAGGGTTTCTCCAAGTTATCCCCCTTAACTGTCCTCTTTTATGAATGAAAATTACAAAACTATATATAGATTTTCCATCGTGACGGCGTCAAGAAGAGAAATCTGACGCCGTCAACTCACCGCCCATAATAATATCGGATTGCCTAGATCCAGATATGACGCCGTCAAGAGCAACTTTCCTCTGGCCGTCACGTGTAATGGGACCATGACGGCCTATGGTGATGCCGTCATGCCCTAGTGTAAAAACTCTCTGGACCGTCACGGACTCTATCCACTTCACCTCTTGTAATACTCTTGACGCCGTCAGGTACTGTTCCCAGCAAGGAAAATTGAGACTTTGCCGTTTTCTTCACTTTTATGCTCCAAAAACGTTCAAAATGCTTCATTTTCCAGAATTCACTCCAAAAGTACCTAAAATCACAAAAGGAACGATTTAGGGCAATATTTGATCAAATAAATTCAATTCTGGGCTTAAATGACCCCCTAAAAACGGATCATTTTTCGCCTCATCAACGCGCATTACATAAAGGGTTGAACCAGAATCACGATTTCTCAAATATAATTATTTACAGTTATACACCGTCGCTTTACATAGATATTCGTTTAGTGTATTAAAAATCAATGTTTTGGGAAAGTATGCAAATATTCAAGTTTCATTGGTTTTTTCCTTTAATATAACAGAAATATTAGTCATGCTAAAAAAAGGTCAAAAACTTTTTCGAAAAAACAAGTATGTGTTCGGGCTGGGACATAAGTCTGTGTGGGAGACCTGAGCACGAGGCCGATTCGCCACCATCAGGCATGAGGCCAAGCCAATAAATGAAGATTAGGCGGCAAAAAAGTCTACTTTTTACTCAATGTAGCTAGAGCTGAAGTTTATAAGATATGTATATGATGAAATACCCTTTATTATAAGAAATCGTTTAGTTCGGTAGTTTTGAAATGTTTGGAGTTATTATGTATTTGGAACAGGTGTTTCAGCCTAAACAACAAACTACTAATTTCTCTTTGTCATAAAACTCGTCCGGCTACTAACTTCTCCTTTGCCAGCATATAGCTTGATGCCTTGATGTTAATACATTGTTTAGCCGCATTCAAAAAGGGAGATGATTTGCACACATTATTGTACAAGCAGATAAAGTAAAATAAAAAATAAAAAAATAAAACAACTATGTAAAATATAAAATAAACTATCTCAATAATAATAATAATAATAAAATGGATATCAATCTCCACTAAAAAAAGTAGAAGGAATTTTTTAAACGACCAATTTCCGTTACTATTTTACGAAATTGGACTTCGCCCGCAATTTTTACGTAAATGAACTTTTAAATATCAATCATTAGATTTATTTCAGGATACATTTTTAACCATACACATGTCCACATTCTTCTGGGCGACATTTTTAAGCGACTAAAAAGTTAAATGAAGATCGACTCGACTCTAGGCGAGATATGGACGAATCCTGGGCAACATATGGACTCTGGGCGATTACATAGATGACTAACACTATGTTCTTAAGTTGATTAAAAAGATGGAAAGGAAATGAAAGTGGTAAGATATAAAAAATGTCATGTTCTCAAGTTTATTTCTAGGAAGTAAAGTGATAGCAAATGGGTGAAAGTGGGATATGTCTTGCTTCAAAACTTTCCACCCATTTTTTGGCTGAAAGTGAAGAAAAAAAAGGAGGGAAATGTTAAATAACTCAATTACCCTTCTTATAACTCCAATATTTGTTTTATTATTCTCACTTTATCACATTTCTGTATTATCACCATCACACCCACCAACCTTATGCTTCTACATCTCTGTATTATCACATCTCTGTAAAATAGATCGATACATAAATAAATAATCTTCCATTCATCAGGTTTGTAACAATCAACTACCTTATGCTTCTACATTTATATGTGTTTAATTTAATGTTAATTTTTCTTTTGTTGATAAACAATGACAATTTGAGGTTTTTTTAATTAGACCCATTTAGGTTTTAATTAGACAACTTGGGTGTTTTTTCGTTGATTATTATGTGAAAAGTAGGTGCTTAACTCTTGTACTACTGAGTTTGTCAAATTTGGATACTGAGTACTTTGATTTTTTATCCTGTAAGTACTTAGGGTGAATAACTCTTCTAATATACTTTTGGTGCTAAATGAAAGTAACAAATATCTATTTTAATCATGGCAACTGAGTTGACTTGATTAACATAGGCTATAAGAATATTACTAAACATGGTTTAACTTGAGTGAATGAAGTGGGTTAGGCGTTTTCTTTTTGCATCACAAATAGTATGATTTTTTATGAGTCATATATAGGTAAATAGAGATAGAAATTGTTCATTTGCCAAAGAAAAGGTAAACAACGAACATCAAATATATTTTTTTACAAGATGTATTTTGCTACTTTTGTTTTTATGATCTGGTTTAATCAATTTATGCTTACATGTATTTATCGAAATAGGTTTGATAATGAATAAAAAGCTAAACAAAAAGGTAAACAATGCTACTAACTTTAAGAGAGAATTTGTGTCTTGGACGGCCGAAATGGATGATGAATTTATAAGAGTGATGATTTTAGAAAAAGAGAAAGGTAACAGGATTGGTGGAACATTCACGTCTCAAGCGTATGCAAATATGGTTGAGGAGTTGAATAGAACTCTCAAATTGAATTTAAGCCGAAAAAAATTACAGAATCGTCTTAGAACCATTAAAGAACATTTTGCGCTATGCTATGATGTTTCCGTGGAACTACATTAAGTGGTTTTTCTTGGAACCCCATAAGTGAACTAATTGAGGCTGAAGAAGAAGTGTGGAAAGCTTTGATCGAGGTATGCTTTACTCATCTTATTATATGTTTCTACTTTATTGTATTCTTATTTATTTACGATATTTTTTATAGGCGAATCCAGAAGCTTCAATATGGAAAACGAAAATGATTTCAAACTATGATGACCTTTATGAGTTATTTTCTAAAGATAGGGCTACAGGTGGCGGTTCCGAAACAGCCAAAGAAAGAAGAAAAGGAATGAGTAGAAATGTCGAATCTACCAATGAGATTGGTTTGGATGATTCCGAAGGCATTGATGACATTGAGATAACAACAGCTACTCCACCTTCACAAATAAAGCCTAAAAAAACTAAGAAGAAAAAGGTCGAAGAAGAAAGTGAATTTGTTTCTAAAATCATGGGTTCTTTTGAATGTGTAGCAGATGCGATGAAGGAGTGCACCAAGGTAATTGTTATATCTACTTTACGTAACATTATAAAGATATAATTAACAATAAAAACAGAAAAGTGAAAACATGTCTCATGAATGCATTAGGAATTGAGCAGATTGCTTTGTACTCTCAAACGGAAAGGTATAATATGGTGTTGTTCTATATAAGTTTGTTGTAATATTTGTGTTTATATACTTATTTTTAGGCAATTGTTGGATCACGTCCCCAAGTGTATTCGGGAGCCGAAGTTTATGTAGAGTTGAAACACATGGGTTTCGAAAAGGATGTCTTGGCAAGAGCCTTCGTTTTTCTGTTGAAAAGTCCAGAATTTACTCAAGCACTTTTCGATTGTCCAAGTGATATTCGGGTTTCTGTTTTAACAGAAATGATGGGTACGAGTGATTAAATGCCGATGACAAGTGTTATAACTCATGGTCTAATATATATATGTGCATGTAGTTGGATTTGCTGTATTTGTGTGTTATAACAGGTAAATGAATGATCTGATATGTTGTTTTTTGGGTTGCAGTAACAGGCAGTATAGTTTTTGGTATAAGTTATTATAACAACCGTGGTTTTAGCAGGTCAGTTTGACTGATAGTCTTGACTCGGTTGACGTTTATGTGGTGTGTCTTAGGTGATTGAAGTGATATAAGAGTGATATAGGTGAGTTTTAGCACTAAATCCCTTTGCCTAAATGGTTTTTATTGTGATTTGAAAAGTATGGAATTTGGTAAAGTTCATTTTGATCGCCTTTGTGGTGTAGAAATGACTTGTGTAGTTTTGGTGTTTTTTTTTGTGTTTTTGCGTAAGGAGTCTTCGTTCAAGTATTTGAGCGTTAGCAAGTTACGAGGAGTTTGTTTTTATGTGTTATGCTTATAAAAGTGTGAAAATCTATTTTTGGAAACTTTGTTTTGAAAATGATAATTTTTCCTGTTTGTCGTAAAATTTAGGTTTATCGCGTAAGACGTTAGTTATCGTTACGGGTTGTTATAAAATATCAAAAGTATAAAGTTTTGAGTGTAATAATTTAATTTAATAAAAAAATATATAAAATATACATATGTATACAAAAATTCGGCCAAGGGGTGTTTTTAGGGGAAAAGAAAACCCAATTTGAGCCCAAATACAATTCCTAGCAATAAGGAATCTTAGCCCAACACAAACAAGCCCAACCCCAACCCATATAATCATAACCAATGACCCATAACCCTATTTTCCTGAAAATTATGATCAACCAAGCTAAGGAGAAGAAGAAAAAAAATTAGGATTTTGTTTTTGAAGCCAAAAATCAAGATCAAGGTATAGTTTCGATGCTAGTTTTCATTCAATTAATTAGTTATTGATCTAATTCATGTAATATAAATTATGATGGATTTAGGGTTTGTAAAATTCTGGAAAATATTGATGATAGACATGGTAGGATCATTAGATGTTAATGGTATGATGATTAGTGAAGTTGGTTTGGTAATAAAACGTGTTACACACTGAGTTAATTTGGACAAAAAAACTATGGCTGTAAAGATGTGAGTGTATTTAACAGATGGTAAGGAGTTAAGTCACAATTTTTTTTTTGTCTAAATTGAAGTTTAATGAAAGAGCCTTCCAAAAAGTCCGGCCATGATTGATTTCAAGGTCGGGAAGTTAGTCTTTTGATTTTTCTTTGATAAGGTGTCAAAGCTGTTAAACCGGGACAAAATTTGGGTAAAAGTTTGATAGTGAATTGTGGTTGAAAAAGTGTTATTAAGGTTAGCCCTTCTGGAAAATTTGAGTTTTAGGTTATCTTAGACTACCACGAAAAGGATTCACGATAAAAAGTTGTAGAAGTATTTTATTCTAATTAAAACTTTTTGGTGTGCGTTCAGATCCGAATTTGGATAGTTGACAAGTTTTATTTTCTTATGGGTACTTGTGTGTGTTATTAGACCATGGCCTTCTGGGATTAGCTTGTATGCTTATGAGATACCATGGTGAATTTTTGGTGTGAGTTGTTGAGCTTTAATTGTTATTATTTCATGTGGGCGAATGTACCCTAAAATTTTGCGTTTTCTGATTTTAAAAGTGCAAGGGATTTAGTGAGTATTAGGATTTGGTAGTGATTGGTATGGGGTCTAGGAGATCCATAGCGGGTCATATGAATCTTAGACATCCATCATATGTGTACTACATGGGTTATAGCTTTTAGCTTGGCCATGTGTAATGTGGATTTATTTTGTGTCATAGATTATGATTTGGTTTTGTGGAAGCTGCAAGATTTGAGGTGAGTTCATAGTCCCATATTTTTACTTTGTTTTAAACTTGGGATGGAAATGATGCTTGTCTTAAATGGTTTGGGTTACTGTGATTATGTGTGTGTCAAAGAGCTTGGACTTATAATGTTATCGTATATATGCTATATGTGATGATTTGATTATGAGATTATACGTGATTCATTTGGGGACCCATTTGATGCCAAGTTTTGTGTGGAGATATATACGTGATTCAATTGGGATGATGCTTATCCTGTTGCTCGCGCATGCGACCTAATTGATTCCAATATGGGATCGGTGGACACGTCCGTCCAGATGGTTGCCTTTGTATGTGATTATTGGTTTGTGAAAACATGTAGCTTATATGATAACTCTAATTATTTGTCCAGCTATGTTTTATAATCACAGTGAACAGGTCGCCTTAAGAGTGTATGTGTGTCTTAAACCTACGAATCTGACCAACATTATGTTGACGTTTTAAGCATCATTTTCAGGTGAGCTTTCTTGTAACAACCGTTGTTTTGGCAGGTCAGTTTGACTGATAGTCTTGACTCGGTTGAAGTTTGTTTGGTGTGTCTTAGGTGTTTGAAGTGATATAGGTGAGTTTTAGCACTAAATCCCTTTGAGTAAGTGGTTTTATTGTGATTTGGATATTTTGGAATTTGGGAAAGTTCATTTTGATCACCTTTGTGGTGTAGAAATGACTTGTGTAGTTTTTGGTGTTTTTGTGTTTTTGCGTAACGAGTCTTCGTTCAAGTGTTTGAGCGTTAGCAAGTTACGAGGAGTTTGTTTTTATGTGTTATGCTTATAAGAGAGTGTGAAAATCTATTTTTGGAAACTTTGTTTTGAAAATGATAATTTTCCGGTTTGTCGTAAAAACTGATCGAGGTTCATCGCGTAAGACGTTAGGATTAGCTATGGTTATTTATAAACTATCAAAAGTATGAGGTTTTGAGTGTAATAAATTAATTTAATAAAAAAATATAAAAAGATATATATATATATATATATATATATATATATATATATATATATATATATATATATATATATATATATATATATATATATATATATATATATATATATATATATATATCGGCTATAGAGAAAAACAAGGGAAAAGGAAACCCAATTTGAGTCCAAATATGACTCTTAGGCCCAAGGAATCCTAATCTAACCCAAACAAGCCAAACCCCTACCCATATAAGCCAAACCAAACGACCCAAATCCTCTTTTTCTCTGGAAAAGTCGACAAGGGGGAGAGGAGGAGAAGGAGAAAAGTTAGGGTTTCAATTATGTGAAGAAAACAAGCCTAAGGTATGCCTAGTAAACCCTTAATTGTTTAATTATTGATTAGATTCATGTAATACAAGTTATGATGGATTAGGGTTTGTGTTAACTTCTGTAAATTAATGTTATTAAACATGTTAGGATCAATAATTAGTAATAGTATGATGTTTGGTTAAGAGGATTGAGCCTAAAACATGTTAGTTATTGAGTTAGGGTTTGGACAGAAAAGTAGTGATGTAAAGATGTGAGTGTAATTAATAGATGGTGAGGCGTTAAGTCACGAATTTTTAGTCTAAATTGAAGTTTAATGAAAGAGCTTTCCAAAAGGTCCAGCCACGATTGATTTCAAGGTTGGGAAGTTGGTCTTTTAATTTTTCTTTGTTAAGGTGTCAAAGCTGTCAAGCCGGGACAGAATTTGGGTAAAAGTTTTAGGGTGAGTTGTGGTTGTAAAAGTGGTATTTTGACTATCCCTTCTGGAATAGTTAAGTATTAGGTTATATTAGACTACCACAAAAAGGATTCGCGATAAAAACTTGTGGAAGTATTTTATGTTAATTAAAACTTTTTGGTGTGCGTTCAGATCCGAATTTGAGTAGTTGACAAGTTTGATTTTTTTTTAGTACTTGTGTGTGTTATTGGTCCATGGCCTTCTGGGATTAGCTTGTATGCTTATGAGATACCATGGTGAATTTTTGGTGTGAGTTGTTGAGCTTTAATTATCGTGATTTCATGTGGGCGAATGTACCCAAAAATTCTGCGTTTTCTGATTTTTAAAGTGCAAGGGATTTAGTGAGTGTTAGGTTATGGTAATGGTTAGTATGGTGTCTAGGAGATCCATGGTGGGTCATATGAGTCTTAGACATCTATCATATGTGTATTACACGGGTTGTAGCTTTTAGCTTGACCTTGTGTAATGTGGATTATTTTTGAGTGCTATAGATTGTGAGTTGTTTTTGTGGAAGCTGCGGAGTTTAAGGTGAGTTCATAGTCCCATATTTTACTTTGTTTTTAAACTTGGGATGGGAATGATGCTTGTCTTAAATATTTGAGTTACCGTGATTATGTGAGGTTTAAAAGCTTGGACTTATAATGTTATCGTAATAATGCTTTGTGGTACATGAAAGTGTGATTCCGATTAGGTTAGCGACCTAATTGATGTTGTGTGATTTCCAATTGGGAGGATGCTTATCCTGTTGCTCGCGCATGCGACCCAATTGATGATGTGTTTTGTAGCGGGGGTCACGTTTCGGCCCGATGGTTGCCTTTTTGTGTGATGATGGGTTTATGGACATATGTAGCTTATATGATAACTGTAATTATTTGTCCAGCTATATTTTATGATCATAGTGAACTGGTTACCTTGTGAGTGTAAGTGTGTCTAAACCTATGAATCTCACCAACATTATGTTGACGTTTTAAGCATCATTTTCAGGTGAGCATTCTAAGGCTATGATAGAAGGATGTGGTTAGACGAGACCTTAGTTGCATTGGAAGTGTTTTATCTGTGCTTTTGGAGTTTATCATGTTGTTATCTTTTGGGTATTGTTATGACACTTTGTGTCTATACTTTGCCATTTTTATTGCATGTAGTTATTCTCTATATAGACACCATGTGTTGTGATGATATCCATGAAGTTACACCCTCGCGTTTCCGCCGTGGCGGGGTATGACAGATTAGTATCAGAGACTTGGTTATAGAGAATTAGGTGGTTGAACCTAGACTATAACTTAGGAGTCCCTCATGTAGTTGCATTTAGGATCTATGTGTAAGTATAGTATTGTATATGCCTATTTTCCTATATTTATGAGATGTTTTATTGAGTTTCGGACGTCTATTCTATACCCTATACGTATTATTGTATATATCAACTTTATTATATCGTCTTCCACGTGTAAGATGCATCGTTGGACTACCGTTGTCGCTATCGGATGCGAGAGAGGTGGTAGGATGAAGCGGACTAACTGCAGAATCCGAGTTCCCGATAGCATGTATCCATGTTCCGACAAGGAGAGGATGTTTATGGGAAACGTTGGTGGAGAAGAAGTGGAGAGGTTTGGAACGACGATGACTTCTGGAGATGGAGCCATTACCAAATACCCTTGGTAGTGTCCTTACTTCACATAGAAAGGAGATGTGGTTTAGTCTAAACCTCATGATTTTTATGCACTTGTGAATCATGCGGAATTGGAAGATAGAAATAGAGATGGTTTTGCATGTTGTCGAATACCTCAACATGTAGGAAACATGAATGAGTGGTTGAGTAAAGATGAAAGGGGAGTTAGGATGGAATAATGTGGATTCGGATCTTGTGACACCCCCAAAATTTTACAACGCAGCGGAATACCAATTTGGGTCACTTCATAATTCATAAAAACAAGTTACATAAAACGACCTCAAAAGAGACGTTTAATAAAATGTCACATTCGATTTGATAAATCAGAGTACAAAGGTCCCAAAAATTTCTATTTAAAAATTAAGTTACAAGAATTAAAACATGACACAAATGTGTATTTTAAAGATAAAAAGTTATCGAATATGTATAAAACAAGTCTTCCAATATTTGATATCCACGCGACTCCGATTGCTCCCAATGCTCAGCTAGTCAAGTAATACCTGAGAAAATACATACTAAAAAGTCAACACAAAGGTTGAGTGAATTCATAGAGTTTAATATGTAAGCAGTTGAATACAAGTATTATTCAGTTTAAAAGAAGTTGGGCTACGCCCATAATTAAGTTGACATGTAACAAATACAAGTCGGGAAATAAGATTTATAGCATTGAGCTCATGAAACCGAACCTTGACCTAGTTTAAATGCCCCTCACAAGGTATTCAATTGCCATTTACCTCAATTCTCAATATTATATGTCCGTTTGACCCACAGTTGTCAAATGAGCGCTACTCACCCGGACAGGCCCGCCAGGCCAAATATGCATATCTATAATATTAGCGTTTACGCACGTAATTAACGGTTCATGAAATTAGGGACTTGCTGGCAGGGTACTCAATGTCTATAATTATGTAATCATGAAACTACTTGTATTCCGTTTGTAAAACTAGCATGTATCCCCCTCGCGAGGTTTATAAAACGTTTAAGTAAGTAAAGGCGAGGCTATGAACTCACCGTAGACTGTAGTGATGAAAGTAACACAACGGTGCCGGAAAGTATGGTAGAACGGTATATGGAAGAATAGCACAACGATAAGGAATCAGCACGACCTAAGAAGAAAGAAAAAAAATATAATAGTCGCGACTTAGATATTTAACGAGAATGTACCAAGTAGATTTTATGAAAGTATTTATTATACTCTTGACATTGTACATATTTTTGTAAGTTCACAAAAGTATAAAAGTTTGGTTTTTATGAAAAATAGTAACAAGCCCCTATTAATAAGTCATCCTAGAGTCGGGTTTATAAGTCATCCTAGAGTCGAGGTTATGTCTCTTTTAATATTTCACCTATATCCTAAATTATTATGTTTAAGTCATGTTAAATAGGTAATGAGTAATTTGTGAAAATAGTACCCAAGAGGGTAGTAGTGTACTCAAGTCATTCCATCAAAATAATACTTTTCGTCAAATTCGGTTTTTATAGATATAGTTATTCCATCTAAGTGACTATGTTATTTATAAACCATAAATCAATATGTTTTGCCTTTTACATTCTTAGTAAAGTGTCTACACATATTCTTAGTAAAGTGTCTACACATATTTATCATTTTTAGGTGACTTCAAGTCAAAATTAACTTATTTCAATAGTCTAATAACTATATATACTTTTATTCCATTGCAGAAAGTTTTTAGTCAACTGCAGTCCCACGAAAATGACCATAAGTAGAGTTCTACAACCCCGATTGAGGTGACGTTTTTGGCTACGTTTAAGTCTACATGTTACCTAGATTTCATAAAACTGGGCCAAGCTCCTAAAATGACCAGAACTATGAGCTTTTTCTAAATGAAATCTGGTGTGCAGATTTTGACACCTTTCGCCATTTTGGCTCTCATTTACTCATCGGGATGAGTTATAAGATGCGCCACCCGGCGAAACGACCACAAGACATAGCTATATTACCCTATCTAATTACCTCAGGTCCATAACTTACCAAGTTGTGCAGACTATTCCATCTTTAGGGCTGATTCGGAATTCAGATTTATAAAATCTAACTAGGGCTTGTTATAGCTTATTTTCATGATTAAAACTTTAGGTACAATGCCAAATACTTACAAAATCACTATTACATTATAGAAATATATAAAATTACAGTAGTCTATTACAACCAAAATGAATAAAAACAAAGAAAATAAGTATATCTTACAAGGTGATGATGAAAACAACAATACAAGGACAAGTACAAATCAACCCTTAATCCTTCTAGTCTTTAATCCTTGTCTTCAATCTTTACCCAAGTCTTGATTTCAACCATATATAAACCATGTAAAAACCCTTCTACCTCAGCCCCTAAACTTCTTGATAATCTTCTAAATCACTCAAGGAATGAAGAACTTAAACAAAGATCTAGTAGTAACACCTTAAGACTTTAACTTGTGCATAAACTTTGTAGCCAAAAATCAAGGTGAATTGGTATTTGTGGTTACTTAATGTCACGGCAAGGACAAGGGAGAAGAACACAAACCTTGGATATTTTTGCTATTAATGAGTTAATATAAGTAATAGTTATCAAAGTATCATATGCATGTTATAAGTTACCAACTAATCAACATGTGTAAAGTTGATGGTATATACGTGGATCAAGCAGAAGAAAAGTAGGAAAATTATATAAATATAGTGTTTATCTAGTTATATAATAATAGTGTAGGATTTAGAGGGTATAGTTTGATCCCGGTAATTACTAACGTTAACTCCTTAAGTCATGAAATTTAAAACCGAGCAACGTAAAAATATAATACTTACAAAAATGTCAAAACTTATCAATATACTCCAACTAAGTATATCAAATGAGTGATAAATTTAACGGAGTGCGTATACACTGATAAAACTCAATAACGTAGGTTCAAATACGCGTAATACGTAAAAAGTACAAAGTCTACGTAAAATGATAAAATGGCAATAACTCATATAAAATATGACTATTAGTGAAAATAAAATGTCTAGAACACGTAGACTCATCATAGTTTTGTGTTGGTCGCGAGGAAAGTTTACACGATTAAACTTTCGTAATTAATAACGTAATAATAATAAATAACTAAAGTAATATTATTTATTATAAAAGTAATAATAATTAAAATTAAAATAGTTAAATATAGACAGAGATGAACAAAAATGTTCAGAGGGTAATAATTCGACTCAGAGTAAATTATGACTTTTAAAATAGGATTGTAAGGAACCAAAAATGCATTAAAAAAAAAGTGTAGACTGAACATATTCTAGTCGCGGTTGAATTAATTGAACATGTCATGACGTACGCGGATAACTTCAGACGAAGTTAATTATTAAAAAAAATAGAATAGTTAAATAATTAAACACTAAAATTATTGACATGAAATTTTTGAAATGTCACAGATCTAGAGTCCGCAGTGAGTAGTAAGTTGAATTGATCTGAGAGTAGAGGCAAGTGCGAGAATGGAGTTTGAGCCATTGTGCGACATCTTTTGTTTTGTATTATGTTTTGGAATTCGTATATTGTCTTTTGCCGTCTGGAGCCATGTTGGAACGTGATTACTCTTGGATATTGGATCGACCTTATCCAAGTGATTTTGATTATAGAGTTTACGTGATCGATGGAATTGTTCCATGTGAGATGATTGTTTGCGACGTCTTTTGTTTTTGTTTGCGTGATTGTTTGCATGATGTGTTGTCATAGGAGGGAGTACACTTATGAAAGGGGGCATAGATAATTATGGTGGCCAACATAATTATACATGTGTCACAACACAAGTGGACTTGCAAATATGATAGCATGGATTGCATGGTGTATTAGGTGCTATGTGGTATATGTGCGTTATCATCGAGATGTGTGGTTTTGGAAGTAAGTATGCGTGTGGAATAGGCTTATAACTATGGTCGTGAACAGAATTATAAGGGTATCACACACGTGGACTTGTGACCATTATTGCATTCATTGATGTTTGTTGTTATATGTTGTGGAAGATGGTATGTGATATCATGTTGGTGATGGCTGTATGGTTAGAGAAGTATTCTCTTAACCGTTTGGGCTGTCGTTATACGTTGGGGTGTGTAGGTGGTAAGATTCCATTCTACCTATCATATGTTGATACCTCAATTATCGGTGGGTACTTATGTTGTGGTATTTAAGTTGATTCGTTTGCTAGACACTCTGTTTGTATACCTAATTCTTTGGTTGGCATTCCTATTCGTACCATGATGGTATAGATGCCATATTCTTTCTATTTGACGTCGTGATAGGTGTTGGGTAATCGAATTCGTTTTTGTTGGATACTGGTTTGTTCCTTTGGTTATTCCATACATTCATTCCTCGGATGAATGTTATACTATTCTTCAAATATTGTTGGTTCGTGACGAGTTGGTGTGGATATTTAATCCGTCATTTACACACACCAATTGAAGTTCGTGACATGTTTTGTGACCTGTTTGTATCGGTGTTTTTCTATGATTTTGGTTTGATTGTTGTACGAATGAGTCTTTGCGTTCTTCGCTTGGTTTGCAATGTATTTCCGTGAGTGTTCACTGGTATGAGTTCGTTTGATGATTATTTTGATTACGTGATTCCTCCATGTCTTTCGTATTCGTATAAGAGGTTGAGTTAAAGTCCTTATGGTATTTTAAAATTCGTTTTAGGTATTTCAAGGTCATTTGTTGGAAACTATTATTTTTATGGTGAAAAGGAAGTGTGGAAAAAGAAAATGGTTATGTTGATGTCTTACATAAAATGGTTTATATGTATTTTATAAAAAATGTATAAGTTTAAGATATTTCTTGTGAAAAACAGTGTTCATTTGTTGTTGGGAAGGTCGTGTACGGGAATAAGAACTGTCTATGGTTGTCATTTACCAAACTTGTTATGTATTTGGTTCATCGAGTGTTTCTTTCGTTGAGGTACGCTTGTGGATGTTTTATAGGTACGTGTATTTTATATTTTCTTTGTATGGGTGTTCATGAACATTTTATCCGTGTCTATTTTTATTGGGGGAAAATTTCTCACTGTGTTTTTCTAGCTTTGATTATGATGTTCGTTACTTCGTTAGTCGGTAATTCGTACCCCTTTTGAGTTCGTTGATATACGTTTTTGTTCGACCGGTTTCATGGTTTGCGTCGTTTACTTAGGATAGATTGTCATTTTGAATATCAATTTGTTCGTTGAAGAGGAAGAGGGTGTTTGCCAAGTTGTTCAAGTGAGAGGTTTAGCTTCAATATGTACGTTCTTCGGATTGCGTGGGCATCGGGGAGGTGGAAGATCCATAAGAGGAACTGTGTGATTGATTGGTTCAGAACCGTCTTATTATTATTGACCAAGGTCAACAAGTCAAAGACAGCCTAGAATCAATACTCCGGTGATAGTATAGTGTATTCCCGGGTCGTAAAAGTCCCAGCGAGATTGAAATGGTGCTTTTGGAATCGTTTATGAGAAAGTGGCACTGAGGACAGTAGCCAGATGATGTGGGATTGGTATTGCTACTGTTATTTTGGTATTGACAAACAGATATAATATTCACAATAATCAGATACCAGATATATGCACAAATTAACAATTAAGATCACGTATCGGACTGGAAAAGTGGGTTTTTGGAATTTATGAAACTACAGGGGGTGTTTTTGACACTTTTCAAAACTTAAAATTAAAAATGAAAAAGAAATGATAAAAGTGATTAAAATAATATTAAACTATTATTTAATTAATTAAACTATTTAAATTGTAAATTAAAATCTAATTTAATTAAACTAAAAATGACAAATGATTTAAATTAAACTAAAAATTTATGAAAATATTTTCTAAACCTAAATTAGAACTTGAAGAAAGTATAAAAAATTAAAAATAATATTTTTGTCTTTTTGTGGTTTTGTAATTAATTAAAAACTATTTAACTTAATTAAACTAATTAAACTACTTTTAATTTATATTAATACTAAATTAACTTAGAAAATTATAAGAAAATTTATAAAATTACTTAACCATTACAGGAATCCTAAAAAATTATAAAAACTCTAAAAATTATATTTTAAGATTAATCTACTAATTAATTACCTTTTAATTAACTTAAGTCTATTTTAAACAAATAAAATAAGAAAACTAGAAAATGAACAGTAGAATCTCAAAATTTATTTTCTAAAAACTTATTATACTATATTAGAACTAGAAAAATTATAAAAACTAGATTTAACCTTATAAAAAATAATTAAACTATTTAATATTTAATATTAATTAATAATAAAGAAAATTAAAATTAAATCTAATTAACACTAAATGACAAAATAAAAATCTGAAAAAATTATCAAAATTACTTTACTATATTAGGTATTTAATAAAAATATAAAAACACTAGTGACTTAATTAAAATATAAAAATGAAAATTAAAATTAACTTGAATTAAATAGAAACTATCACTTATTTTAACTTGATTTTTTTTGGATTTTTCTTTTACAGAACTACTAAACACATTAAAATAACAAACTTTTGTAAAAACACTTGTTGAAATAGCTTATAAATAAGCTGTGACACCCCCTTGTTCTAAACAGTTGACTTTGGTTGACTGTTTGGTCAAATAAGGTCAAATGGCCTTGGGTGGGGTCCACAATGGTGAAAACAGATACAACTAAGTTTAAAAAACTTAACTAAGCTAGAAATAACTAAAAATAAGCACAAATAAGCTGAGTAAAATGAAATAAGCACTTATCACTTTGAAAATGAACACAGATTAGGGACAAACTATTAGGCTTAATCTAGGTGGGGTCCACAATGACTCAGGTCAATCCAATGGTCAAAGGTGAGACCCTGGTAGGAGGAGGGTTGTAAAAAACTAACTAAGAGGTGTGGGGTCCACTGGGTTGGTCACAAAACACCACCCAAGTGGTGTTGTGACTGAGGTCTGGTCTGAGCAGGGCAATACCCTTGCCCTGCAGTTGTCTTTGAAGGTGAATGTGGCTCAGATTAAATTTTCTAAAAATCAAATGAAAGCATATTCTCAAAGTTGAGCTGGTAGAGAACTAAACCTCCAATTTCCACAATCCCAAACAAATTACAAAATTCAGAAATTAACAAGCAAATATGGTGAAATCTGAGATTGAATAATTTTGACTTTTAAAGAAAACTTGAAAGTTTGACTAAAATGAGTTTCTAAGCTATATTACTGATTGATTTAAGTTATTTAAGCTATTAGAATCCTAAATTAAGCTAGTCCTACAAGTTTTAAGCTAAATGGTGAGTTTTTGAACCTCAAAACCTTGACAGTTAACTGTCAAGGTGTTGGGAATGGGAATTTGACTTTTATACTGATAAGACCTGAGTTTTAAACTTCTAATGACCTAAAAATGCTTAACTAAACATACAAGAACCAAAAACAACCACAGAAACTTAGATCCTAGGTGTGGAATACCCTAATCCAAACACCCCTACTAAACTTTTTATTAAGATTTTGTGAAGCAAATGGTGAGCATAAGCCACCACACTGATTCCTATTACTATATTATGCTAATATAAGATGAAATGGACAATAATCTAACACAACATAAGCATATAACACAGGTTTGACAATCTTGTGAATTTAACTGTGAGATTTCCAAAATTTTAACAAGAAGGAAATATAACTGACAAGCTATCTATATTATACTAGATATTCATTAACTAACAACAAACAAACTCACAAACACACAGAAGGGAAAGAATAAGCTAGCATACAGTAGGTAATTAGGAATTAAAGAACAAACTTACAATATGCAATCCAGCCTATGCCTTGAACCAAGAACCAAGAATCAAACCCTATCATCCCCCATGGGATTCTAAACCAAGGCCATCCCTTTTATACCCTGCTCCAGCTCTGATTACCAAGAACTTGTCGTGTTGACTTTTGTTGACCAATTTGAGTATTTTGAGTTTTTTATCACTAAGCTGATTTAAGTTATTACTAATAGCTTAAATAAGCTATAAGGGAGCTTATATGTTCCTAGGAGTCCAGTACATTACACAATAACAATAATTAAGCTTAATAATGATATAAGATTTGAAATAAAAATGCATAAGATGATATAATTAAGGAAGCTTGAAATTAATACTTGAAATTAAGTTACAATACAATAAAGAGAAGGTTACCACTGCTTAATAGCTTGGGTGTACCCTAAAATTGAACATTGAAATAATACGACATAAATAAAACTTAAATTAACTACTGCTCTTCCTCTTGCATCCATCTTCTATTTATAGCCCTCAATTAGGGTTCCCAGCTGCATTTCAATCATTTCCCACCTTTCTCTTCAATCTTTGGTCCACTCATGATGCTCCACGTATTTTGGCGGGAAAAATCTGCTTTTTGCAGCTTGGTCTGATACACGCAAAGGAGGGGGTAGCATTAATTGTGGGGGGTCATGGGTAGGTATAGGGAGGTGGGAGCATTAATTGTGGGGGGTAGTAGCTTGTGATTGGAGGAGAGGGGAGGTCGGTTCAAGTGGGGGAGGTCTGAGAGGGAAAATGGAGAAGGGAGAAGAGTTTGACCGAAGTCAAAGGTTAACTTCGGGTCAAAAGTGGGTGTGGGCTGAGGTAAAATTGGGCTTGGGGTGGGCTTGTGTTTGTAACTGGGTTTATTTTGGATTGGAATGGGATGGGTTAATTTTTGGTTTAGTTTAATTGAAGGTCCGGATTTGGTTTTTGGATTTAAAAATCAAAAGGGCCAAATTTGTAATAAGTGCAAACTTGAGGGACTGGTTTTGTAAGTTCACCAAAGTTCTCATAGGGACCAATCTTGACAAGGATGCATAGTACAAGGGTATTTTTAATGTTTTTCAATTTTTTAAATACCCGGGGACCTTTTCTGTAAATTCACCAAACTCCAGGGACCATTCTTGTAATTTTCTGAATTGTGAAGGGTTGAACCTGTAAATTCTCAATAAATACCACAAGGACCAATTATGTCATTAATGAATAGTTCAAGGTTTGTTTTTAATATTTTTCCATTTTTAAAACCTGAGGACTAACTTTGACATTTTTGAAACTTGGGGGACCAAAGTTGTAATTTCACAATTTTAAACTTTAAAGGACTATTTATGACAACTTGTGAATCCCCAAGGACTTTTATGATATTTGAACAAGATTTGAGTGACCAGGGACTAGTTTTGCCAATTTATGAAACTTGAGGGACTGAAACTGCCAATTATGCAAACTTAGTACGTTTTTCATTTGTTTTTGCATATTTTGTGTTTGAAACATATAAAACACACCTCTAAGATATTTTAAGTATTTTGATACATATTTGGGTGTTTTTGTATGTTTTGGCAGTTCAGAATTGGTAATAATGATGAGTATTTACACACTCATCAATCCCCCACACTAAAACATTGCTAGTCCCTAGCAATCTTTTGAGAAAAACATAATGGATTTGAAACTCTTTACCAAAAGCCATCACTTCTGGAGTAGCCAGGTGTAAGAACTGTGGCACACCTGATAACCGTGTGATTTTGAGCAAACCACCAGCTGTCAACGGATTTGATTTGTCTTTACCAAAAGCCGTTTGCTTCTGGACTAGCCAGCATCTTGATGGACTAAGTCAACATCTTGGTGAGCTGATTACCAATTATGGTTTTTCACGGCCTTTACCACAAGCCATAATCTTGCGGGCTAGCCAGCTCATTTGTTTATGAGGATGCGGGGGAGCTGAGGAACCATGCAATTTTTGGCAAACTGCCAGCCATCAACGGATTTGAGATGTCTTTACCAAGAGCCGTTTGCTCTTGGACTAGCCAATCCCTTTGTCATTTAGACTTTGGCGGACTGATAACCACAAAAATTTTGGAATAAAGTGAAAAATTTTGAAAAAATTTTGGCCTAAAATGGGGGTACTTGGAAAGTTTTGTGATAAAATTCGTAAGAATTTCCCCCCCCCCCCCCCCCCCCCACACTAGAACTGAATATTGTCCTCAATATTCAAAGTCCCGGCTATTATACCGAATCTCTGACTAGAAAAGCTAAAATTCGATTCTAACTGTGGAAATTTCTATTTTTCACTTTATTTTATCTGTACATACAATTTTTTTTTTATTTTTATTTTTTTTTATTTTTTATTTTATTATTATTATTATTATTTTTTTTTTTTTTTGCTCACTACCTCCCAGGCTTGTGTTAGGTTTACCACGCAAGTTAATCACTTGTGAATGATTAACTGTAATAAATTCGTCCTAACAGCCCGGGAGTTGAATGATAAAGTTTGATAATATACATACACCTTCCAGGTTTGTGTCAGGTTTACCACGCAAGTTAATCACTTGTGAATGATTAACTGTAATAAATTTGCCCTGACAGCCTGAAAGATGAATAATAATATACATACACTTCCCAGGCTTGTGTCAAGTTTACCACGCTAGCTAATCACTTGTGAATGATTAACTGTAGTAAATCTGTCCTGACAGCCCGGGATTTGAATGACATAATATACATACAAAACATGTTTATTGAATTTTGAAAAATATTTACTTTTGAAACGGTGGGGGATGGCCACTCCCTCACACTAGGGTGGTAGAAAGTAGAAAGAAGTCAGAAATACGGGTGAAAACCCATATATGTTGCTAATTTTTGTTCACCGAGTCACTAGCTTGACTCGATCCCCGAATTCATTGGTCCATGGGGAAAGTTTGGAGATCCGGGGCAACCAAGGGTGGTGTGTCCTCTCCAAAATAATGTTTCAATCTGTGACCATTCACTCTGAAGTTGGGACCTTCGGGTTGAGATAACTCAACAGTCCCGTATGGGTATACTTTAGCAATAGTGAATGGTCCAGTCCATCGGGTTTTTAATTTCCCCGAGAAGATCTTTAATCTTGAATTAAAAAGAAGGACTCTGTCACCGACGTTGAAAACTTGGTTCTTAATCTTAGAGTCGTGAATCTTCTTTGTCTTTTCTTTGTAGATCAAAGAGTTCTCGTAGGCTTGATCACGAAGTTCGTTTAATTCATTGATTTGAACCTTACGGTGATCACCCGCTTTATGAAGGTCGTAGTTAGCATGTTTCAAGGCCCAGTAGGCTTTGTGCTCGAGCTCGATCGGTAAATGACACGCCTTCCCGTATACAAGCTTGTATGGAGTACACCCGATGGGTGTTTTGTAAGCTGTACGGAAGGCCCAGAGTGCATCATCTAGTTTATCCGACCAGGAAGCACGGTTTTCACCTACTGTCCTCTCAAGAATCCGTTTAATACCACGGTTGGAAACCTCCACCTGCCCACTTGTCTGGGGGTGATATGCGGTAGAAAGACGATGAGTAACACCGTACTTAAGCATGACTTTTGCAAATTGATCATTGCAAAAGTGAGTACCGCGATCACTAATGATGGCACGTGGGGTTCCAAAACGAGCAAAGAGGGATTTCAAGAATTTCACAACTACTCGGGCATCGTTAGTGGGTAAGGCCTTTGCCTCCACCCATTTTGACAAATAGTCAACAGCCACGAGTATGTATTTGTTTCCGTGAGAAGATGGGAATGGCCCCATAAAGTCAATGCCCCAGACGTCAAAGATTTCACAAACTTGGATAGCATTTTGCGGCATCTCGTTCTTTTGTGAAATATTCCCGTGACGCTGACAAGCATCACAGGCTTTGACTAATTCGTGGGCATCCTTGTAGATTGTGGGCCAATAGAAACCGGAATCAAACACCTTTTTGGCGGTGTAGTTAGGACTATGGTGGCCCCCGGTGGGTCCAGCATGGCAAGCCTTGAGAATATCAGTGGCTTCCTGTCCGTATACACATCGCCTGATGACTTGATCGGCACAGATTTTGAAGAGGAAGGGGTCGTCCCAGAAGTAATGTTTAACGTCTTTGAAGAATTTTTTCTTTTGTTGGGACGTTAACCCCTTCACTATGAAGTTACCCGCATGGTAATTTGCAAAGTCGGCAAACCATGGGGTAGTAGAGTCACCACGAAAAGCAACCGCATTGAGTGTCTCGAGAGGAAATGTTTCATTTATTTCCTTTTTCTCGGACACATCTTGATGAGGGTTCTCTAATCGTGAGAGATGATCAGCAGCAAGGTTCTCGGCTCCTTTTTTATCACGGATAATGATATCAAATTCCTGAAGGAGGAGAACCCAACGAAGAAGCCTCGGCTTTGCATCTTGTTTTGCAAATAGGTATTTCAAAGCCGAGTGATCTGTGTACACTACGCATTTAGTCAAGATTAGGTATGACCGGAATTTCTCGAAGGCATACACCACAGCTAGGAGTTCTTTTTCAGTGGTGGTGTAATGACCTTGAGCCTCAGTCATAGTTTTGCTTGCGTAGTGTATGGGCTGAAAGTATTTTGCTTTTCGTTGCCCCAAGACCGCACCTATGGCAAAATCACTAGCATCGCACATAAGCTCAAAAGGTTGGTCCCAATCGGGGGCAACAAGAATCGGTGCCTCGGTAAGCTTTTTCTTTAGTGTTTCAAAAGCTTCGATGTACTCAGGAGAGAAGATGAAAGGAGCATCCTTCTCGAGGAGATGGGTCATAGGCCGGGCAATCTTAGAAAAATCTTGGATAAACCTACGGTAGAAGCCGGCATGACCCAAAAAGCTCCGAACACCTTTTACGGTGGTGGGATGAGGTAATTTGGCAATGACATCGATTTTAGCTCTGTCAACCTCGATCCCGTTTTTTGAAATCTTATGGCCGAGGACAATGCCCTCCTTGACCATAAAGTGGCTCTTCTCCCAGTTGAGACTTAGATTCGTTTCTTTGCAACGTTTAAGCATCTGTTCCAAGTGGGAGAGGCAAGTCTGAAATGAATCCCCGATGACCGAAAAGTCATCCATGAATACCTCCATAGTTTTCCCGATCATGTCGGAAAAAATAGACATCATGCATCTCTGGAACGTGCCTGGTGCATTACATAAGCCAAAAGGCATACGTCTGTAGGCAAAAGTTCCGTAGGGGCATGTGAAGGTAGTCTTCTCTTGATCCTGGGGATCAATGGGGATTTGGAAGTAACCCGAGAAGCCATCGAGGAAGCAGTAGTATTCATTCCCCGCAAGTCTTTCGAGCATTTGGTCCATAAAAGGGAGAGGAAAATGGTCTTTACGGGTGGCTTCATTTAACTTTCGATAGTCAATACAAACCCGCCAACCCGTGACCAAACGAGTTGGAATCAACTCGTTATCCTCGTTGGTGACAACGGTAATGCCACCCTTTTTAGGAACACAATGAATTGGGCTAACCCAAGGACTGTCAGATATAGGGTAAATCAATCCCGCATCAAGAAGTTTAAGAACTTCTTGTTTGATAACTTCGTGGATTTTGGGATTTACCCTTCTCTGATGTTGCACAGCTGGTTTAAAGTCATCCTCCATTAAGATTTTATGAGTACAAAAGTTCGGGCTTATGCCCTTAATGTCGGAGAGTTTCCAAGCAATTGCTTGTTTGTTTGACTTAAGAACCTTTAGGAGTGCAGCCTTTTCCTCATCTTTTAAGTCTTTGGCAATAATGACGGGTAATTTATTATCACCCTCCAGAAATGCATATTCTAGATGAGGAGGCAAGTCCTTGAGCTCAACCTCGGGAAAGTCTTCAGTTATTTCAACATTTTTGACTTCCGCTTTATGAAGTATTTGTGGAGACGGAGAGGGTGAAGGATCGTCATTTAACAATCTTTCAAGGAGAAGAATGTCCCCCTCCGGGTCAAGATAGTTTTCATCAACTCCATCGGGAATTGAGCTATCTTGAGCAAGAAAAGCCTCGAGCTCTTCCAAAAGGAAGTCACCTCCCTCAAACGGAGTGAGGGAAGGGGAAGAGTCGGAAATGATAGGGTCAGTAGAAAGACTGCCACTGGATGAGAAACCAAGGACTTCTTGGGATGATTCCTCCGACGCAATATCAATGATGTCAATACGGTTAACCGTTTCAGCGTCATAATTGGAAGAATATCTTGAAGTCTGATCAAGATTGAATGTTATGGCTTCGCCACCAACACGTAGAGTGATTTCTTCTTCGAATACATCGATTAAAGCACGACCCGTTCTTAAGAATCCTCTCCCGAGAATGAGAGGAACTCGTGGGTCAGCATCGAAATCAACAATCACGAAATCTGCCGGAAAGTGGAACTTTCCTACTTTCACAAAGATATCTTCGGCAATGCCGAGAGGACGGGATATAGTACGGTCTGCAAGCTCGAGTGTCATGCAGGTCGGAGTGAGAGTAGGTAGAGAAAGTCTTTTCCAGACTGTGTAAGGCATCAGGTTAATGCTTGCGCCAAGATCGGCCAAGGCAAAGCATTCAACCATCCCAGGGAAAATACATGGAATGAGAAATTTCCCGGGATCTCCAAGCTTTTCAGGAAGCTTTTTCAAGAGCACTGCTGAGCAATGCTCGTTAAGAGGAGTTTTTGCCATCTCACAAAGTTTTTCTTTGTTGCTTATCAGATTTTTGATTGTTGAAGCAAACTTAGGCATG
This sequence comes from Artemisia argyi, assembly GCA_030686995.1. Classification (NCBI taxonomy): domain Eukaryota; kingdom Viridiplantae; phylum Streptophyta; class Magnoliopsida; order Asterales; family Asteraceae; genus Artemisia; species Artemisia argyi. The sequence continues at coordinate 187,059,197 of CM060683.1, read as the reverse complement.
AGAAGAAGAGCGTCCGCGAAGCTAATATCAAAGTGTAATTCTTGGAAAATTTGATAAAATTTTTCCATCTGATGGTTAGCTTTTTCGCGGTTCTTTTGTTCAGTCACTCGTGAAGGATATGGAATTGACGGCTTAGGGTTGTTCTTTGAGATTTCATCAGGACACACAGGAGGATCAAATACAACTTTCGGCTTACGAGCCGGGACCGGGACAACTTGAGGGTGGACGTTGTTGATACCTCCGTTATTAGTAGGAAGTACCGTGTCCGTAGTAACCTCAGGTTCACGTTCCGCTACCTTAGGAGGAGAAGAAGAGGTAGAGGGAATCGAGGGTCCATTGTATGATACCCCACTTCGGGTAGTGATCGCCTTGACATCGCCCCTCGGGTTAGCGATCGTGTTGCTCGGTAGTGTACCAGAGCTCGAGGGTCGATCATTTAAAGACTTCTGAAGATCAGAGATCGTCTTGATCAATAACCGATTCGTTTCCTCTTGTGCTTTCATGAATTGTTTAATTTCAGCATCGGAGGAAGACGAGGGTGGAACAACGTTTTGATTTTGAACAGGGGGATTTTGAACACGGTTGTTTTGAAAATTCCCTTGATTTTGATTGTTGTTACCCTGATAAGTGTTTCTCTGATTGAAATTACCCTGATTGTAATTCCCTTGATTTTGGTTTCTTTGAAAATTTCCTTGAAAACCTTGGTTTTGATTGCCATTTTGAAAATTGTTTTGATTAAACTGGCCTTGATTTTGGTTCGGGTTTTGGAAATTTGAGTTTTGACCTTGGTTGAAATTCTGATTCGTGTTACGGTTTTGATTTTGGTTAAAACCTGGAGGTCCGAGAAAATTGTTGGAACGATAGCTTAAGAGATTACGGTCCCCTTGCGGTTGGTAAGAATTACCCCCCGTGTTGTAGGAACCGTTAGCAGCATAAACGTTCTCTTGAGGAAATTCAGCAGTAGCTGGACACTCGGAATACAGATGTGGGCCCCCACAAGTTTCACAACTTCGGGCCACGGCTTTCACTTGTTGATTTTGAACCTGATGTTGCATCGTTTGGTTCATTCTCAACACAGCCGTAGAAATATCATCCATCTTTTTGGTAAGAGCGATTATTTCAGGAGATGATGATGATGAGGGAGTAACGGAATGACATGACGCTTCCCTCTCCGCAGAGGAATCCCAAAAGTTATGATGGGCAGTCATGTTCTCGATTAAGTCATAGCACTCCTCGGGACGCCTTTTCATAAAGGTCCCACCAGCAGCAGCATTGAGAATGTCTCGGTGCCTCAATGTTAGACCATTATAGAAGGTATCTATTATGGTAACTTGTAACATATTGTGGTTAGGGCACCGATCAATGGCTAGCTTATAACGTTCCCAAGCCTCAAAAAGAGACTCATCGGGAAGTTGCCGGAAGTTGCTGATATCATTACGTAACTTGGTAACCATGGATGGTGGAAAATATTTTGCTAAAAACTTGGTTACCATTTCATCAAAGGTACGAATAGAATTCTTTGGAAGTCGGTCAAACCATGCAGTGGCATGATGAGCGAGAGAATAGGGGAAGAGGTACAGCCGAAGGGCATCATCGGTGACACCATGCTGTTTCATGCTTTGGGTGACCGTAAGATATTTGTCAAGATGCTTGTTGGCATCGTCACCCGGTAATCCGTGAAATTGACACGAATTCTGGACTTGTTGGATCATGTGATGCTTGAGGCCGAAGTCCGCAGCCCCAATAGTGAGTGGTGCAATAGGCCCACCCCGCCCTTGCATGGTATGTTGGCACAGCTCCTCCATAGTTCGGAGATCGGGAGCTGGCTCATCCCTAGGAGGGTCAGGGGGTGGTAAAAGTGGTGGTGGCCCGGCGGCCATTTCGGTTTCTGTGTTAGAACGTAGCTCGGGTACGTCTTTCTGTTTTTTATTCTTTGTTTGAGACCGAGTGCGCATGCACTAAAAACAATTTTTCAACACAAGTTCGAGGCAAAACTACAGTGAACTTAAACCAATAATCACAAGTGAGCAGCTTCTTTGAAAAAGGTACACTACTCACAGGGATACAAAGGCAAGTTTTAATCTTAAGTTTGGGAACTTATTATGGGTTTATTAATTGATTTTTGAAAAACTGCTTTAGGCTTATGGGTGTGTGTGCAGAAAACTTGGGAAATATTTTTGGAACTGATTCGTTAACCGAAATCGTCCCTTTAAGATTACTCGCAGGCTGGCGGGAGGAAGTAAATAGGTTTCCTCTTCAGTTCGCAATTTAATGTCAGAACTTACCTTAAACCAACTGTTTCAGGTTGTAATCTTAAAGAACACGAAGTAATTTAACTTCACAGTTTGTTTTTGATTGTTTTTAATTTTTTTGGTGTTTTTCAATACTTCAGGAGAAGTGTTAATGAACGTTTTTGATATGATTATGTTTAAAAAAACTTTTTACAGGGAGGGTTTTGAAAAACCACTAAACTTAAAACGATTTTAAAACACGCAACAACCTCCCCGGCAGCGGCGCCAAATTTTGATTGGTTCAGAACCGTCTTATTATTATTGACCAAGGTCAACAAGTCAAAGACAGCCTAGAATCAATACTCCGGTGATAGTATAGTGTATTCCCGGGTCGTAAAAGTCCCAGCGAGATTGAAATGGTGCTTTTGGAATCGTTTATGAGAAAGTGGCACTGAGGACAGTAGCCAGATGAGGTGGGATTGGTATTGCTACTGTTATTTTGGTATTGACAAACAGATATAATATTCACAATAATCAGATACCAGATATATGCACAAATTAACAATTAAGATCACGTATCGGACTGGAAAAGTGGGTTTTTGGAATTTATGAAACTACAGGGGGTGTTTTTGACACTTTTCAAAACTTAAAATTAAAAATGAAAAAGAAATGATAAAAGTGATTAAAATAATATTAAACTATTATTTAATTAATTAAACTATTTAAATTGTAAATTAAAATCTAATTTAATTAAACTAAAAATGACAAATGATTTAAATTAAACTAAAAATTTATGAAAATATTTTCTAAACCTAAATTAGAACTTGAAGAAAGTATAAAAAATTAAAAATAATATTTTTGTCTTTTTGTGGTTTTGTAATTAATTAAAAACTATTTAACTTAATTAAACTAATTAAACTACTTTTAATTTATATTAATACTAAATTAACTTAGAAAATTATAAGAAAATTTATAAAATTACTTAACCATTACAGGAATCCTAAAAAATTATAAAAACTCTAAAAATTATATTTTAAGATTAATCTACTAATTAATTACCTTTTAATTAACTTAAGTCTATTTTAAACAAATAAAATAAGAAAACTAGAAAATGAACAGTAGAATCTCAAAATTTATTTTCTAAAAACTTATTATACTATATTAGAACTAGAAAAATTATAAAAACTAGATTTAACCTTATAAAAAATAATTAAACTATTTAATATTTAATATTAATTAATAATAAAGAAAATTAAAATTAAATCTAATTAACACTAAATGACAAAATAAAAATCTGAAAAAATTATCAAAATTACTTTACTATATTAGGTATTTAATAAAAATATAAAAACACTAGTGACTTAATTAAAATATAAAAATGAAAATTAAAATTAACTTGAATTAAATAGAAACTATCACTTATTTTAACTTGATTTTTTTTGGATTTTTCTTTTACAGAACTACTAAACACATTAAAATAACAAACTTTTGTAAAAACACTTGTTGAAATAGCTTATAAATAAGCTGTGACACCCCCTTGTTCTAAACAGTTGACTTTGGTTGACTGTTTGGTCAAATAAGGTCAAATGGCCTTGGGTGGGGTCCACAATGGTGAAAACAGATACAACTAAGTTTAAAAAACTTAACTAAGCTAGAAATAACTAAAAATAAGCACAAATAAGCTGAGTAAAATGAAATAAGCACTTATCACTTTGAAAATGAACACAGATTAGGGACAAACTATTAGGCTTAATCTAGGTGGGGTCCACAATGACTCAGGTCAATCCAATGGTCAAAGGTGAGACCCTGGTAGGAGGAGGGTTGTAAAAAACTAACTAAGAGGTGTGGGGTCCACTGGGTTGGTCACAAAACACCACCCAAGTGGTGTTGTGACTGAGGTCTGGTCTGAGCAGGGCAATACCCTTGCCCTGCAGTTGTCTTTGAAGGTGAATGTGGCTCAGATTAAATTTTCTAAAAATCAAATGAAAGCATATTCTCAAAGTTGAGCTGGTAGAGAACTAAACCTCCAATTTCCACAATCCCAAACAAATTACAAAATTCAGAAATTAACAAGCAAATATGGTGAAATCTGAGATTGAATAATTTTGACTTTTAAAGAAAACTTGAAAGTTTGACTAAAATGAGTTTCTAAGCTATATTACTGATTGATTTAAGTTATTTAAGCTATTAGAATCCTAAATTAAGCTAGTCCTACAAGTTTTAAGCTAAATGGTGAGTTTTTGAACCTCAAAACCTTGACAGTTAACTGTCAAGGTGTTGGGAATGGGAATTTGACTTTTATACTGATAAGACCTGAGTTTTAAACTTCTAATGACCTAAAAATGCTTAACTAAACATACAAGAACCAAAAACAACCACAGAAACTTAGATCCTAGGTGTGGAATACCCTAATCCAAACACCCCTACTAAACTTTTTATTAAGATTTTGTGAAGCAAATGGTGAGCATAAGCCACCACACTGATTCCTATTACTATATTATGCTAATATAAGATGAAATGGACAATAATCTAACACAACATAAGCATATAACACAGGTTTGACAATCTTGTGAATTTAACTGTGAGATTTCCAAAATTTTAACAAGAAGGAAATATAACTGACAAGCTATCTATATTATACTAGATATTCATTAACTAACAACAAACAAACTCACAAACACACAGAAGGGAAAGAATAAGCTAGCATACAGTAGGTAATTAGGAATTAAAGAACAAACTTACAATATGCAATCCAGCCTATGCCTTGAACCAAGAACCAAGAATCAAACCCTATCATCCCCCATGGGATTCTAAACCAAGGCCATCCCTTTTATACCCTGCTCCAGCTCTGATTACCAAGAACTTGTCGTGTTGACTTTTGTTGACCAATTTGAGTATTTTGAGTTTTTTATCACTAAGCTGATTTAAGTTATTACTAATAGCTTAAATAAGCTATAAGGGAGCTTATATGTTCCTAGGAGTCCAGTACATTACACAATAACAATAATTAAGCTTAATAATGATATAAGATTTGAAATAAAAATGCATAAGATGATATAATTAAGGAAGCTTGAAATTAATACTTGAAATTAAGTTACAATACAATAAAGAGAAGGTTACCACTGCTTAATAGCTTGGGTGTACCCTAAAATTGAACATTGAAATAATACGACATAAATAAAACTTAAATTAACTACTGCTCTTCCTCTTGCATCCATCTTCTATTTATAGCCCTCAATTAGGGTTCCCAGCTGCATTTCAATCATTTCCCACCTTTCTCTTCAATCTTTGGTCCACTCATGATGCTCCACGTATTTTGGCGGGAAAAATCTGCTTTTTGCAGCTTGGTCTGATACACGCAAAGGAGGGGGGTAGCATTAATTGTGGGGGGTCATGGGTAGGTATAGGGAGGTGGGAGCATTAATTGTGGGGGGTAGTAGCTTGTGATTGGAGGAGAGGGGAGGTCGGTTCAAGTGGGGGAGGTCTGAGAGGGAAAATGGAGAAGGGAGAAGAGTTTGACCGAAGTCAAAGGTTAACTTCGGGTCAAAAGTGGGTGTGGGCTGAGGTAAAATTGGGCTTGGGGTGGGCTTGTGTTTGTAATTGGGTTTATTTTGGATTGGAATGGGATGGGTTAATTTTTGGTTTAGTTTAATTTAAGGTCCGGATTTGGTTTTTGGATTTAAAAATCAAAAGGACCAAATTTGTAATAAGTGCAAACTTGAGGGACTTGTTTTGTAAGTTCACCAAAGTTCTCATAGGGACCAATCTTGACAAGGATGCATAGTACAAGGGTATTTTTAATGTTTTTCAATTTTTTAAATACCCGGGGACCTTTTCTGTAAATTCACCAAACTCCAGGGACCATTCTTGTAATTTTCTGAATTGTGAAGGGTTGAACCTGTAAATTCTCAATAAATACCACAAGGACCAATTATGTCATTAATGAATAGTTCAAGGTTTGTTTTTAATATTTTTCCATTTTTAAAACCTGAGGACTAACTTTGACATTTTTGAAACTTGGGGGACCAAAGTTGTAATTTCACAATTTTAAACTTTAAAGGACTATTTATGACAACTTGTGAATTCCCAAGGACTTTTATGATATTTGAACAAGATTTGAGTGACCAGGGACTAGTTTTGCCAATTTATGAAACTTGAGGGACTGAAACTGCCAATTATGCAAACTTAGTACATTTTTCATTTGTTTTTGCATATTTTGTGTTTGAAACATATAAAACACACCTCTAAGATATTTTAAGTATTTTGATACATATTTGGGTGTTTTTGTATGTTTTGGCAGTTCAGAATTGGTAATAATGATGAGTATTTACACACTCATCAGTGATACATGATTTAAAGTTGGGAAGTAGAACTTGGAGATGATATTTGTATGGATTAGAAAGTGTTATCTACACAGGTCATAAGAATCTTTAGCATATATTTGACAAGAGGCTAATATATGTTGAAGAGAAGTTGGGTGTGGAATTTCTTAGTAACTACGATTGTCTGATTTGCCACCATCAAGGAAGGGCGGACAACGTGGTAAGAGCGCTGAGCGAGAGTGAATGAGTGAAACTTAGATGTTTGTGAGCAATGATTATGATAATTTAGTTCGGAGTTAAGAGGATGATGTTGACAGCCTAGAGAGAGAGGTTCAAGGATGAGAACATGTAAGAAGAATGATTACTTGGTTTAGACCAGTAAATGGAAAAGAATGAAGATGGACGATTGTACTTTGCGGACCCGCTAATGATTTCATGGAGAGGAAGCTTAAGGACATCGATCATGCAAGGTATAAGTTACATCCGAGAATGGATAAGACGTATTATTACCTTAGCAAGAAATGTATTGAGGAGTTGGTAAAGAACCATAGGGTGTCGCGTTGATCATCAAGAAACATGATGAAATACTTACTTCGCGATAGTGGAAAACGTGTTATAGAGTCTTGAGAACGCGTATGTAGATGAGTACGACTTATCATTCTCTAATGAGTGAACTAAGTGAGCGTACAAATTAGGCGTTGGATGGTGAACTGAGAGTATGGGTGTGTTTGATTTTGGAGGAAGCCGGGGTATACATTTACCCTTAGCTGAGTTCACATATATCAACAGTTATCATTCTAGTATTGAGTATGTGTCGTGCGAAAATTCTATGAAAGGTAATGTAGGTCACCTGTTCTATGGGCAAAGGTTGGAACAAGTCAACTAATTGGTCCTGAACTAGAACGAGAGACTACGAATAAGGTTTTCTGACTAAGGAAAAAACTTAAGGCAGCAAGAGATCTTCAAAAAGAGTTATGCGAATAATTGCTGTAAGCCGTTAGAGTTTGGTGTTGGTGATATTGTGAGGTTAAAAGTATCTCCTTGGAAGGGTGTTGTGCGTTTCGGTAAGAAAGGCAAGCTAGCACCGAGATACGTAGGACCATTTGAGATTTACGGAAAGGATTTGATTTGTGGCATATCAGTTGAAGTAAGTTGAGGAATTAAGTAGTGTACATGATATGTTTCACGTATCTAATTGAAAGAAGTGTTTGGTGGATGCTAGTCTGCATGTGCCAATAGATGAAAGTAAGGTTGACAAAACTCTTCGTTTTGTTGAGAAACCTATGGGATTATGGATCGAGATGTTAAGGGTTGATGTGTGGTGAGATAGCGTTGGTAAAGGTATAGTGGGATTCTAAGCGTGGTCCTGAGTTTACTTGGGAAAGTGAGGATCAGATGTAATTAATGTTTATTTTGTGTGTATCCATTATATGTGGTGTTGTCTGCGGATTACCATTTGGATTTTCATTTGGTTCGAGGGTATCGTACCTACCTGTAAGAAGTCGTATGGATTGTTGGTGTTATTGGTCGGGGAGTGTATCTAATTGCGTGTATTGTTGGAGTGACGAAATGTTTTCTATTGTGTGAATTCGGGTATTTAGTCGGTTCACATTTTTTTGTGATTCTTTCTCTGTGATTTTATGGTGTGGTATTTATCCGCTTAAAAATCCATAAATTTCCTTTTGCTATTGTGAGTGGTGACTATAGTAGTGGAAATCTCGAGACGCGATTTCCCTAAGTGGGGGATGATGTAACAACCGTGGTTTTGGCAGGTCAGTTTGACTGATAGTCTTGACTCGGTTGAAGTTTGTTTGGTGTGTCTTAGGTGTTTGAAGTGATATAGGTGTGTTTTAGCATTAAATCCCTTTGCGTAAGTGGTTTTATTGTGATTTGGATAGTTTGGAATTTGGGAAAGTTCATTTTGATCACCTTTGTGGTGTAGAAATGACTTGTGTAGTTTTTGGTGTTTTTGTGTTTTTGCGTAACGAGTCTTCGTTCAAGTGTTTGAGCGTTAGCAAGTTACGAGGAGTTTGTTTTTTATGTGTTATGCTTATAAGAGAGTGTGAAAATCTATTTTTGGAAACTTTGTTTTGAAAATGATAATTTTCTGGTTTGTCGTAAAAACTGAGGTTTATCGCGTAAGACGTTATGATTAGCTACGGATATTTATAAACTATCAAAAGTACGATTTTTTGAGTGTAATAAATTAATTTAATATATATATATATATATATATATATATATATATATATATATATATATATATATATATGTATGTATAAAAATCGGCTATAGAGAAAAACAAGGGAAAAGGAAACCCAATTTGAGTCCAAATATGACTCTTAGGCCCAAGGAATCCTAATCTAACACAAACAAGCCAAACCCCTACCCATATAAGCCAAACCAAACGACCCAAATCCTCTTTTTCTCTGGAAAATTCGACAAGGGGGAGAGAAGGAGAAGGAGAAAAGTTAGGGTTTCAATTATGTGAAGAAAACAAACCTAAGGTATGCCTAGTAAACCCTTAATTGTTTAATTATTGATTAAATTCATGTAATACAAGTTATGATGGATTAGGGTTTGTGTTAACTTCTGTAAATTAATGTTATTAAACATGTTGGGATCAATAATTAGTAATAGTATGATACGTGGGAATCGCACCAGGCTTTACCTCTCAAGGGATCTTGAGAAGCTTACAACCCTCACCAGGCAGTGTACCTGATCGTTGTAGTATAGTATAGTGACAAGTACCGGGGGATTGATCGTTCAGCTAGGAATAGTGTCGCTAGGATTAGAAAACCTAAATACTAGTTCTAAAGATGAGGGATGATTATTTTTGTATTTTTATATTTTATGAAAAGCAAGTAAATATCTCGGGTTTAAAGGATTTGGGCGGAATTAGTTGCTAGTCAACTAACCCAATACTAAAGATGCAATTAAAATAAAATACTAGAAATGAAAATAAACTAAGGTTGTGAGAAATAAGTGGAGAAGTTGTGTTTACTTAGATTTCACTACTCCCTAGATACCTTTTACACGTTAATTACTTGTTATAGTTGCGTGGATGACGGATTGTATTCCTTAATACCATTCATGGGGTGGCGCACTTAATTCCCCAATCCTATGAGTGCCTACTTCACTCCTATGTCGAGCCGGCTAAGAAGCTCCTAACATGGGATCATTAGAATTTACTCATGCATTAAATACAACCAATAAAACCTAGTGCACGTCAGTTCATGTTTCCTAAGACGTTCAAGCATGTTACCAATTGGAGATCTGCCAGTTTTCTTAAGCCTAACATCGAAATCATTCATCCAATACAACCATAAACAAGTAATCAACACATAATTAACATCTAGGTTTCATTAGATCCAAGCAAACACAAGATAGATCTAGCCTAGCATGATGGAATTAAGACAAGAACAAGATATAGACAACCAACACATAGACATATTGATTGAATTAAAAGAATACTTATCTCAATTACACATGAAAGGGTTCAAGGGATGAGAACCCTTGAAAAACCTGTAAAATTCTTACTAAGTTCGGCCTTAGGGTTTCTCCAAAACTTCTTTTTTTTTTATGAATGAAAATTAGAAAACTATATATAGGAAATTGAGGGTGATGGCGTCAAGACAAAATTGGTGACGCCGTCATCTCGCCGCCAAAAGAATTCTCGGACTGCCTTGATCTACTTTTGACGCCGTCACGTTATAACATTTTCCAGGCCGTCACGTATTTTACTCTTGACGCTCTACCTTGTGACGCCTTCAATTCTGTACTGGGTCGTCATGAAAATTACTCTTGACGCCGTCAGGATTTTCTTCTTGACGCCATCACCTACTGTTCCCAGCAAGGAAAATTAAGACTTTGGCGTTTTCTTCACTTTTATGCTCCAAAAACGTCCGAATTGCTTCTTTTTCCAGATTTCTCTCCCAAAGTACCTAAAATCACAAAAGGAACGATTTAGGGCAATATTTGATCAATTAAATTCAATTCCGGGCTTAAATGACCCCCTAAAAGTGGTTCATTTTTCGCCTCATCATATACCCTTACACTTGAGATTTGCTTGTCCTCAAGCAAATGCGCTTTTATTCTACTCAAAATACAAGTTAGGGGTCATTTAACACTAATATAAAAGTAATTACAACAAATAATCGTTCCACTAAAGACCAATAGACAAGCACGGAGGTCATATACTAGCACCTCACAAATAGTGTTTAGATACTCACATCTCTCGGGTGTAATAAAGTATAAATTACAATATGGAAACGGAAGATATCTCTCACTACCTGTCATAGCAAAATAGATTACCATAGGCTTGGGAAAGGATCAAACCTCCACCACATGGCGTAAGCACTTAGGATAAACTATCAAAGAGGTCTTTTAAAGGGTTGTAACGTTAGGTGTAGGGATATGAAATACACGGTTTTGTTGGATAAAGGAAGTTCTTACTGGTGGCGAGCTAACAATCTTGGTTAATTACATGTACAATATGGCATTGCTAAGCCAAGACTATACTCGACTTAAGCTAATAAATGAAAAATAACAAAAACATAAAATAAACATAGAATAAAAAGGGATGGTAGTCCGTATGTTTTTTCTCTTTTCCTTTTTCTATTTTTTTTTCTTTTACTTGATTTTTCTATTTTTTATTCGATTTTTTTTTTTTTTTTTTTAGCATACACTCTTACCCTACGATCCATAATAATACAACATAGGGAATGAAAATTCCCGTAGACTTGAATTTTTACATATTTTACAATAAACTAATCTAACGACTCGAATTAAGATAATCAAAACACTTGGAGTACTTTTAAGATTAACGCACATATGGGGGTAATAAAATGATGTTCTTCCCCATTACTCCATAAATAAGTACTTTACCCATGAGTCCCAATCGTCCCAAAACAATATGTACAAGGATATGACTCGACTTAGCAACCATGTAATGAATTAGAAAGTTAACTTAGGGTTTAACAAATAACAATAATGCACTAAAAATGAGCGCATACACGGAAGGCTAAGGCGATTTGAGTGTACATTTAAGTGGGGTGTAACAAATTCTTCCTTTAAGTAAAATGCTTAAAGTTAGAAACAAAAAGATAGGCTCGGAGGGGTGTACTAGGGGTTTTGTGTACTAAAAATGAGTACAACGCTAAGGGTGTAAGAAAAATTAGTTGACTTAACTAGACAAGTAATATGACTTAAATGGTCAAGTAATTATGATACGGGTTTAACACAAGGGTGATCCTAATGCCTCTTATCATGTAGTAAATCCTACTACACGAATGTAGTCTCACTAGCGGTCTCGGGATGCATCACTAACGCAAGTTCTAGAATCTAAATGCTACCGGTACACACATAAGCACTAATAGTAAATGCTTTTCCTATCAAATCTAAAGGCGAACCTCACATATTTGGGTGGAAAATTTTTCTGAATATACGGTTATGTGCTAGTCATACAATCTCCTATCCATGAGACGCTTGCTATGGCTAAAGAGTCACTCCTAAATGTTGTAAAAAATTTTAAATTTGGCGCTAAAATTGCACTAACAAGTATTTCTCATAGTTTTATTACACATCTACCATTAAACAAAACAAACTCAAGCGAAAGTGTACATGTAAGGTATCATCATTTTACCCTCCCCTTACACTTAAGATGAACATTGTCCCCAATGTTCAAGTAAAGAATGTAAAAGTGAAATATGTAAAAAGAATGAAATCAAATACTCCCCTGATTCGCTCGGTATGGATAATAAGGTGGCCAGGTTAAATCTTCCTCCAAGAAAATGAACAATCAAAGCTTCCCTTCCAGAATATAAATCATCTTCTTATCATACATAACCTGTAAATCCTGAGAAAACAAACAATGCAACCTCGCATAAAATCGGCGGCAACTTATATAAGTTACTAAATCCTAGAAAACAAAATAAGATATAATGCTTGTGGAATGAAGTTTGCAGATTTCCTGGAGATTATAAAACTTAATAATTCACAAAAACTATAAGACTCCGTTAGAAAAACAAAACCGGTAAAATTTCCAGATTTTTACACGTGACGCCGTCAAGAGTTAACTAGTGACGCCGTCAGAAGTGACCTGCAGAAATTCTTATGTTAAGTTTCCGGAAAATTTCTGGAAAAACTTGGTCCTACTTCCTGAAAAATCCTGCAAAACTTCATTATGACTCAATACAAGCATTTGACTCTAACAAATACGAATATACACGTTCATTTAATATTGTGGAGAATCATGATCGGTTTGTTTCTTAAAAACATATTTGGGGTTTCCCCTTACACTTATCTTTTGCAAAAATACTTTTAGGTGGAGTTAAGACTAGGCCAAAACAACAAAGTAAAGTATTTCCACTATTTAATTGAGAAACTTGATCTACCAACAATAAAAATAAAGCATGCATACGGAAGCAAATAACAAACAAACAAAATAAAATCACACAAAACATGGGTTGCCTCCCAAGAAGCGCTTTTCTTTATTTACGAGTCTTGTAGCTAGACTCAAGGTCATGGGTTACTACATGACCTCATCCCTTGAAATGATATACCCCATGTAGTTGTGATCATTACTGTTATAGTGGTAGTGCCTTAACTTATCGATACTTGCAACCTGATGAGGCGAAAAATGATCCGTTTTTAGGGGGTCATTTAAGCCCGAATCCGAATTTATTTGATCAAATATTGCCCTAAATCGTTCCTTTTGTGATTTTAGGTACTTGGAGAGTGAATTCTGGAAAAGAAGCCATTTTGGACGTTTTTGGAGCAAAAAAGTGAAGAAAACGGCAAAGTCTCAATTTTCCATGCTGGGAACAGTAGGTGACGGCGTCAAGAGTAATTTCCTGACGGCGTCAAACCTCAATAATAAAATCCGAGAGTTCATGAAGGCGTCAAGAGTTTGCCTGACGGCGTCAAAACCCCAAGAATTAAAATCCGTAGTTGATGACGGCGTCACACACAGGGCGTCAAGAGTAATTTGTGTGACGGCCTAGGCCTTGACGGCGTCAGAAGTAGATCAAGGCCGTCCGAGGAAGTATTTGGCGGCGAGATGACGGCGTCACACCTTTGTTCTTGACGCCGTCATCCGTATTTTCCTATATATAGTTTTCTAGTTTTTCACATTAAAAGAGAGAAGTTTTGGGGAGAAACCCTAAAGACGATTTTGGTGTAACTTTACAGGTTTTTCAAGGGTTCCAACCCCTTGATACCTTGCATGATTAATTAAGATAAGTGTTCTTCTAATTCAATCAATATGTCTATGTGTTGGTTGTCTGATGCGTGGGAATCGCACCTTGCTTTACCTCTCGAGGGATCTCGCGAGGCTTACAACCCCCACCAGGCAGTGTACCTGATCGTTGTAGTATAGTATAGTGACAAGTACCGGGGGATTGATCGTTCAGCTTAGGAATAGTGTCGCTAGGATTAGAAAACCTAATTAATAGTTCTAGAGGTGAGGGATGATTATTTTTGTATTTTTATATTTTATGAAAGCAATTAAAATCTCGGGTTTTGGAAGAGTGGGCGGAATTAGTTGCTATTCAACTAACCCAAAGCTATTATATAATTAAAATAAAATAATGAAAATGAAATTAAACTAATTTAAACTAAGGTTGTGAGCAGTAATTGGAGAAATTGTGTTTACTTAGACTTCATTACTCCCTAGATATCTTTTACATGTTAATTACTTGTTACACTTGTATGAATGACGGATTGTATTCCTTAATACCATTCGTGGGGTGGCATACATAACTCCCCAACTCTATGAGCTCTTATCTCCTCCTACACCATGACCCAGCACAACTATAGGGATTGTAAACAGTGGCTCATGCATTAAATACAACCAATAAAGACCTAGTACGCCTCGGTTCATGTTTCTTAAGACGTTCAAGCATGTTACCATTTGGAGATCTGCCAGTTTTCTTAAGCCTAACATATAAATCATTCATTCAAAACAAGAATAGACAAGTAATCAACACATAATCAACATCTAGGTTTCATTAGATCTAAGCAAACACAAGAGAGATCTAGCCTAGCATAGTAGAATTGAGACAAGAACAAGAGATAAACAACCAACACATAGACATATTGATTGAATTGAAAGCACACTTATCTCAATTACAATGCAAGGTCTCAAGGGTTTGGAACCCTTGAAAAACCTGTGAAAGAGGCACCAAAATCGTCTTTAGGGTTTCACCAAAACTTCTCTCTCTTTAATGAAAAAAACTACAAAACTATATATAGGAAAAACAGTCTGACGGCGTCAAGAGTTAATTCTGACGTCGTCACCTCGCCGCCATATACTTCCTCGGACGCCCTAGATCCACTTGTGACGGCCTATGTGACGCCGTCACCACCTTCGGTATTTTATTCTTGGCCACTTTGACGCCGTCACCAGCTACGGTAAATTATTCTCCATGTCTGACGCCGTCAAGAGGCAAGTCTTGACGCCGTCACCTTGTATCCTCAGCTTGGATTTTTGGTACTTTGCCGTTTTCTTCACTTTATGCTCCAAAAACGTCCAAAATAGCTTCTTTTCCAGAATTCACTCTCCAAACACCTAAAATCACAAAAGGAACGATTTAGGGCAATATTTGATCAAATAAAGTCGGATTCGGGCTTAAATGACCCCCTAAAAACGGATCATTTTTCGCCTCATCATATACCCTTACACTTGAGATTTGCTTGTCCTCAAGCAAATGAGCTTTTATTCTACTCAAAAGACAAGTTAGGGGTCATTTAACACTAATATAAAAGTAATTACAACAAATAATCGTTCCACTAAAGACCAATAGACAAGCACGGAGGTCATACACAAGCACCTCACAAATAGTGTTTAGATACTCACATCTCTCGGGTGTAATAAAGTAATATAACATTATGGAAATGGAAGATATCTCTCACTACCTGTCATAGCAAAATAGATTACCATAGGCTTGGGAAAGGATCAAACCTCCACCACATGGCGTAAGCACCTAGGATAAACTATCAAAGAGGTCTTTTAAAGGGTTATAACGTTAGGTGTAGGGATATGAATTACACGGTTTTGTTGGATAAAGGAAGTTTTACTGGTGGCGAGTTAACAATCTTAGTTAATTACATGTACAAGATGGCGTTGCTAAGCCAAGACTAGACTCGACTTAAGCTAATAAATGAAAAATAACAAAAACATAAAATGAACATAAAATAAAAACGGGATGGTAGTCCGTATGTTTTTTTTTTTCTCTTTTTTTTCTTTTCTATTTTTTTTTCTTTTTCTTGATTTTTTTTTTTTTTTTTTTTTTTTTTTTTTTTTTTTTTTTTTTTTTTTGCATACACTCTTACCCTACCATCCAAAATAATACATCATAGGGGTATAAACGTTCCCCTTACACTTGAATCTTTACATACTTTACATTAAACTATTCTAATGACTCGAATTAAGAAAATCAAAACACTTGGAGCACTTTTATGATTAACGCACGTATGGGGGTAATAAGTGATGTTCTTCCCCATTACTCCATAAAATAAGTACTTACCCATGAGTCCCAATAGTCCCAAAACAATATGTACAATGATATGACTCGACTTAGCAACCATGTAATCAATTAGAAAGTTAACTTAGGGTTTAACAAATAACAATAATGCACTAAAAATGAGCGCATACACGGAAGGCTAGGGCGATTTGGTTGTACATTTAAGTGGGGTGTAACAAATTCTTCCTTTAAGTAAGATGCTTAAAGTTAAAAACGAAAAGATAGGCTCGGAGGGGTGTACTAGGGGTATCGTGTACTAAAAATGAGTACAACGCTAAGGGTGTAGGAAAAATTAGTTGACTTAACTAGCCAAGCAATATGACTTAAATGGTCAAGTAATTATAATACGGGTTTAACACAAGGGTGATCCTAATGCCTCTTATCATGTAGTAAATCCTACCACACGAATGTAGTCTCACTAGCGGTCTCGGGATGCATCACTAACGCAAGTTCTAGAATCTAAATGCTACCGGTACACTCATAAGCACTAATAATGAATGCTTTTCCTATCAAATCTAAAGGCGAACCTCACATTTTTGGGTGGAAAATTTTTCTGAATATACGGTTATGTGCTAGTCATACAACCTCCTATCCATGAGACGCTTGCTATGGCTAAAGTTTCACTCCTAAATGTTGTAAAAAATTTTAAATTTGGCGCTAAAATTACACTAACAAGTATTTCTCGTAGTTTTATTACTCATCTACTATCAAACAAAACAAACTCAAGCGAAAGTGCATATGTAAGGTATCATCTTTTTACCCTCCCCTTACACTTAAGATGAACATTGTCCCCAATGTTCAAGTAAAGAATGTAAAAGTTAAAAAGTAAAGAGAATGAAATCAAATACTCCCCTGATTCGCTCGGTATGGATTTTAGTTGGCCAGGTTAAATCTTCTTCCAAGAAAACGAACAATCAAAGCTTCCCTTCCAGAATATAAATCATCTTCTTGTCACAAATAACCTGTAAATCCTGACAAAAGTAGACAAGGCAACCTCGCGTAAAATCGGCGGCATCCTATATAAGTTACTAAATCCTAGAAAACAAAGTAAGATATAATGCTTGTGGAATGAAGTTTGCAGATTTCCTGGAGATTATAAAACTTAATAATTCACAAAAACCATAAGACTCCGTTAGAAAAACAAAACCGGTAAAATTTCCAGATTTTAACTCCTGACGCCGTCAAGAGCAAATCCTGACGCCGTCAGAATGGACCTGCAGAAATTCTTATGTTAAGTTTCCGGAAAATTTCTGGAAAAACTTTGTCCTACTTCCTGGAAAATCCTGCAAAACTTCATTATGACTCAATACAAGCATTTGACTCTAACAAATACGAATATACATGTTCATTAAATATTGTGGAGAATCATGATCGGTTTGTTTCTTAAAAACATATTTGGGGTTTCCCCTTACACTTATCTTTTGCAAAAATACCTCTAGGTTGAAGTTAAGACTAGGCTAAACAACATAATAAAGTATTTCACATTTTAATTGAGAAACATGATCATCCAACAATAAAAATAAAACATGCATACGGAAGCAAATAACAATCAAACAAATAAAAATCACACAAAACATGGGTTGCCTCCCAAGAAGCGCTTTTCTTTATTTACGAGTCTTGTAGCTAGACTCAAAGTCGTGGGTTACTACGTGATTCGGGTGAGTTCCTCATTGAGGACATCTTTGGGATCGAACTTAGGTTTCAACTTTCTATTGGTTCCCTTAGTGTGGTATGACCTTTCAAACTTTTCTCCATCCGGATCATACAAGGTCATTCTAATATGCCATGACCCGTCACCTTCTTTAGGTGGCTTGTCCCACCCCCATTTATACTTATCTCCATCTCTTTTCCATTTATTTAACTCTATATTAATAGGCATTACGCTCAAGAACTCAATCATCTTTCTAAAGACTAAGGGGTCCTCAAAGGGATCTAGCTCCTCATCCCTAGCTATGAGTTGTTCTACCGAATGTGTCTTCTCAACGAAATCCTTTTCTAGATAAAATGGGCATTGAGGTCCTATGAAGTTCCTTTCTATCCAAGGTCCATATCTAGATGGTCTCCTATTCATCTCTACCCAATGCGGTGTTGGTTCATCATCACAATCATAACTATGCTTCTTAACATCATACACCGACCAAGTATCGCCTTCTCCTACCGCTATCTTGGATTCCTTGCAATCTATCATGGCACTAGCGGTTGCTAAAAATCCTCTTCCTACCAATAATGGGCATGTAGTGTCACTAACCATGTCTAGGACGTGAAAATCCGCTAATATAGTTAACCTTCCTACGTGAACAACTACATCCTTAATCATTCCAACCGGGTGGGCAATACTTTCATCCGCTAGCCCTATCAATACCTCCATTTCCTCTAACTTTCCTAGCTTAAGAGCGGTGAATAAGGATAAGGGAATCAAGTTGAGGCTTGACCCTAAATCGGCTAGTGTGTCGAAAGCTTCGGATCTTCCTATCTTACAAGGCAAAACAAATATACCCGGATCATCAAGCTTTTTAGGCAACTTGTTTTGAACGAAGGCGGTCCCATTTTTACCTAGCTTATACTTCTCATATTTTTCTAGGAGGGAACTATAGTAAGGAGCACGCGCTAAGACATCAATGACGGGGCGTTCAAGGTGAAGTTATTTGAATTCATCGTCAAGGTCTTGCGTAAGAGGTGTTTCAACTATGCTTTTGACCGGCTCTATAGTGGGTGTTTTAGTTGATTGGTCCTTTTGGGGAACTTGGTGTTGTTTGAAACACGTGCTCGTTGATTTAACCGAGTAGTATTGTGGACACGAAGTGGGTGACGAAACTGAAGATATGGCATTAACGTTTAGTTTCGGATTCTTGATGGTGTCGCTTGGGAGTGCTCCCATTTCTCGGTCATTGAGAACTTTCAACAATGCATCAATTCTATTGGTCATCTCGCTTTGATTTTGTTTGAAATCGGCTTCAAACTTAGCTATGTGGGCTTCTTGAGATGCCATGAACTTTGACATCAATCCTTCAAGATTGTTGGTACTACCATAGTTGTTAGAAGGATTGTTGTTGAAGGTACGGTTGGATGGTGGACCGTTTGATTGGTAACGATTAGGCGGATTGGAAGAATTTGGTTGATTTTGTTTCCACCTAAGGTTTGGGTGATTTTTCCATGAGGGGTTATATGAATCACCGTATGTGTTTGGCTCGGGCTTGAAAGTGTACCACTTATCTCCCGCTTCGTCGGTACGCGTGGATGCGTAGTCCGCAAAAGCTGTTCCGGGGAGTTCCACACAATCACGAGTGTCATGGGGACCACTACATAATTCGCATGAAGAAGTGATTTTGTTCACTTGGCTTGAATGCTTCAGAGCTTCGTAAGATTTCATGAGAAACTTGACTTGGTCCTCAAGTTCCATGATCCTACGGTCGGGAGTGCTTGAATTATTCGAAGGCAAAGATATTGCCTTGACCGTTTTGTTCAAATCACGGGGATCATTCCAACTTTCGTTGTCATAGAGAGCAAGATCTTCTATGAGTTCCCATGATTGTTCCGCACTAAGATCACGTAGCTTACCACCGGCCGATTGGTCAATGGTTCGCCTCGTGGAGATGTCGATATGGTCATAGAAGATTTGGATTTGGAGCCAAAGATCTATGCCATGATGAGGGACTTTTTGGAGTAAGTCCTTGAAACGAGTCCATGCTTCATAAAGAGATTCATTTTGACGTTGTTGAAACATCAAGATGTCATTCCTAAGTTTAGTAGTTCTCCCCGGTGGGAAAAATTGAGCAAGGAAACGAGTGGTGAGATCATCCCATGTGGTGATGGATCCCGCGGGTAAACGCTCAAGCCATTGACTAGCTTGATCCCGTAGAGAGAATTGGAATAGGCGTAAACGGGTAGTCTCTCTA
Source organism: Artemisia argyi (assembly GCA_030686995.1). Taxonomy (NCBI): domain Eukaryota; kingdom Viridiplantae; phylum Streptophyta; class Magnoliopsida; order Asterales; family Asteraceae; genus Artemisia; species Artemisia argyi. Next base: position 187,039,224 of record CM060683.1, on the reverse strand, counting down.
GTTTCAACACCTAGGTCTATGGAATCTACGATTTTGAGGAAGTCCTTAAGGTGTTGGTTTGGATCTTCGGAACGAAGTCCATGGAATGCACATCCGCTTTGCACCAACCGGATGGTGTCGGATCGCAAGGGGGTCACATTGGCTCCGGTGAGCTCAATGGTGTTTCGGTAGCCTTGGTGGCTAGGTCGGGAATACTCTCCTAAGGTTCGGAGCCTAAGGGGTTCTAATGGTGGGTTTTGTTGTGGTGGGATGATGGGTTCAAAGATGTTACCACCTTCCATGATGTCGGATGGTAAAGAGTTACGAACAAAGGCACGAAGAAACAAGATAGACTAAAGAAGACCTAAAAATAAAAATAAAAATCTTACTAGAAAGGAATCTAGCAAGTAGACCTAATAAAAAGAAATCCTAACCTAGACAATAACTATTCCCCGGGCTGCGGCGCCAAAAACTTGATGCGTGGGAATTGCACCTTGCTTTACCTCTCGAGGGATCTCGCGAGGCTTACAACCCCCACCAGGCAGTGTACCTGATCGTTGTAGTATAGTATAGTGACAAGTACCGGGGGATTGATCGTTCAGCTTAGGAATAGTGTCGCTAGGATTAGAAAACCTAATTAATAGTTCTAGAGGTGAGGGATGATTATTTTTGTATTTTTATATTTTATGAAAGCAATTAAAATCTCGGGTTTTGGAAGAGTGGGCGGAATTAGTTGCTATTCAACTAACCCAAAGCTATTATATAATTAAAATAAAATAATGAAAATGAAATTAAACTAATTTAAACTAAGGTTGTGAGCAGTAATTGGAGAAATTGTGTTTACTTAGACTTCATTACTCCCTAGATATCTTTTACATGTTAATTACTTGTTACACTTGTATGAATGACGGATTGTATTCCTTAATACCATTCGTGGGGTGGCATACATAACTCCCCAACTCTATGAGCTCTTATCTCCTCCTACACCATGACCCAGCACAACTATAGGGATTGTAAACAGTGGCTCATGCATTAAATACAACCAATAAAGACCTAGTACGCCTCGGTTCATGTTTCTTAAGACGTTCAAGCATGTTACCATTTGGAGATCTGCCAGTTTTCTTAAGCCTAACATATAAATCATTCATTCAAAACAAGAATAGACAAGTAATCAACACATAATCAACATCTAGGTTTCATTAGATCTAAGCAAACACAAGAGAGATCTAGCCTAGCATAGTAGAATTGAGACAAGAACAAGAGATAAACAACCAACACATAGACATATTGATTGAATTGAAAGCACACTTATCTCAATTACAATGCAAGGTCTCAAGGGTTTGGAACCCTTGAAAAACCTGTGAAAGAGGCACCAAAATCGTCTTTAGGGTTTCACCAAAACTTCTCTCTCTTTAATGAAAAAAACTAGAAAACTATATATAGGAAAAACAGTCTGACGGCGTCAAGAGTTAATTCTGACGCCGTCACCTCGCCGCCATATACTTCCTCGGACGCCCTAGATCCACTTGTGACGGCCTATGTGACGCCGTCACCACCTTCGGTATTTTATTCTTGGCCACTTTGACGCCGTCACCAGCTACGGTAAATTATTCTCCATGTCTGACGCCGTCAAGAGGCAAGTCTTGACGCCGTCACCTTGTATCCTCAGCTTGGATTTTTGGTACTTTGCCGTTTTCTTCACTTTATGCTCCAAAAACGTCCAAAATAGCTTCTTTTCCAGAATTCACTCTCCAAACACCTAAAATCACAAAAGGAACGATTTAGGGCAATATTTGATCAAATAAAGTCGGATTCGGGCTTAAATGACCCCCTAAAAACGGATCATTTTTCGCCTCATCATTGTCTATATCTTGTTCTTGTCTTAATTCTATCATGCTAGGCTAGATCTCTTTTGTGTTTGCTTAGATCTAATGAAACCTAGATATTGATTATGTGTTGATTACTTGTTTATTCTTGTTTTGGATGAATGATTTATATGTTAGGCTTAAGAAAACTGGCAGATCTCCAAATGGTAACATGCTTGAACGTCTTAAGAAACATGAACCGAGGCGTACTAGGTCTTTATTGGTTGTATTTAATGCATGAGCCACTGTTTACAATCCCTATAGTTGTGTTGGGCATGGTGTAGGAGGAGATAAGAGCTCATAGAATTGGGGAGTTATGTATGCCACCCCATGAATGGTATTAAGGAATACAATCCGTCATCCATGCAATTATAACAAGTAATTAACGTGTAAAAGATATCTAGGGAGTAGTGAAATCTAAGTAAACACATTTTCTCCAAATTACTGCTCACAACTTTAGTATAATTTAGCTTATTTTTATTTTTTGTATTTTATTTTGATTGCATCTTAGTATTGGGTTAGTTGAATAGCAACTAATTCCGCCCACTCTTTCAAAAACCCGAGATTTTAACTTGCTTTCCATAAAATATAAAAACACAAAAATAATCATCCCTCACCTTTAGAACTAGTAATTAGGTTTTCTAATCCTAGCGACACTATTCCTAAGCTGAACGATCAATCCCCCGGTACTTGTCACTATACTATACTACAACGATCAGGTACACTGCCTGGTGGGGGTTGTAAGCTTCTCGAGATCCCTCGAGAGGTAAAGGCTGTTGCGATTCCCACGCATCACAACCACCATTCCACCTACTTCACTTCTCAAATTAGCCATCCCATCTTGGTTCATGCTCTCAAGTGTGAAAGGCCCATATCACCAAGGACTTGGTTTATCGGGTGGTATTGTTGTTTCCAAGTGTCTCAAGAGTACCAAGTTCCCTTCCTCAAATGGTACATGATTTTCTGCGGGTTGAGTACGTTCGAATTCGACCTGAACCTTATTGTTTTTGCTTCTTTCATATTTAGCCTCCTTATAGCTTTTGATTCTTGCCTCCCATGCAAGAATTTTATTCTGAACACGAATGGGTGTTGTGTCAATGTTGTTTTTGATCTTTCTCCAACTCAAATTCTCATGCCCACTTCGCGGAGTCATGGGGAAGCTAATCTTTCTTTTTCCAGATTTAAGCTCGATTTTCCTACCTTCATACTTAATGACAGCCCTAGCGGTGCCGAGGAATGGTGCCCCAAGGATTATTGGCATGCATCCATCTCCTTTATCATCGATGATCATAAAATCAACGGGGTACATGAACCCTGCGACATTAACTAATACATCTTCTGCGATTCCTAGGGGGTATACGTACGAGTGTCCAGCGACGGACAACCTAACACGAGTAGGGGCTGGCATTTTTGACGTTAGTTGGATGTAAATAGTTAGGGGCATAAGATTTACTTCCAATCCTTGGTCGGCGAAAGCACTAAGATATTTCAAATCCCCAATGCTAGTTGGTATCTCAAGGTTCCCACACGCTATCTGCTTAGTAGCCACTTTTTGTACCAATAGCCTCTCGAATACTGATCCCCCAGGTAACGTATCATACTCATCTTTTACCTTTTCCTCTTTCTCAGAACCCTGTTTGGAAGGTTGGTTATGCCCGTCACCCGTAATCCAATTTGTTATGGTGTTTTCGTTTATATCATGTTTTAGGTAGTGACTCAAGGGTTGGGATTTTGGTGGCTTATCTAAGGTCTGTTTAGTAGAGGCTCCTACCTTCTCGTCATCCTTGTGGACAATTGTGATGGAATTAACAAATTGGGTAGTGGGGTGACGCTTTCTTTCCTTAGTAGCATTCTTTCGGGGGTTCTCTGTTTGGCATACTCCTCTAATAGACTCAGCATCTCATTCATTTTCTCTTGCATCTCCTCTTTTTGCTTATAAACTGCTTCCTTGAATCTAGCAAGTCGATCTGAGTGAGTTGCCATATATTCTCTCATCCTAGCTTCAAACTCCGAGCTAAGCTCCTCGGGAGGGGAACAAGGTGGGGCATAGTTTTGAAAAGTCTCGACATTTTCTCTAGAGGGTGACTCAGATAATGGTGTTGAAGTTGGTTTCGAGACAGAATTGACAGTAGCCCGTCTAGGACTTAAAGGTCTCCTTTGCCTTTCCTCAAAATAGTCAACTTTTGCCTCGAGTTTGCATAGGAGTTCATCGGGGATTTCGGTGGTTCCTGCATTGATGGCCACTTTTATTGTATGATTAAACTCCAACATCTCTTGATTATCGGCGGCAAGCTCCTCAATAATTTCCCAGGACTCCTCGGCGTTCTTATCACGCAGTTTACCTCCCGCGGCCCTATCGATTGTGCCTTTAGTGTGATAGTCAACATGGTCGTAGAAAATCTGGACTAATAACCAAAGGTTTATACCATGATGAGGGACCTTATAGAGGAGATCCTTAAAACGGGCCTATGCTTCGTAGAAAGTTTCACCCTGATGTTGTTCAAACATCAAAATGTCATTTCAAAGCATTGCAGTCTTCCCCGGTGGGAAGAATTGAGTAAGGAAGCGATTGGTGAGATTATCCCATGTGGTGATGGATCCCGCGGGTAAACGCTCAAGCCATTGACTAGCTTGATTCCGTAGAGAGAATTGGAATAGGCGTAATCGGGTTGTATCTCTAGTTTCAACATCTAGGTCTATGGAATCTACGATTTTAAGGAAGTCCTTAAGATGTTGGTTTGGATCTTCGGAACGAAGTCCATGGAATGCACATCCGCTTTGCACCAACCGGATGGTGTCGGCTCGCAAGGGGGTCACATTGGCTCCGGTGAGCTCAATGGTGTTTCGGTAGCCTTGGTGGCTAGGTCGGGAATACTCTCCTAAGGTTCGGGGCCTAAGAGGTTCTAGTGGTGGGTTTTGTTGTGGTGGGATGACGGGTTCAAAGATGTTCCCATCATCCATGATGTCGGGTGGTGAAGAGTTACGAACAAAAACACAAAGAAATAAGATAGACTAAAGAAAACCTAAAAATAAAAATAAAATCTTACTAGAAAAGAATCTAGCAAGTAGACCTAATAAAAAGAGATTCTAACCTAGACAATAACTATTCCCCGGCAGCGGCGCCAAAAACTTGATACGTGGGAATCGCACCAGGCTTTACCTCTCAAGGGATCTTGAGAAGCTTACAACCCCCACCAGGCAGTGTACCTGATCGTTGTAGTATAGTATAGTGACAAGTACCGGGGGATTGATCATTCAGCTAGGAATAGTGTCGCTAGGATTAGAAAACCTAAATACTAGTTCTAAAGATGAGGGATGATTATTTTTGTATTTTTATATTTTATGAAAAGCAAGTAAATATCTCGGGTTTAAAGGATTTGGGCGGAATTAGTTGCTAGTCAACTAACCCAATACTAAAGATGCAATTAAAATAAAATACTAGAAATGAAAATAAACTAAATTAAACTAAGGTTGTGAGCAATAAGTGGAGAAGTTGTGTTTACTTAGATTTCACTACTCCCTAGATACCTTTTACACGTTAATTACTTGTTATAGTTGCGTGGATGACGGATTGTATTCCTTAATACCATTCATGGGGTGGCGCACTTAATTCCCCAATCCTATGAGTGCCTACTTCACTCCTATGTCGAGCCGGCCAAGAAGCTCCTAACATGGGATCATTAGAATTTACTCATGCATTAAATACAACCAATAAAACCTAGTGCACGTAAGTTCATGTTTCCTAAGACGTTCAAGCATGTTACCAATTGGAGATCTGCCAGTTTTCTTAAGCCTAACATCGAAATCATTCATCCAATACAACCATAAACAAGTAATCAACACATAATTAACATCTAGGTTTCATTAGATCCAAGCAAACACAAGATAGATCTAGCCTAGCATGATGGAATTATGACAAGAACAAGATATAGACAATCAACACATAGACATATTGATTGAATTAAAAGAATACTTATCTCAATTACACATGAAAGGGTTCAAGGGATGAGAACCCTTGAAAAACCTGTAAAATTCGTACTAAGTTCGGCCTTAGGGTTTCTCCAAAACTTTTTTTTTTTTTTTTTGTGAATGAAAATTAGAAAACTATATATAGGAAATTGAGGGTCACGGCGTCAAGACAAAATTGGTGACGCCGTCATCTCGCCGCCAAAAGAATTCTCGGACTGCCTTGATCTACTTTTGATGCCGTCACGTTATAACATTTTCCAGGCCGTCACGTATTTTACTCTTGACGCTCTACCTTGTGACGCCTTCAATTCTGTACTGGGTCGTCATGAAAATTACTCTTGACGCCGTCAGGATTTTCTTCTTGACGCCGTCACCTACTGTTCCCAGCAAGGAAAATTAAGACTTTGGCGTTTTCTTCACTTTTATGCTCCAAAAATGTCCGAATTGCTTCCTTTTCCAGATTTCTCTCCCAAAGTACCTAAAATCACAAAAGGAACGATTTAGGGTAATATTTGATCAATTAAATTCAATTTCGGGCTTAAATGGCCCCTAAAAGTGGTTCATTTTTCGCCTCATCATAGTATGATGTTTGGTTAAGGGGATTGAGCCTAAAACATGTTAGTTATTGAGTTAGGGTTTGGACAGAAAAGTAGTGCTGTAAAGATGTGAGTGTAATTAATAGATGGTCAGGAGTTAAGTAACAAATTTTTAGTCTAAATTGAAGTTTAATGAAAGAGCTTTCCAAGAGGTCCAGCCACGATTGATTTCAAGGTCGGGAAGTTGGTCTTTTGATTTTTCTTTGTTAAGGTGTCAAAGCTGTCAAGCCGGGACAGAATTTGGGTAAAAGTTTGAGGGTGAGTTGTGGTTGTAAAAGTGGTATTTTGACTAGCCCTTCTGAAATAGTTAAGTATTAGGTTATATTAGACTACCACAAAAAGGATTCGCGATAAAAACTTGTGGAAGTATTTTATGTTAATTAAAACTTTTTAGTGTGCGTTCTGATCCAAATTTGAGTAGCTGACAAGTTTGATTTTCTTTTGAGTACTTGTGTGTGTTATTGGTCCATGGCCTTCTGGGATTAGCTTGTATGCTTATAAGAGACCATTGTGAAGTTTTGGTGTGAGTTGTTGAGCTTTAATTATCGTGATTTCATGTGGGCGAATGTACCAAAAAATTCTGCGTTTTCTGATTTTTAAAGTGCAAGGGATTTAGTGAGTGTTAGGTTATGGTAATGGTTAGTATGGTGTCTAGGAGATCCATGGTGGGTCATATGAGTCTTAGACATCCATCATATGTGTATTACATGGGTTGTAGATTTTAGCTTGACCTTGTGTAATGTGGATTATTTTTGTGTGCTATAGATTGTGAGTTGTTTTTGTGGAAGCTGCGGAGTTTAAGGTGAGTTCATAGTCCCATATTTTACTTTATTTTTAAACTTGGGATGGGAATGATGCTTGTCTTAAATATTTGAGTTACCGTGATTATGTGAGGTTTAAAAGCTTGGACTTATAATGTTATCGTAATAATGGTATGTGGTACATGAAAGTGTGATTCCGATTAGGTTAGCGACCTAATTGATGCTGTGCGATATGTGATTCCGATTAGGTTAGCGACCTAATTGATGCTGTGTGATTTCCAATTGGGAGGATGCTTATCCTGTTGCTCGCGCATGCGACCCAATTGATGATGTGTTTTGGAGCGGGGGTCACGTTCCGGCCCGATGGTTGCCTTTTTGTGTGATGATTGGTTTATGGACATATGTAGCTTATATGACAACTGTAATTATTTGTCCAGCTATATTTTATGATCACAGTGAACTGGTTGCCTTGTGAGTGTAAGTGTGTCTAAACCTATGAATCTCACCAACATTATGTTGACGTTTTAAGCATCATTTTCAGGTGAGCATTCTAAGGCTATGATAGAAGGATGTGGTTAGACGAGACCTTAGTTGCATTGGAAGTGTTTTATCTGTGCTTTTGGAGTTTATCATGTTGTTATCTTTTGGGTATTGTTATGACACTTTGTGTCTATACTTTGCCATTTTTATTGCATGTAGTTATTCTCTATATAGACACCATGTGTTGTGATGATATCCATGAAGTTACACCCTCGCGTTTCCGCTGTGGCGGGGTGTGACATTTCTAAGGATAAGATAGAAGGATGTGATTAGACGAGACCCTAGTTGCATTGGAAGTGGTTTATCAGCTATGTTTGGATTTATGTATTGTTTCGGATTTTGTTTTGGTTATTTTGTTTTGGGGTATTGTTACAACACTTTGTGTTTGTACTTTGCTCTATTTTATGTGCATGTAGTGGTTTCTCTATATAGACACCAGGTGTTATGATGATATCCATGAAGTTACACCCTTGCGTTTACGACTTGGCAAGGTGTGACAGATTGGTATCAGAGCCAGGTTATAGAGAAGTAGGTGGTTGAACCTAGACTATAACCTAGGAGTCCTTCATATAGTTACATCTAGGATCTACGTGTAAGTATAGTATTTTATATTTCTATTTTCCTATATTTATGAGATGTTTTATTGAGTTTCAGACGTCTATTCTATCCCCTATACGTAGTATTGTATATATCGACTTTATTATATCGTCTTCCGCGCGTAAGATGCTTCGTTGGACTACCGTTGTCGCTATCGGATGCGAGAGAAGTGGTAGGATGAAGTGGACTAACCGCAGAATCCGAGTTCCCTCTAGCATGTATCCATGTTCAAATAAGGACATGATGTTTATAGAATACGTTGGTAGATAAGAAGTGGAGAGGTTTATAACCACGCCAACTTCTAGAGATAGAGCCGTTACCGAGTACCCTGGGAAGTTTCCTCACTTTTCAGGTGAAGGAAAGGTGGTTTAGTCCAAACCTCATAATTCGTATGCACTTGTGGATCATGTGGAATTGGAAGAAAAGAATAGAGATGGTTTTGTATGTTGTCGATTTCCTCAACGTATAGGAAATAGGAATGAGTGGTTGAGTTAAGATGAAAGGGGAGTTAGGATGGAATAATGTGGATTCGGATCCGAAGTCCACAGTGAGTAGTAAGTTTAACCGATTTGAGTGGGGAGGCAAGTGCGAGAATGGAGTTTGAGCCATTGTGCGACGTCTTTTGTTTTGTGTTATGTTTTGGAATTTGTATATTGTCTTTTGCTGTCTGGATCCATGTTGGAGCGTGATTACTCTTGGATATTGGATTGACCTTATCCAAGTGATTTTGATTATAGAGTTTAAGTGATCGTTGGAATTGTTCCATGCGAGATGATTGTTTGCGACGTCTTTTGTTTTTGTTTCCATGATTGTTTGCATGATGTGTTGTCATAGGAGGGAGTACACTTGTGAAATGGGGCATAGATAATTATAGTGGCCAACATAATTATACATGCGTCACAACACAAGTGGACTTGCAAGTATGATGGCATGGATTGCATGGTGTATTAGGTGCTATGTGGTATATGTGTGTTATCATTGAGATATGTGGTTTTGGAAGTAAGTATGCGTGTGGAATAGGCTTATAAGTATAGTCGCGAACATAATTATAAGGGTATCACACATGTGGACTTGTGACCATTATTGCATTGATTGATGTTTGTTGTTATATGTTGTGGTAAATGGTATGTGATATCATGTTGGTGATGGCTGTATGGTTAGAGAAGTATTCTCTTAACCGTTTGGGCAGTCGTTATACGTTGGGGTGTGTAGGTGGTAAGATTCCATTCTACCTATCATATGTTGATACCTCAATTATCGGTGGGTACTTATGTTGTGGTATTTAAGTTGATTCGTTTGCTAGACGCTCCGTTTGTATACCTAATTCTTTGGTTGACATTCCTATTCGTACCATGATGGTACAGATGCCATATTCCTTCTATTTGACGTAATGATAGGTGTTGGGTAATCGAATTCGTTTTGTTGGATACTGGTTCGTTTCTTTGGTCATTCCTTGAATTCACTCTGCGAATGAATATTATATTGTTCTTCAAGTATTGTTGGTTCGTGACGAGTTGGTGCGGATATTTAATCCCTCATATACACACACCAATTGAAGTTCGTGACATATTTTGTGACCTGTTAGTATCGGTGTTTTTCAATGATTTTGGTTTGATCGTTGTACGAATGAGTCTGTAAGTTCATCGTTTGGTTTGCAATGTATTTGCGTGAGTGTTCACTAGTATGAGATTCGTTTGATGATTATTTTGATTATGTGATTCTTCTGTGTTTTTCGCATCCAATAAAGGGGTTGTGTTAAAGTCCTTAAGGTATTTTAAAATTCGTTTTGGGTATTTCAAGGTCATTTGTTGGAAACTATTATTTTTATGGTGAAAATGAAGTGTGAAAAAAAAATGGTTATGTTGATCTCTTACATAAAATGGTTTATATATATTTTATAAAAAAATGTATAAGTTTAAGATATGTCTTGTGAAAAATGGTGTTCATTTGTTTTTGGGAAGGTCGAGTACGGGAATAAGAACTGTCTATGGTTCTCATTGACCAAACTTGTTATGTATTTGGTTCATTGAGTGTTTCTTTCGTTGAGGTACGCTTGTGGATTTTTTATGGGTACGTGTATTTTATATTTTCGTTGTATGGGTTTTCATGAACATTTTATTCGTGTCTACTTTTATTGGGGGAAAATTCTCATTGTGTTTTTTCTAGCTTTGATTTTGATGTTCGTTACTTCGCTAGTCGGTAATTCGTACCCCTTTTGAGTTCGTTGATATACGTTTTAGTCGACCAGTTTCATGGTTCGCGTCGTTTACTTAGGATAGATTGTCGTTTTGATTATCAATTTTTTCGTTGAAGAAGAAGAGGGTGTTTGCCAAGTTGTTCAAGTGAGAGGTGTAGCTTTACGATGTACGTTCTTCAGGAAGGTGGTCAACGATAGCGAGTGTTCATGGACATTAGTAAGATAAAAGTGGTGAAGAGTGGAAAGTACCTAAGACACCATCTGAGAGACGATTGTCCTTAGGGTTGGCAGGTACTATTGACGATTCATTTCTATCTTTCTATAGATTGCATAGGCATCGAGGAGGTGGAAGGTCCATAAGAGGAACTGTGTGATACATGATTTAAAGTTGGGAAGTAGAATTTGGAGATGATATTTGTATGGGGCAGAAAGTGTTATCTACACAGATCATAAGAATCTTTAGCATATATTTGACAAGAGGCTAATATATGTCAGAGAGAAGTTGGGTGTGGAATTTCTCAGTGACTATGATTGTCTGATTCGCCACTGTCAAGGAAGGGCGGACATCATGGTAAGAGCGCTGAGCGGGAGTGAACGAGTGAAACTTAGGTGTTTGTGAGCAATGATTATGATAATTTCATTCGAAGTTAAGAGGATGATATTGACAACCTAGAGAGAGAGGTTCAAGGATGAGAACATGTAAGAAGAATGATTACTTGGTTTAGACCAGTAAATGGAAAGGAACGAAGATGGAGGAATGTACTTTGCGGACCAGCTATTGGTTTCATTGAGAGGAAGCGTAAGGACATCAATCATGCAAGGTATTTGATATATCCAAGAATGGATAAGACGTATTATTACCTTAGCAAGAGATGTATGAAGGAGTGGGTATGAAGGAGAATACTGATACTTTAGCAAGTGTTTGAAATGCTTGAAGGTAAAGGTTGTAGTCAACGATTATTAAGGTGTTGCAACAGCCAGAGGTACCTGGAGATTTTATTAAGGAGGAGTTGGCGAGACTTTCGCTCAGTGAGTTGGTAAAGAACCATGGGGTGTCGCGTTGATCATCAAGATACATGATGAAATACTTACTTCGCGATAGTGGTAAACTTGTTATAGAGTCTTGAGAACACGTATGTAGATGAGTACGACTTATCATTCTCTAATGAGTGAACTAAGTGAGCGTACAAATCAGGCGTTGGATGGTGAGCTGAGAGCATGGGTATGTTTGATTTTGGAGGAAGCCGGGGTATACGTTTCCCCTTAGCTGAGTTCTCCTGTATCAACAATTATCATTCTAGCATTAAGAATGTGTCGTTTGAAGTATTGTATGGAAGGAAATGTATATCTCCTGTTCTTTGGACCGAGGTTGGAACATGCCAACTAATTGGTCCTGAACTGGAATGAGAGACTGCGAATAAGGTTTTCAGATTCAAGAGAGAGATTTAAGGCAGCGAGAGATCGATAAAAGAGTTATGCGGATAATTGTCGTAAGCCCTTGGAGTTTAGTGTTGGTAATCGTGTAATGTTGAAGGTGTCTCCTTGAAAAGGTGTTGTGCGTTTCGGTAAGAAAAGCAAGTTAGCACCGAGATGTGTTGGACCGTTTGAGATTTCGGAAAGGATTGGATTTGTGGCATACCGATTGAAGTTAGCTGAGGAATTGAGTGGTATACATGATACGTTTCACGTATCTAATTGAAAGAAGTGTTTGGCGGATGCTAGTCTGCATGTGCCATTAGATGAAAGTAAGGTCGACAAACTCTTCGATTTGTCAAGAAATCTGTTGAGAATATAGATTGAGATGTTAATGGTTTGAAGTGTGGTGAGATAGCGTTGGTAAAGGTATGGTAGGATTCTAAGCGTGGTCCTGAGTTTACTTGGGAACGTGAGGATCATATGATATTTAAGTACTCAAATTTGTTTGCAGATGTGGTTGGTGAGCAGATCGTTTGTAGTTTGATTTAGATCATGGAAGTTAGATGCGGGGTGTTCATAAATGTTTTAAGTAACGTTTTATTTTATGGGTATCTGTTACATGTGTGTGCTTCTTGCGGTTACCATTTGGATTTTCATTTGGTTCAAGGGTATCGTACCTACCTGTGAGAAGTCATTTGGATCAATAGTGTTATTGATCGGGGAGTGTATCGTTGGAGTAACGGAATGTTTTTCTATCATGCGAATTCGGGTATTTAGTCGGTTCACATTTTTGTGGTTCTTTCTTTGTGATTTTATGGGGTGGTATTATTCCGCTTAAATATCAATAAATTTTCTTTGCTGTTGTGAGTGGTGACTAGAGTAGTTGAAATCTCAGGACGCGATTTCCCTAAGTAGGGGATGATGTAACAATCGTGGTTTTAGCAGGTCAGTTTGACTGATAGTCTTGACTCGGTTGACGTTTGTTTGGTGTGTCTTAGGTGATTGAAGTGATATAAGAGTGATATAGGTGAGTTTTAGCACTAAATCCTTTTGCGTAAATGGTTTTTATTGTGATTTGGAAAGTATGGAATTTGGGAAAGTTCATTTTGATCGCCTTTGTGGTGTAAAAATGACTTGTGTAGGTTTTTTTTCTTTTTTTTTTTTTTTTTTTTTTTTTTTTTTTTTGCGTAACGAGTCTTCGTTCAAGTATTTGAGCGTTAGCAAGTTACGAGGAGTTTGTTTTTATGTGTTATGCTTATAAAAGTGTGAAAATCTATTTTTGGAAACTTTGTTTTGAAAATGATATTTTTTCCGGTTTGTCGTAAAATTTAGGTTTATCGCGTAAGACGTTAGTTATCGTTACGGGTTGTTATAAAATATCAAAAGTATAACGTTTTGAGTGTAATAATTTAATTTAATAAAAAAATATATAAAATATATAAAATATATATATATGTATAAAAAAATTCGGCCAAGTGGTGTTTTTAGGGGAAAAGGAAACCCAATTTGAGCCAAAATACAATTCCTAGCAATAAGGAATCTTAGCCCAACACAAACAAGCCCAACCCCCAACCCATATAATCATAACCAAAGATCCATAACCCTATTTTCCTGCAAATTGTGATCGACCAAGCTAAGGAGAAGAAGAAAAAAAATAGGATTTTATTTTTGAAGCCAAAAAGCAAGATCAAGGTATAGTTTCGATGCTAGTTTTCAATCAATTAATTAGTTATTGATCTAATTCATGTAATATAAATTATGATGGATTTAGGGTTTATAAAATTCTGGAAAATATTGATGATAGACATGGTAGGATCATTAGATGTTAATGGTGTGATTATTAGTGAAGTTGGTTTGGTAATAAAATGTGTTAAACATTGAGTTAATTTGGACAGAAAACTAGGGCTGTAAAGATGTGAGTGTATTTAACAGATGGTGAGGAGTTAAGTCACGAATTTTTGATCTAAATTTAATTTTAATGAAAGAGCTTTCCAAAAAGTCCGGCCATGATTGATTTCAAGGTCGGGAAGTTAGTCTTTTGATTTTTTTTTTGATAAGGTGTCAAAGCTGTTAAACCGGGACAAAATTTGGGTAAAAGTTTGATAGTGAATTGTGGGTGAAAAAGTGTTATTAAGGTTAGCCCTTCTGGAAAAGTTGAGTTTTAGGTTATCTTACACTACCACGAAAAGGATTCACGATAAAAAGTTGTAGAAGTATTTTATTCTAATTAAAACCTTTTGGTGTGTGTTCAGATCCGAATTTGGATAGTTGACAAGTTTGATTTTCTTATGGGTACTTGTGTGTGTTATTAGACCATGGCCTTCTGGGATTAGCTTGTACGCTTATGAGAGACCATGGTGAATTTTTGGGTGAGTTGTTGAGCTTTAATTGTTATTATTTCATGTGGGCGAATGTACCCTAAAATTTTGTGTTTTCTGATTTTAAAAGTGCAAGGGATTTAGTGAGTATTAGGATTTGGTGGTGATTGGTATGGGGTCTAGGAGATCCATAGCGGGTCATATGAATCTTAGACATCCATCATATGTGTATTACATGGGTTATAGCTTTTAGCTTGGCCATGTGTAATGTGGATTTATTTTGTGTTATAGATCGCGATTTGGTTTTGTGGAAGATGCAAGATTTGAGGTGAGTTCATAGTCCCATATTTTTACTTTGTTTTAAACTTGGGATGGGAATGATGCTTGTCTTAAATGGTTTGGGTTACTGTGATTATGTGTGTGTCAAAGAGCTTGAACTTATAATGTTATCGTATGTATGCTATGTGTGATGATTTGATTGTGAGGTTATACATGATTCATTTGGGGACCCATTTGATGCCAAGTTTTGTGTGGAGATATATACGTGATTTAATTGGGAGGATGCTTATCCTGTTGCTCGCGCATGCGACCTAATTGATGCTAATATGGGATCGGTGGACACGTCCGTCCAGATGGTGCCTTTGTGTGTGATTATTGGTTTGTGAAAACATGTAGCTTATATGATAACTATAATTATTTGTCCAGCTATGTTTTATAATCACAGTGAACTGGTTGCCTTGAGAGTGTATGTGTGTCTTAAACCTATGAATCTCACCAACATTATGTTGACGTTTTAAGCATCATTTTCAGGTGAGCTTTCTAAGGATAAGATAGAAGGATGTGATTAGACGAGACCCTAGTTGCATTGGAAGTGGTTAATCAACTATGTTTAGATTTATGTATTGTTTCGGATTTTGTTTTGGTTATTTTGTTTTGGGGTATTGTTACAACACTTTGTGTTTGTACTTTGCTCTATTTTTTGTGCATGTAGTGGTTTCTCTATATAGACACCAGGTGTTGTGATGATATCCATGAAGTTACACCCTCGTATTTCCGCCTTGGAGACGTGTGACAGTTATCTACTAGTTTCATTTAATTGCAGTAGGCTGTTTGTTTTTGTGTAATTTCGATGATATATGGTTATCATCTTGGCAACTAGATGTAGCAGCTTATATACCTGTTATTATTCTTCTTGTGATCATAAGGGGCATAATTGCCAAATTAGCAGTTATGTAGCAGTTCATATACCTTTCATCCCCTCCATTTTGTATAACTCAAGAACACAAGTAAAATTTTAACAATCTCTCATTTCCTATCCCAACACTTCACACTCTTTCACTTCACACCCTTTTCTCTTTATATAAAATCTAAAGAACATAGTGTAAATACACGACATATGGACTTTTAAATTATCCTGGGAGACATATGGACTCAGGGCGGTTACACATGAAATTAATGTATATCAAAACTAACTTTGACTTGGCAGTAAACCCCATGTAAATAATTTAATCATGATGCACAAAACTAGAAACTACTAAAAGGTGGACGGTAGAGATGTAACATGAAATGAGGGATGATGCATGCATTTGTGCTGATAGTTAAGGGCCACTTTCTTTTTGTCTACATCTTGTAGACTTTTTCTAAATTGTTTTTGTCTACATCTTATGGATTAATTGGAGTAAATGAAAAGCATGATGTGACATTTGTGCTTCAGTTTTGTAAAGTATAGAGTAAATTGCAAATTTGGTCTCTAGAGTAACACGAATACGCAAGGATCACACCGAGATGATTTTTGTTGCAAAAAAAAAATAAAATAAATAAAATAAAAAAAACAATAATGTTTACGTTTTTTTGTAAAAAATCAACTGAGAGCTACTTTTTGATAACTTCCGTTATTTATCTCGTTAAGTGCTGATGCGGATCGCAAGACTCGCAAAAGTTTTACTTCTCAAGGGATCTTGAGAAGCTTGCAATTCTCCAGGCAGTGTACCTGACCGATGTAGTATAGTGAGTGGCAAGTACCAGAGGATTGATCGTTCTCTGGGGAATAGTGTTCGTTAGGATTGAAAACTACTTAAACTAGGTGTATAGGTGGGGGTGATTCTTTTTGTATTTTTATATTTTATGAAAGCAGGTAAAATCTTGGGTATTCAAAGAGTGGGCGGAATTAGTTGCTAGTCAACTAACCAAAAATTACTACTAATTAACAAAATAAAATAAAATGACAGAAAATAAATTGGTGAACTTCTTATGGTGAGGAAAATGTGTTTACTTAGATTTCACTACACCCTAGTTATTTCCTATTGAATTATTGAATTGTTACAATTGTTTGGATGAAAGTGTTGATAAAAATAATGTTTAAAAACGTTATTAATATTTCTCAATAACTCTATGTTTTGATAATCACAAAATGTAAACTAAATTAAGTTAAGATTATGACGTAAACAAGTATTTAGTAACAAATATTTACTTCTACAACTAATATCACTTAAGGTATGCATAAACTTAGCATCTTATGCATTGCATGATCAAAGGAAACCTTTTCTTAACACATAACATTTTATAAAATGACATTAACATTTTATATATATTAGTAAATTATTTTTGGTATTGTTTTATTAAACTACAAAGATATGATTTCAAACTTCCAACCAAAAAAGGCAAGTTTTATCCAGAAAAACCTTCCCCACTAAAGGACAAGAAAATCCAACGTTCTGGAGGGGCGGCCCCCTTAATTATTAAGGGGACCGGCCCCTAATTAAGGGGACCGGCCACGCTCCAGAACAGTAAATCTTTCCCCTTTAAATACTGGTTCATTCCACAGAATTTTCTCACCTTTTTGCACTAAAAACCTTCTTATCTAATCTCCATTTCTATCTAAAAAATCCTTTGATCATATAATTCACAAGTCTTTGTTTCTAAGTGATCCAAAGCTTCATCCACTCAAGTGCAAAAAGAAGAACACTCATCTACATCCATTAAATTGTAGTAGTGTTGTGATTAGCTAGTTTCATCTTGTAGTAGTGCTAGATACTTGTAAAGTGTTGTGTGAATTTGTTGATTGTAGATACTAGGTGTGTTGTAAAGTAGTGTAGTTGTTGTGATTTAGTTGTGCTTAGAAGAAGGTGTGAAGTAGACAAGAAGAAAAGGTGTGAAGCTATCTTGAAGAAGTTGTGAAGGTGTGAAGAAGGAGTGAAGTCTTGAAGAAGTTGTGAGATTGGTTCTAGCTACGATTAGAATTCGACATTTAGCTTAGTGTCGCTAATAGGTGTAAGCCAAGGTGTATAAGGTTTCTCCGCCATAAGGAGTTTGTTGACATAGTGAAGAAAACTCTCGAGTGTGGTACTCGGGGAGTGGAGTAGGGCAAGGAAGGTGTCCTTGTAGCCGAACCACTATAAATTCGCGTGTTGTGGTTTGATCTTTCTAACTCTATCTTTTCTTCATTCTATTTCAATACTTTCATTATTAGATTAGTCTTGCTTGTATTTGTTGATACTTGAATTCACGTAAGATCGAATCGAAAGTTTTTATAAGCTACAAAAGATTTTGAAAATAAATTTAAAAAGGACGTAAAACTATTCAACCCCCCCCCCCCCTTCTAGTTTTCCACAGAAAGAATTGTATTCCTTAATACCATTCATGGGGGTATGTATAGCTTTCCCCAACCCTATGAGTTTCTATCTCTTCCTATGACGACACGTTTAGTATCCTATCATGGCCTCCTTAATAGTCACTCATGCATTAAATACAACCAATAAAACCGTAGTACACATCCGATTATGTTTCTTAAGACGTTCAAGCCAGTTACCGTATAGGAGATTTAGCCAGTTTTCTTAAGTCTAACGCTAATCAATCAACCAAAGAGTCAATAACATTTCAACAATCAATGATCAACAACTAGGTTTCATTAGATCTAAGCAAACACTAATAAATCTAAGCTAGCATGTTAAAGAAAAGGAAAGAATAACAATCAATCAAACAACACATAGACATATTGAATGATTAAAAGGAAGACTTATCTTTAATTAAACATGAAAGAAAAGAGGGCTTGAAAACCCTAAAGTAGCTGTGAAATTCGTCTAGGGTTTCTTGCTAAAAAGTTCCACGCTTTTAATGAATGAAAATCAAAAAATATATATAGATATACAAGTCTGACGGCGTCAGGTTTTAGCCTCTGACGCCGTCAGGTCGCCGTGTCTTAGGGTTTCGTATCGCACAAGAGATCTCTGACGCCGTCCCCATTATAAATGTTCTGGGCCATCTCGTGTTGAGTTAAAGGGAGACGGCCTTGCTCCAAATACACCTGACGCTGTCAAGTGTTATTCTGACAAATTCTTCTAGGGTTTCTAATGTAAAAATCCACGGCTTCTCGTCAAAAGGTGACGGCGTCAGCTCCAAAGCGTGACGCCATCAGGTGTAAAAACCTGACTTTCATGACTTTTCTTGTTTTCTTTATTCTTGAGCATAAAAACGTCCGAAAAGCTTCAAAATGCTCCATTTTCCAGAATTCATGTCCCAAGTACCTAAAATGACAAAAAGAAACGATTTGAGGTAATATTTGATTATAAAAACACGATTTAGGGCTTAAATGACCCCCTAAAAATGTATCAAATAAATCCTTATCAAATACCCTTACACTTGGGATTTGCTTGTCCTCATGCAAATGAGCTTTTATACCAATTAAAATACAAGTTAGGAGTCATTTAACATTAATATAAAAGTAATTACAACAAATGATCGATCTACCCTAATCAAAACAAGCACGGAAATTATATACTAGCACCTCACATATAGTGTTTGGATACTCTCATCTCTCGGGTGTTATAAGTGTATATATCACAAATGAAAATGGAAGAAATATCTCACTACCTGTCATAGCAAATAGATTACCATAGGTTTGGAAAAGGATCAAACCTCCACCACTTTGGCGTAAGCACCTAGGATAAACTATCAAAGAGGTCTTTCAAAGGGTTATAACATTAAGTGTAGGGATAAGGAAAACACGGTTTGTTAGATAAAGGGATATTTTACTGGTGGCAAGTCAATTGTCTTAGTTAATTACATATAAAATGCGGCGTTGCTAATCCAAGACTCGACTCAACTTAAGCTAACTATGACCAACATAAAAATAAAAGAAATAGGATGGTACTCCGTAAGTTTTTTCTACTTTTTTTTCATACACTTTTGCCCTACCATCCAAAATAATACATCAAGGGGGCTCGGTTCCTCCGCTTACACTTGAACTTTTACATAATTAAAAATAAAGACTCGAATCAAGATAATCGAAACGCTTGGAGTACGCACTTTAAAACATTAACGCATATATGGGGTAATAAATGATGTTCTTCCCCATTACTCTATAACACTAGTACTTTACCCATGAGCCCCAATTATCCCAAAACAATATGTACAAGATATGACTCGACTTAGCAACCATGTAATCAATTAGACAACTAACTAAGGGTTTAAACATATAACAATAATGCACTAAAGATGAGTGCATACAAGGTAGGCCAAGGCGATTTGGGTGTACATTTGAGGGTGGATTGTAAAAAAATTCTTCCTTTAAGTAAGATGCTTAAAGTCAAAAACGAAGAAGACAGGCTTTGAGGGTTGCACTAGGGGTATCGTGTACTAAAAATGAGTACATCGCAAAGGTGTGAGAAAATTACTTGACCAATGAAGTCAATGTAATTATAATACATGCTTAAAACAAGGGTTATCATAATGCCTCTTATCATATAGTAAATCCTAACTACACGAATGTAGTCTCACTAGCGGTCTCGAGATGCATCGCTAACGCAAGTTCTAGAATCTAAATACTACCGTTACACTCGTAAGCATTAAAGATAAATGCTTTTTCCTAATAAATCTAAAGGCGAACCTCACATATTTGGGGTGGAATTTTTTTGAGTGGTACGGTTTTTTGTGCTAGTCATGTAACTCCTATTTATGAGACGCTTATTAAGACTAAAGTTTCATTCCTAAATGTTGCAAAAAATTTTAAATTTGGTGCCAAAATTACCCTAACAAGTATTTCTTTCAACTTTGTTACACATCTTCTATTAAACAAAACAAAAATCAAGCGAAGCTGTATTTTCTAAGGTATCCCAATTTTACCCCCTTACACTTAAGTCGAATATTGTCTCCAATGTTCAATTAAAGGATGTAGAAGTAAAAATAAATGAGAATAAAAGAAGCTAGTACTCCCCTGATTTGCTCGGTATGAAAAATAAGGTAACATGGTTAAATCTTCCTCCAAGAAAATGTACATGTAAAGCTTCTCTCCTGAAATATAATCATCTTCTTATCCAATATAACCTGTAAGTAACAAAGAAAACAAACATGAAACCTCACGTAAAATTGGCGGTATACTATATATAAAAGTAAATCCTAGAAAGCAAATAAAGATATAATGCTTGCAAAATAAATGTTTACATATTCCTGGGGTTCAAAAATTTAAGATTTTATGAAACTTTACAATTTCGGCAGAATAACAAACCTGAAAAAAAAAATTTAGAAAACAGGGCCTGACGCCGTCAGGTTGTAACACCTGACGCCGTCAGGATGTGCCTGACATAATTTTTTATCTTTTGTTTCTGGAAAATTTCTAGAAAAACCTGTGTTTTAAGACATGGAATTCCTGCACAAATACTAACTAGTGCGATACCCGTGTGTTGCTCGGGTATACGTTTCAATAAATAACTAATTTATGTATTAAGTTCAATTTATAATAATACAAACATTCAATATCAAATAAAAAATCTAGTGTATTTATCATAGGTAACAACAAATTTTAATACCAATTTAGTAGCAAGTTGAGCAAGTTATGTAAAAGTGTCAAAGTGTCTTTTTGGCTTATATAGGATGAATGAAGCATATAACATTTCACAATGTAAAAGTTTGATATTTTCATTCTTACATTTTAATAGATAATATTTATAAAAGGTGCTTTGTTATAATACTTATCGGAGTAAATCCGTAAACCTTTTATGAAGCTTTAGGCACATGAAAATAACTTTAGTGACTATGAACTCGTTGATGAAAATATGACATGTTTAATGACTTTGACCCATTAGAAAATACTACAAGAATTTGCTCACATCACATGCACTTGCAAAGGCCTACAATAATGATGCAAAGGATAATTTGGTGTAATCCATCGGGACATAAATATTTTCTCGTACGTGCAAGGAAATGAAAAAAATATAATTTAAGAACAAACAATGCATATGTTCATGTGTGCAATTGGAGGTACTCTAAATTCCTAGGTTGATGTTTGTGATAAATAGGTTGCATGAACCATTCTCATCCGTGCTGAAATAAACGTTGCCGAACTCAACCAAGAAGGTCACTAAACTTTGTCTGTCATTACCGAAGACATCATCTTAATATTTTATCGATACATATATGATATGCAGCAATTTGTACCCTCTACTTCTTAATCGTCGACAACGTAGCCAAATGGACATAACACATCATCAGAAAAAACGATCTATATCGAGTGATGTTATTTTAAAGCCCTGTCAAACAAAACAACAAATATACAAAAATGAGTATTACGAATTACCATAAGCAATTTACACACACCGGCCACAAAAGAGATCTAACTTAATATAAGGTACAGGGAATAAGTGAGTTATGAATACAATATAATGATCAAATTTCAAATTGGAAGCAGAATACATGATATCATATAGATGTCGAGGAATAAGGTCTTAGTTGTTGACTATGTGCTACTACTACTTTTTTTTAGTCACGTTTCTTTATCTGTAACTAACTCTACGTTTTAAAAGGAGCAATTATGACGGCTAAGATTGAAAGTAAACTTCATCGAATGGCTATAAAAAAACTTAAAACCAAATGCTTTGGCAGCAATAGAATAGTAATATGTACATTCATATCTTATTATTATCTTTCATGTTCAATCCGTTCTTTAAAAAAAATATGAGCTTCCTTTACACTTATCTTTTGCAAAATACCTTTATATGTAATTAAGACGAAGTTAAAAACAAAATAAAATATTTTTACAAGTTTATTTGAGACATGAACAATGAATAATAAGAATGAAAAATACATACAAAAAAAATAAAAAATAAAAAATAAAATAAAAAAAGTGGTAAGCCCTAAAAGTTTGAAACAACATGTGAAACGAGGGAGGGGTATTTTGGGTATGTAAATGTGAAACGCAAAATGCTGTTGTGACGCTGATTTGACAAAACAACATGAGAAATGGAATGTGACCATACCCCTTGCTGTTAAGCTGAGGATGAATAAAATAGTTTATTTGTAAATGCAATTTGTAGGTTTGATAATATTTTCCAATAAATATATTGATACTTTCACACTTTGGGACTTAAGTCCCGTGAAACACACATTTCGACTTTTCCCGCTTGAAAAGGTGTGGCATCCAACAAGGGAGACAAGCTTTTTTGCATTTGTTATCGTTCCACACCACGTCACCACTTACTCTAATGGGGTCTTCTTCACAAGAATACCTTTCCTTTAATATTGATAATGATGACCAATTAACCACTTTTTCCATGGATTATTTTCATAATATAAAAGTTTTATCCCATTACAACTTGCAAGCAGCAATCGTTTTCGCTACTACTTCTATCTCATTTCCGTCGTCTACCATCATTTATTTGAGCATGTAAGTTTAAGCATTTGTGTTTGGTGAATCTGTTATTTGTTTATAAATATTACTATTTAACTTCCTGTTGATTGTCTTTTATTAAATGAAACAAAGTAGTTTTCAGACAGTCGTGATGCTTAAACCTTGAGGGTGATGTATTTAGGAATCTATTTAGAGTTGACAGACTCAAACAAATTCAACTCATGGGATTAGTCGATGGAAAGTGAAATGACAAAGGAAAAAAAAAAACCTTAACGTATAATTTGTACGTACTTTCAGTGATAGGAGCCTTTTGCCCTTTCGTCATTCAAGCATGGAGATCAAAAGTAGGAAGTGCACAGATGCTGTGATCTTACTAATATTTTTGCTGATTTGCTTTCAAATATGCTCAAAAGCACAAGAAGATTCGTCATACAAGGAGATCCCAGTTGGAGTGATTCTAGATATGGGATCATGGGTCGGAAAGATTGTTCATAGCTGCATGACCATGGCACTATCTGACTTTTACACCTCTAACAACCACTACAAAACAAGGATAGTTCTCCACAGTAGGGATACATATGGAGAACCACTGCATGCTCTATCTGCAGGTAAATAACGTACTATTTCAGATTATATTTGATATATAACTTCCAAAATATAAAGGGTCAAACTAAAGCAAAGTGATACTTAATTGCCATATCTAATTGGAGAAAAAATAGAGAGCAAACTATAACTGAAACTAGAATCAGAACGGGTCTAGTGTGAACTCTAAACCATAATGGTTTATCCTCTAGTGGTTGGTATGACATTCAAAAAGTTAACCAGATACTAAACTTGAAATATCCGTAAATTTTATGATTTTCTTGTTTTCTTTCCAGCTCTTGATCTATTGGAGAAGCAGAAAGTCCAAGCAATCATGGCTTCAGAGTCAGCAACCGAAGCAAAGTTTCTTGCAGTATTAGGAGACGAAGCAAGAGTACCTATTCTTTCATTTTCACCAACTCCATCTTCCAACAAACATCCCTATTTCCTTCAAGTTTCACAAGATGAAACTACTCAATTTAAAGCCATTGCTGCAATGGCAGAATCGTTTAAATGGAAGAATGTCATTCTCATATGTGAGGACGCTGCAAATGAGATAGAAGTGGCGAAGTTTATAACTAATACCTTACAAGAGAAGAACATTTTTGTAACGTATATGAGCCTATTTTCAACCTCTTCCAGCAATGGACTAGTTCATGAAGAGCTTCACAAGCTTTCAGCTATGCAAACAAAGATATACATCATGCATGCTTGTCATTCTCTTGCATCCCGTGTTTTATCAAAAGCAAAATATTTAGGATTGATGGATGCGGGATACAAATGGATTATCACGAGTAAAACTATGGACTTTTTTAACTTCATGGATGATGAAGTTGTTGAGTCTATGCAAAGTGTGGTGGGTTTTAGATCGTATATTCCACAGTCAAAAGATCTTCACAAATTCGCATTGAAATGGAGAAAGGAACATCATGCTATGAACCCTTTGATGGAGCTCAAGAAAATAAACCCTTATGGTGTCTGGGCATATGATGCAGTTTCAGCACTAGCAATGGCTATTGAGAGGACACAAACATCTAGCAAAATGCCAAGGGATACATCTCTTATGGATCAAATGTTAAGAATCTCATTTCGTGGTTTGGCTGGTACTTTCCAACTTATGAATGGCAGGATGAGTACACAAGTCTTAGAAATAATAAACGTGATAGGGAACAGGGAGCGAAGGGTTGGGTTTTGGACAAAGGGTGTTGGTTTAACCAGAAAGATTGATAAGCTAAACTCAATTCCTGATATCATCTGGCCAGGAGGTATCACAACTAATCCACATAGGATGCTACAAACGAGCCGAAAAACCCTCAGAATTGGCATTCCAATGGCATCCAGAACAGGGAGACTTTTTCAAGTGAGTTATGATGATAAAACTAATTCAACAATCGTTTCAGGGTTTTGTGCAGAAGTATTCCGGGCCGCCTTTAATGGATTAGGTCGCGATGTAGCCTTTGAATATATTCCATTTATGGGAAAATCTGAAATTGGCAAAGAAAATTACAATGACCTTATAGATCGAGTCCATAATGGGGTATGCATATTATATAAACCAGTATTCTTTATCATCAATATATATTGGGAATGAAATGTAACTTGTAATTTATTATTATCATTTGTATCAGGAATTTGATGCTGCAATTGGAGATATAACAATCACAGCTAATAGATCTAAATATGTTGACTTCACATTGCCATATACGGATATTGGCCTTGCAATACTATCAAGAAACGCCGATACAAGCATTTGGATCTTTATGAAACCACTTAGTTCAGATCTTTGGGTTGTGTCTGCTTGCTTCTTTATTTTGACCGGCATTGTTGTTTGGATACTTGAACATCGGATAAATGAAGAATTTCAAGGTTCAACAGCAGAACAAATCGGGACAACATTCTGGTTTGCCTTTTCAACACTTGTTTATGCTCATAGTAAGCTCTAGCCCCCCCCCCCTCTTTTTTTTTTTTTTTCTTCTTCTTCTTCTTCTTCTTTTTTTTTTTTTTTTTTTTTTTATTATTATTTTTTTTTTAATTTTTTTTTTTTTTCTGTTTTTTTTTTTTTTTTTTTTTTTTTTTTTTTTTTTTTTTGCCACAAACACATCTAAGTATAATGGCGAACAGAAATTTAGTAAGAGCTAAACCAATTTAAGTTTCGGTTTTGAAAATTTCAGGGGAGAAGCTGCAGAGTAATTTGTCAAGATTTGTAGTCATAGTGTGGTTGTTCGTAGTGCTTGTGCTTGTTTCAAGTTACACTGCAACATTAAGTTCGCTATTAACCGTTGAACAAATTCAGTTAGCATCAAAGAGAGGGTCTATTGAAATCCAGAATGTTGTACAGAAAGTTGTTAAGAACTTGAATTATGAAGACACCAGGTTTAAGCATTCTACACGAGAGGAATATGCTGATGCTTTGATACGTGGCAGTAAAAACGGTGGTGTTGATGCAGTTGTTGCTGAAATTCCTTATATTAAGGAATTTCTTGCACAATATCCATCTGGCTATTCGATGACCGTATCTGAAACTATCACCAATGGTTTTGGCTTTGTGAGTCTCTTCACTATACAATTCTTTAATATTAGCGTTAACATGGGTAAGAGGTCAAAGCAGGTCAATCTTTTGAACGGGGTGAGAACTATAATACCCAATATAATAACAAATCCAAGTCTTTTTTCTTGATTAAAATGAGTTAGGAGGGTTTATGCATTAAACATACAATGTAGGTCACTTTAGACCAGTGCAACCATTTTGTTAAAGCTAATCTGTTTCTTTACCTTCAGTTTGACCCTCTAAAGATATAATGTAACTAGAATCAACCCGTTCAATCTTAAATAGGTCAAAATTTAAGCTAATGTGTAAGTTGAATTTGTTTCCTTACCTTCAGTTTGTTGCATGTAATTGGCTTAAGTTAAATATGAAAATTTGACATTGTAGATAAAGTCTATCTTATTCAAATGTTAGTTACAAAAATGTGCAGGCATTCCCGAAAGGTTCACCGTTGGCCCCTGAGTTGTCAATTCAGATTGCCAAATTACGAGAAGACGGGACTTTAAAGTTATTGGAGGATAAGTGGTTTAATAAACAAACAGATTCCGCGAATGCGCCCAAAATTTTAAACCTTGAATGTTTCCGTGGTCTATTTCTTATGAGTGGGGTTTCAATGGCATCTGCGCTTTTCCTATACATGCTTTATTTTGTACATGAGAAAGTGCATTTCCAGTACACAATGCTGGTGGGAGGAAAGCTAGCATTCATCATGAGGTTTCTCATACCAAGATTCGCTAGTGCTGTTTAAAGAATATGGCTCAAATTCGAATTACAACGTTCACATATGTATCTGTATATCAGATTGTGTTTGTTGATTACATGATAAAGATTGCATATGTATCTATATATCAGATAATCATAAGCAGAATCTATATATCAGAACATTAAAAAGATCTGATAATTGTGATTTCAGACTTCACAATAATCTTTCAATTGGTTCCAAAACACAAATCCAAACACCCCCTAAAAGTAACAAGCTAACCACTTGACGGTAGAACTAGGGACTGTAACTAATAAACATGGAGAACAAAAACACCATGTCTTAATTTGGAAAACAAAAAGTAAAAAAAGCAATTAAAATACCTAGGTAGTGTATGCACAGTCATCCATAGTTTCAGGGATCAACTGTTTAGAAGATGCAAGTTGAATGGTTTGATACATGGTCAATGGCTGCAATATAAGTACAAGTAGTTATGGCTATCGCTCATGTGAAGTAATGTCCATTGGTTTTCAGAAACAATTACGAGAGAAGTATGCATTACCCAATGAAGAAGCAGCGCAACAGGAGAATCTAACGGGGTGCCTCTCCATTCATAATAGTCATCCCAACTACTCAATTGCTTGTTTAATACAGACAAAGGCCCTGCATATCGAGTTTGTGAATTTCTTCTTTAAGAAGGAATTGTAACTTATTTAAACTACAATATTGAAGATTTATAAGTATACCTTTACAAGGAGATAATCTACTTGAGAGACTCCATTCCTTATCAGATATCTGTAATATAATCCGAATTTTAACTTCATAATAAACTAATTACAAAAGCTAAGGACAGCCATAGAACTGATATATCATCAACAATGTTGCATTTAACATATTGTTGAACTATTTAGTACCCTGAGTTCAAATTTCAAAATGTTCTACTTTTTACCGGAAATTGATTTAACTGCTTCGGGTCTGGGTATGGATATCACAAAAATATATGTAGCGTTTCCTTTTCTCGACAAAGTTCCAACCCAAAGTATTACATTGACACTATTAAAGCATTTTTTAAACATTTGAATAATAGTAATAACAATCAAAATCAGCATCTTTTTTGGGACGGAAATGAGTGCATAAATCGAAAATTAAGAAGTGAAGAGCATATAACAACCTTGAATGATCCAACGAAGTACTTGAATCCCCACAATTACATTCACAGATCCAGATTCCTACACGGTGGATCCTTAACTTCTCCAAAAATGAACACCTGGTCTCCACCTTTCCGCACACCTACAACATATCAACCATTTTACCAATTATGACAACACTCTGGTTTAGTGGACAGAGCTTATATTAACTCCCAAAAATCAGATTTACCACACTTATAACAATTTTATACAATTGTTTCACTAAATATTGCACTTTTGTTACGAATTTCTAACATAAAACGATTACCTGATAAGTAGCCTCCCTGGAGAAACTAAAAGGGAAGTGATTAAGCAGCTCCACGGAACACATTTGTCGTTTTAGCCTTCCACATTCTTCTTTATGAGTACTCCAATGTCATATCTTAAACAAAATTAATAAGCATACAGTCAGTTATAAGCATCAAATTAAAATAACCGCATACTGAATTAGTCATACACGTATACTGAAAAACTTTTTTAGATGAAAACACTCATGAAACATTTAGTTTGTAATTGCAGAACATATAAATCTAGAAACTGCGGTTTATATTAAAAGATACTGCAGTGTGTTTATGAAGATGGATGAAAAAGCTAATATGTACAAATTTCTTCTTTATGAACACTCCAACGTAATATATTAAACTTATGATACTCACATAGCACAAGTGATTTTATAATGCACAGACAATGAAGGGACGAGTAATTAACTAACTACAGTCAACAATTCGGACATTTGTCACCTTACGTACGACGACCTACTTCTACTTAATAGACAACAAACTGTTTGTAATCTGTATCTGTGCATACACATGAATAAACCTAATGAGAGATAAAAATGATACCACGGCCTTTGTGGCGCACTCAATATTGCAAGTTAAATCATAACGCAACCAAGGAGACGCACTCCATTTTTTCCCGAATTTTGTTACACAGTCACTGTGTGTGTTTTTTAAAACATTGTTCATTTTATACCCCTATATTACTTTACACTAATAGGTATTACTCTATGTAGAGTTAACTACAATTTTGGTCCGTGTGGTTTGCCTGGGTATTTCATTTTTGATCCAATTTTTCAAAACATTTCGGATTCAATCCAAATTAAAGTGATACTTATATTCCACTTTCAGTCCATTTCGATAACGAATTAGCTCCGTTAGTTAAGTCCACTCATCATCTGGCAACTTTAGCCCTTTATACTAACGATCTTTTGCAACATTAGTCCTTTATGCCAACGATCGTTTGCAATTTTTGCAACGTAAGTCCTTTATACCAACCATCGTTTGCAACGTTAGCCATTTTATATACATCTTTATTTATGTTTTTATATACGCTTTATACATGTTTTTATACGCACATTTTTATACATGTTTTTATACATGATTTTATACAAGTTGCTATACACATTTTTACACACGTTTTTATACCCGTCTTTATAACATTTTTATATTGATTTTTATACAAGTTGTTATACACGTTTTTATAAATGTTGTTATACACGTTTTATATACGTTTTTACACATATTTTTATACACGTTTTCATACGTGCTTTTATACTCGTTTTTATATACATTTTTACACATGTTTTTAGACAAGTTGTTATACACATTTTTATATACGTTTATATACACGTTTTTGCAAATGTTTTATACACGTTTTTATACGTATTTTTACGCGTGTTTTTATACACATTTTATACACGTTTTTATACAAGTTGTTATATACGTTTTTATACATGTTTTTATACAAGTTGTTATACGCGTTTTTATACATGTTTTTACACAAGTTGTTATACACATTTTTATATACGTTTTTATACACGTTTTTAGACAAGTTGTATAAAAACATGTATAACTTGTATAAAAACATGCATAAAAACGTGTATAACTTGTATAAAAACATGTATAAAACCGTGTATTAAAATGTGTATAATAACTTGTATAAAAACGTATATAAAAACATGCATAAAAACGTGTATAAAAATGTGTATAAAAACGTGTATAAAAACATGCATAAAACCGCTAAAAAAACTTGCATTAAAACGTGTATAAAAACGCTGATGATGCGAAAAATGAACCACTTTTAGGGGGTCATTTAAGCCGGAATTCGAATTTATTTGATCAAATATTGCCCTAAATCGTTCCTTTTGTGATTTTAGGTACCTTGGGAGTGAAATCTGGAAAAGGAAGCAATTCGGACGTTTTTGAAGCATAAAAGTGAAGAAAACGCCAAAGTCTTAATTTTCCTTGCTGGGAACAGTAGGTGACGGCGTCAAGAGTAATATCCTGACGGCGTCAAGAGAAATTTCCATGACGATCCAGAACAGATTTGACGGCGTCACAAGGAAGGGCGTCAAGAGGAAAATGCATGACGGCCTGGAAATGCATAACACATGACGGCGTCAGAAGTAGATCAAGGCAGTCCGAGAATTATTTTGGCGGCGAGGTGACGGCGTCACCTATTTGGTCTTGACGCCGTCAGACCCTATTTCCTATATATAGTTTTCTAATTTTTACACATTAAGAGAGAGAGGTTTTGGAAAAACCCTAGTACGATTTTGGTGCGAATTTTACAGGTTTTTCAAGGGCTCCAACCCCTTGATACCTTTCATGTGTAATTAAGATAAGTGTTCTTTTAATTCAATCAATATATCTATGTGTTGGTTGTCTATATCTTGTTCTTGTCTTAATTCCATCATGCTAGGCTAGATCTATCTTGTGTTTGCTTGGATCTAATGAAACCTAGATGTTGATTATATGTTGATTACTTATTTATAGTTTGTTTTGGATGAATGAATTTATATGTTAGGCTTAAAAAAAGTGGCAGATCTCCAAATGGT
Organism: Artemisia argyi; assembly: GCA_030686995.1. Lineage (NCBI taxonomy): Eukaryota > Viridiplantae > Streptophyta > Magnoliopsida > Asterales > Asteraceae > Artemisia > Artemisia argyi. Next base: position 187,008,516 of record CM060683.1, on the reverse strand, counting down.
AACATGCTTGAACGTCTTAAGAAACATGAACCTATTGCACTAAGGTCTTTATTGGTTGTATTTAATGCATGAGCCACTGTTTACAATCCCTATGGTTGTGCTGGGCATGGTATAGGAGGAGATAAGAGCTCATAGAATTGGGGAGTTATGTGCGATACCCCATGAATGGTATTAAGGAATACAATCCGTCATCCATACAACTATAACAAGTAATTAACGTGTAAAAGATGTCTAGGGAGTAGTGAAATCTAAGTAAACACATTTTCTCCACTTATTGCTCACAATTCTAGTATAATTTAGTTTAATTTCATTTTTTAGTATTTTATTTTAATTGCATTTTAGTATTGGGTTAGTTGAATAGCAACTAATTCCGCCCAAATCCTTCAAACCCGAGATTTTAACTTGCTTTCTAAAAAATATAAAAATACAAAAATAATCATCCCTCATCTTTAGAACTAGTATTTAGGTTTTCTAATCCTAGCGACACTATTTGATGAGGCGAAAAATGGTCCGTTTTTAGGGGGTCATTTAAGCCCGAATCCGAATTTATTTGATCAAATATTGCCCTAAATCGTTCCTTTTGTGATTTTAGGTACTTTGGGAGTGAAATCTGGAAAAGGAAGCAATTCGGACGTTTTTGGAGCATAAAAGTGAAGAAAACGCCAAAGTCTTAATTTTCCAAGCTGGGAACAGTACCTGACGGCGTCAAGAGCAAAACCTTGACGGCGACAAGAGCAAATTTCATAAATTCCCATGACGGTCCAGAACAGATTTGACGGCGTCACGTAGGAAGAGCGTCAAGAGTAAAAGAGTCATGACGGCCTGGAAATGTATAAGTCTTGACGGCGTCAGAAGTAGATCTAGACAGTCCGAGAAGAGTTTTGGCGGCGAGGTGACGGCGTCACATTGTTTGTCTTGACGCCGCCATACCTATTTTTCTATATATAGTTTTCTAATTTTCACACATAAGGAGAGAAGTTTTGGGAGAAACCCTAAGTACGATTTTGGTGCAACTTTTACAGGTTTTTCAAGGGTTCCAAACCCTTGATACCTTGCATTGTAATTGAGATAAGTGTTCTTCTAATTCAATCAATATGTCTATGTGTTGGTTGTCTATATCTTGTTCTTGTCTCAATTCCATTATGCTAGGCTAGATCTCTTTTGTGTTTGCTTAGATCTAATGAAACCTAAATATTGATTATGTGTTGATTACTTGTTTATTCTTGTCTTGGATGAATGATTTATATGTTAGGCTTAAGAAAACTGGCAGATCTCCAAATGGTAACATGCTTGAACGTCTTAAGAAACATGAACCGAGGCGTACTAGGCCTTTATTGGTTGTATTTAATGCATGAGCCGCTGTTTACAATCCCTATAGTTGTGCTGGGCATGGTGTAGGAGGAGATAAGAGCTCATAGAATTGGGGAGTTATGTATGCCACCCCATGAATGGTATTAAGGAATACGATCCGTTATCCATGCAATTATAACAAGTAATTAACGTGTAAAAGATATCTAGGGAGTAGTGAAATCTAAGTAAACACATTTTCTCCAATTACTGCTCACAACCTTAGTATAATTAGTTTATTTTCATTTTTAGTATTTTATTTTGTTTGCATTGTAGTATTGGGTTAGTTGACTAGCAACTAATTCCGCCCAAATCCTTCAAACCCCGAGATTTTAATTGCTTTCCATAAAATATAAAAACACAAAAATAATCATCCCTCACCTTTAGAACTAGTATTTAGGCTTTCTAATCCTAGCGACACTATTCCTAAGCTGAACGATCAATCCCCCGGTACTTGTCACTATACTATACTACAACGATCAGGTACACTGCCTGGTGGGGGTTGTAAGCTTCTCGAGATCCCTCGAGAGGTAAAACCTGTTGCGATTCCCACGCATCACTATTCCTAGCTGAACGATCAATCCCCCGGTACTTGTCACTATACTATACTACAACGATCAGGTATACTGCCTGGTGGGGGTTGTAAGCTTCTCGAGATCTCTCGAGAGGTAAAGCCTGGTGCAATTCCCACGCATCAAGTTTTTGGCGCCCGAGCCTGGGGAATAGTTATTGTCTAGGTTAGAATTTCTTTTTATTAGGTCTACTTGCTAGATTCCTTTCTAGTAAGATTTTATTTTTATTTTTAGGTTTTCTTTAGTCTATCTTAATTCTTTGTGTCCTTTGTTCGTAAGCTATTTCGATGGATAACAATAACATTGATCGTTTGATTCCTATTATTCGTGTTTTTCGTCGTAGGATTTTCCAAATGCCCGCCCCCTCCCTTTAGTTGAGAACGAGAACCCACCTAACCTTTCGCCCAACCACCACTTTGACAATAATTATGAGTTAGAGGAGTCTGATCATGATGATGACCGTAGGGCTAGTCCTTTTTACTATTCAGACTCCGACGAGGATCTTGATGATGGTGATGTGATTAATGAGAATAGGATGGAAGAAGAAATAAACCCTCTTAGGTATATCGACCCTAGGACTAGGATTGAGTGTGATAGCTCATTCAACATGCAATTTCCTTATAAGATCGGATTTAAGAGCTTTAATGCCTATCTTAACTCATCTCTCCCAATGAACATAATCTCGCGCAATGAATATAATAAAATCATGGTAGATGAGTTAGAATACAAAGGGGAAAATATTGTGGCTAGGGCAATACCATTGCATGTGTTAGTAGGAAGTTTGGTTTATCTTGTTGAGTTCATGGTTATGGAGAATCTAGGAGAATTTATTGATGATAAATTGACCCAAGTTGTGTTTGGAAGACCTTTCAAACGGTTGACCAACCTCGATGAAAAACTCATAGAAGGGATAATTACATTCTCGGATGGGGATGAAGACTTTTTCTATCAAATGCCCCGCACACACCCTAGGTTCAAGGATTTCTCCATGGAAAAGTGTAGTAGGTATCCGCCTATAGAAATGCTAAGTGAGAATGATAAGAGAAGAGGACTTAAGTATACTCATGAAAAGAATAAAAGATACTATCGCGGATGCTTAGAGTTAGGAGATGATTATAGGAAAGATGAGGCGACTATTAGATGGCTCACACTTGGTTATGTGAGCATAAGCGATACACGTTAAACCATGACCTTGAGTCTAGCTACAAGACTCGTAAATAAAGAAAAGCGCTTCTTGGGAGGCAACCCATGTTTTGTGTGATTTTTATTTTTGTTTGTTTGTTATTTGCTTCCGTATGCATGCTTAGTTTTTATTGTTGGTAGATCATGTTTCTCAATTAAAAAGTGGAAATACTTTACTTTGTTGTTTACCCTAGTCTTAACTCCACCTAAAAGTATTTTTGCAAAAGATAAGTGTAAGGGGAAACCCCAAATATGCTTTTAAGAAACAAACCGATCATGATTCTCCACAATATTAAATGAACATGTATATTCGTATTTGTTAGAGTCAAATGCTTGTATTGAGTCATAATGAAGTTTTGCAGGATTTTCCAGGAAGTAGGACCAAGTTTTTCCAGAAATTTTCCGGAAACTTAACATAAGAATTTCTGCAGGTCAATCCTGATGGCGTCACGAGTTGACTCTTGACGGCGTCAAGTGTAAAAATCTGGAAATTTTACCGGTTTTGTTTTTCTAACGGAGTCTTATGGTTTTTGTGAATTATTAAGTTTTATAATCTCCAGGAAATCTGCAAACTTCATTCCACAAGCATTATATCTTATCTTGTTTTCTAGGATTTAATAACTTATATAGGATGCCGCCGATTTTACGCGAGGTTGTTTTGTCTATTTTCTCAGGATTTACAGGTTATGTATGACAAGAAGATGATTTATATTCTAGATGGGAAGCTTTGATTGTTCATTTTCTTGGAGGAAGATTTAACCTAGCCACCTTATTATCCATACCGAGCGAATCAGTGGAGTATTTGATTTCATTCTTTTTACTTTTTAACTTTTACATTCTTTACTTGAACATTGGGGACAATGTTCATCTTAAGTGTAAGGGGAGGGTAAAAAGATGATACCTTACATATGCACTTTCGCTTGAGTTTGTTTTGTTTAATGGTAGATGTGTAATAAAACTATGAGAAATACTTGTTAGTGCAATTTTAGCGCCAAATTTAAATATTTTTACAACATTTAGGAGTGAAACTTTAGCCATAGCAAGCGTCTCATGGATATGAGATTGTATGACTAGCACATAACCGTATATTCAGAAAAATTTTCCACCCAAATATGTGAGGTTCGCCTTTAGATTTGATAGGAAAAGCATTTACTATTAGTGCTTATGAGTGTACCGGTAGCATTTAGATTCTAGAACTTGCGTTAGTGATGCATCCCGAGACCGCTAGTGAGACTACATTCGTGTAGTAGGATTTACTACATGATAAGAGGCATTAGGATCACCCTTGTGTTAAACCCGTATTATAATTACTTGACCATTTAAGTCATATTACTTGGCTAGTTAAGTCAACTAATTTTTCCCATACCCTTAGCGTTGTACTCATTTTTAGTACATGAAACCCCTAGTACACCCCCTCCGAGCCTATCTTTTCGTTTCTAACTTTAAGCATTTTACTTAAAGGAAGAATTTGTTACACCCCACTTAAATGTACAACCAAATCGCCTTAGCCTTCCATGTATGCGCTCATTTTTAGTGCATTATTGTTATTTGTTAAACCCTAATTTAACTTTCTAATTGATTACATGGTTGCTAAGTCGAGTCATATCCTTGTACATATTGTTTTGGGACGATTGAGACTCATGGGTAAGTACTTATTTATGGAGTAATGGGGAAGAACATCATTTATTACCCCCATATGTACGTTAATCTTAAAAGTGCTCCAAGTGTTTTGATTTTCTTAATTCGAGTCATTAGTTTAGTTTATTGTAAAGTATGTAAAGATTCAAGTGTAAGGGGAATTCTCATTCCCTATGATGTATTATTTTGGATGGTAGGGTAAGAGTGTATGCAAAAAAAAAAAAAAAAAAAAAAAAAAAAAAAAAAAAAAAAAACATACGGACTACTATCCATTTTCATTCTATGTTCATTTTATGTTTTTGTTATTTTTCATTTATTAGCTTACATCGAGTCTAGTCTTGGCTTAGCAACGCCATATTGTACATGTAATTGACCAAGATTGTTAACTCGCCACCAATAAAACTTCCTTTATCCAACAAAACCGTGTATTTCATATCCCTACACCTAACGTTACAACCCTTTAAAAGACCTCTTTGATAGTTTATCCTAGGTGCTTACGCCATGTGGTGGAGATTTGATCCTTTCCCAAGCCTATGGTAATCTATTTTGCTATGACAGGTAGTGAGAGATATCTTCCGTTTCCATATTGTAATTCATACTTTATTACACCCGAGAGATGTGAGTATCTAAACACTATTTGTGAGGTGCTTGTGTATGACCTCTGTGCTTGTCTATTGGTCTTTAGTGGAACGATTATTTGTTATAATTACTTTTATGTTAGTGTTAAATGACCCCTAACTTGTATTTTGAGTAGAATAAAAGCGCATTTGCTTGAGGACAAGCAAATCTCAAGTGTAAGGGTATATGATGAGGCGAAAAATGAACCACTTTTAGGGGGTCATTTAAGCCGGAATTCGAATTTATTTGATCAAATATTGCCCTAAATCGTTTCTTTTGTGATTTTAGGTACTTTGGGAGTGAAATCTGGAAAAGGAAGCAATTCGGACGTTTTTGGAGCATAAAAGTGAAGAAAACGCCAAAGTCTTAATTTTCCTTGCTGAGAACAGTAGGTGACGGTGTCAAGAGTAATATCCTGACGGCGTCAAGAGAAATTTCCATGACGATCCAGAACAGATTTGACGGCGTCACAAGGAAGGGCGTCAAGAGGAAAATGCATGACGGCCTGGAAATGCATAACACATGACGGCGTCAGAAGTAGATCAAGGCAGTCCGAGAATTATTTTTGCGGCGAGGTGACGGCGTCACCTATTTGGTCTTGACGTCGTCAGACCCTATTTCCTATATATAGTTTTCTAATTTTTACACATTAAGAGAGAGAAGTTTTGGAAAAACCCTAGTACGATTTTGGTGCGAATTTTACAGGTTTTTCAAGGGCTCCAAGCCCTTGATACCTTTCATGTGTAATTAAGATAAGTGTTCTTTTAATTCAATCAATATGTCTATGTGTTGGTTGTCTATATCTTGTTCTTGTCTTAATTCCATCATGCTAGGCTAGATCTATCTTGTGTTTGCTTGGATCTAATGAAACGTAGATGTTGATTATATGTTTATTACTTGTTTATAGTTTGTTTTGGATGAATGAATTTATATGTTAGGCTTAAGAAAACTGGCAGATCTCCAAATGGTAACATGCTTGAACGTCTTAGGAAACATGAACCTATTGCACTAAGGTCTTTATTGGTTGTATTTAATGCATGAGCCACTGTTTACAATCCCTATGGTTGTGCTAGGCATGGTATAGGAGGAGATAAGAGCTCATAGAATTGGGGAGTTATGTGCGATACCCCATGAATGGTATTAAGGAATACAATCCGTTATCCATACAACTATAACAAGTAATTAACATGTAAAAGATGTCTAGGGAGTAGTGAAATCTAAGTAAACACATTTTCTCCACTTATTGCTCACAACTCTAGTATAATTTAGTTTAATTTCATTTTTTAGTATTTTATTTTGATTGCATTTTAGTATTGGGTTAGTTGAATAGCAACTAATTCCGCCCAAATCCTTCAAACCCGAGATTTTAACTTGCTTTCTAAAAAATATAAAAATACAAAAATAATCATCCCTCATCTTTAGAACTAGTATTTAGGTTTTCTAATCCTAGCGACACTATTCCTAGCTGAACGATCAATCCCCCGGTACTTGTCACTATACTATACTACAACGATCAGGTACACTGCCTGGTGGGGGTTGTAAGCTTCTCGAGATCCCTCGAGAGGTAAAGCCTGGTGCAATTCCCACGCATCAAACGCGTATAAACATGAGTATAAAAACATGTAAAAATATGTGTACATAAACATGTATAAAAACCTGTATAACAACTTGTATAAAAACTTGTGTAAGAACGCGTATAAAAATGTATATAAAAACGTGTGTAAAAACGTATATAAAAACGAATATAAAAGCATGTATAACAAGGTATATAAAAATGTGTATAAAACCATTTATAGAAACATGTAAAAAATTGTGCGTATAAAAACATGTATAAAAATGTGTCTAAAACGTGTATAAAAGCGTATATAAAAACATAAATAAAGAGGTATATAAAAGGATTAACGTTGCAAACGATAGTTGGTATAAAGGACTAACATTGCAAACGATCGTTGGTATAAAGAACTAACATGGAAAACGTTACAAACGATCGTTGGTATAAAAGACTAATATTGCGAACGACCGTTAGTATAAAAGACTAACATTGCCACATGACGACTGGACTTAACTGACGGGACTAACATCGTTATCAAAATGGACTAATCACTTTTGGACTGAATCCAAAACATTTTGAAAAATTGGACCAAAAATAAAATACCTAGCAAACCACAAGGACCAACATCGTAGTTAACTCTATTATGTATTAAAAACACGTGTTTTTGGAAAGTATGCAAAAATATTCAAGTTTCACTAGATTTTTTCTTTAAAATACAATAAATATTAGTCGTGCTAAAAAGGTCAAAAACCTTTTCTTAAAAACAAGTATGTGCACGGGCTGACAACACAAGTCCGTGTGTGAGAACCGAACACGAGGCCAATTCGGCATCAGGCCGCAATAAATGAAGATTAGGTTGAAATAAAGTCTACTTTTTACTCAATCTCGCCGGAGATGAAGTTTTCTAAGAGATGTATATGATGAAATACCTTTTTATTATAAGAAATCACGTACTTCAGTAGTTTTGAAATGTTTTGAGTTGTTATTTATTTTGAACAAGTATTTTTATCCTGGACAACAAACTATTTATTTCTCTTTGAATAACCAACTTTTTTGTCAAATTATTATCATAAAACTAGTCCAGCTACTAACTTCTCCTTTGTTAGCATATAGCTAGATATTAATACATTGTTTAGCAACATTCAAAAAAGGAGATGATTTGCATACTTTGTTTTATGATATGCACACGTTATTGTACAAGCAAATAAAGCATAATAAAAATATAATACCGCTATGTAAAATATAAAATAAACTCTCAATTAAAATAAAATAAAAAAATGCATATCAATCTCCATTCAAACAACATAAACCTTTGTTTTCAAAAAATAAATAAATAAAATAAAAAAAGTTTAGTAAGAGGCGAAAAAAAATAAAAAATACTACACCCGATCAAATTTTATAAAAGCAAAACCAATACAATAACATGGATTTTTATCATTGGTAGTTTCACTCTTATATTCCCTCTCTTCTATTCTCTTTAATAAACGCATTCATATAGTCATTATGTGGATTTTGTTTTTGTAGAATTTGACGTTGAATATTCAAAAGTATGGAAGAAGACAAAGTGGGTAACTTACGATGAAGGTTCTTGGTCCATTATTGTAATCAAGTTTTAATTTATAAAAAAAATAAAAACAATAAAAAATAAAAATAACAATAAAAATTGTGTGGAAAAATGTGGTTTTTTTGTTTGGTATTAAGGGTGGCTTTTTGTAAAAGATGGGTTTAATTGTGCTTGTGGGGACAAGTGTAGATGAAAAGTCAATTTGGTTTGACATTTTTGTATGTTTTGGTATGAACGTATGAGATCATGAGGACTTAGGAAATTAACTTCATATGTTCACGCTAAAACACAAATTGACCTGATTATCATTAACGAATTTGTTAACACTTAAGTTCTCATGACCTCAAATGTTCATACTAAAACATACAAAAATATTAAACCAAATTGACTCTCCATCAACACTTGTCCCCACAATTACAATCAAACCCATATTTTACAAAAAGCGTCTTTTAATACCAAAGATAAAAAGAAAGAAAAAAAAAACATTTTTTCCACACAGTCATGATCGTCACAACCTCACAATACATCTAAATTCCAAATTCAAAAATTAAAAAAATAAATAAAAAATCAAAATTTGATCAAAATAATGGACCAGGAATCTTCATCTTAAGTTACCCACTTTGTCTTCTTCCTTACTTCTTCTTTCTTACTTTTGAGTTTTGACAACTCAATGTAATAAAAACTCTATTTTTTTAATTATTTTTTTAGACATTTCGTCGAACACTTAATAGTTATCTTTATAAAAGTATAAAATTAAGGTTTGTTAACGCATGTTTTTTTTTGGGAAAATTGCAGGTTTAAGACTATTGAGATGCTGGGAAGATTCTTAGCGAGTACCCATTTGATGCCAGACAGTAGGGTTGAGCGCGGTTCCGGAATCGCACGAAACCGAACCGGAACCGTGAGAACCGAGAACCGTAAAATTCATATCTTAGGAAGCGAGAACCGGACCGAAGAGCATGTTTCAGTTCTGGTTCGGTTCTCGGGTCCGGTCCGGATATCTCAGTTCTACACTATTGGAACCGAAAATTAAAAAAAAAAAGGCTTAAAAATTCATGATTGTAGTGTAGACACTATCCTTTATCGTCAAATTAACTCACTACTGGGATCATAAGCTGCCATTAAAACCTAAACATATATAAAAAGAAAGATAAGTGCATGTATACTGTAGGTAAAATTCATAACATGTACTGTTGTAAAATGATATGCATAATGCATCTATGAGTTATGAAACCAACAAATGAAATAACAATTATAACAAAATCAAGTAATATAACTAATTTAACTAAACAGATACTACCGTGTCCTAGATAAGAATGGTCTATGGCATATGCATTATAACAAAGCTAAGAAATTATAACAAATTCATGTTGTAGTAATGGTCTATGCATTGTTTCATAAAAAGCTAAGAAATGATACACTAAACATAGAGTTTGGGCGGTTCTTCAGTTCCGGAACCGATACCCGCGGTTCTTGACTGAGCCGAACCGAGAACCAAAATTTGAAATAATGAAGAACCGAGAACCAAACCGCGGTTCTAAAATTCGGTTCGGGTTGGGTCGGTGTCGGTTCGGTTCTCGGTTCCGGTTTGGTTCTCGGTTTATTTGCTCACCCCTAATTCTTAGCAATGAGTCATGGAAGGTGTGTGCAAGGGCTAATATGGGTAATGGAGGGTTTATGTTGGGTTTTCTGGGGTCCAAATGGTTTGTTTCAGGGTTTGGTTAAAAATGGTGATGAGGAGGAGGTTATGGTGGATGTTGGTTTGCAGGGCCGGCTTTAAGGGAGTGCAAGAGGTGCCATTGCACAGGGCCACCGCTTAACGAGGGTCACAAAATTCTATGCAATTTAATATATATGTATATACACAACATGAGGCTTGAGTTTAATTAGTTCACGCACTAGTGATATATGTTTATTTTGTATGTGTGGCACGGGGCCACCGAAATCCATGAGACGGCCCTGCTGGTTTGCTTAGATTCTTTTTTAGTGTTTTGAACACCCCTGTTTTCAAAACCATGTACTACTTTTTGGTTGTCAGATTCTGGGTTTAGGGTTGTTGGAAAACACGAGGAAGATGAAATGAAAGGTACTAACCGGTTAAACAAGTTATAAGTCAAAATAGGTATTTATGGATAGTTTGAATGTATATTGCATGTAATGTGACAATTATGGGTCTATTACCTACATTGGTACACTTGAAAGAGTACTTTACGTTTCTTTGACCTTTGCCCTAAATTAAAGCACCTATAACTATATATATCATATGTTAATGTGAAAAACAATTGTATTATGATAGAAATCATCCTAATGAATATCCAAAAGGACAAAAAAAAAGTATATATTTGGGCACGTTTGGTAGAGAAAATTTCAGAGAATAAAAATAAAGCAAAGAATAGAAATCAGTATAGAATTTCTTTCAATTATAATATTTAGTAACAACAGAGACTTGACCCGGGAAATGAAAAAAAAAATTGTTGATTTAAAAAAAAAATCTAAATAACAATTCTAAAAAAAATATATTTAAAAAAATATTTTTTTATAAATTATAATTTTTTAAAAATTAGTTTTTAAAAAAATTTATTAAAAAAATTTAATTTATTTTTTTTAGATTTATTTTTTATAAAAATTATTTAAAAAAAATTATTTTTTCTAAATAACAATTCTAAAAAAAAATATTTAAAAAAAATATTTTTTTAATTTATTATTTATTTTAAAGAAAACTTATTTTTTTAAAAAAATATTTAAAAAAATTTAATTTATTTTTTATAAAAATTATTAAAAAAATTATTTTTAAAAGAAAAATATATAAAAAAAAAACCTATTTATTTTGTTAAAAAAAAAAAACAACTCCTCAATTCTCTAAATTCTCCACAAAAATGAGGGAAATGGGAGTAACCAAATTACACTACTCAATTCTCTCCAACTCTCCACTAATTTCTTTTCAATTCTCAACTTTTTTTAATTCTCTCTACCAAAAAGAGACTTCGATCAAATTCCATTTCTCTCATTTCTTTTCTCTCTACCAAACACACCCTAAGGGTCATCAGCTTATAAATGTAAAGCAAGTGTTTATGTAATCCATAGATCGACGAGATAATGAAGTGTGGACAATTTAGAGATGAAGGCCAAGCATTCGATTTAATGCCTAAAAAAAGTTTATATTTCTTCAACTGTTAGTGTTATGCTAATCTATCCTAACTTGTTCATGGGCTCATTTGATGAAGCAAAATAGTGGTTATGATACCAAGGATACTTGAGGTAATGGAATTGTTTGAAAGGATGCAAAAGGGTGGAGAACTTATTCACTTAATCCAATGCTTCAAGTTGTGGTCATAATTTCTGGAAAGCATAATTGAAACATATTGTTTTATCCCATTACAACTTGCAAGCAGCAGTCGTATACTCTTATGATATTTTTCGCTACTACTTCTATCTCATTTCCATTGTCTTACAAGGAAGTCACTTATTTGAGCATGTCAATATGTTATTTGGTTGTATATATCATTTGGGTTTTGCTAACGACAGCCTTTAGGGTTGTTGTCAACAACTAATTCCCGAAATTTATGTTTATACATTACACAATGTTCAAATAACATCATTCAAAAATCATCAGCAATTTTCAAAAATATCTCAAATACAAATCAATACTCTTTTAATTGGTTATGTTAGCGAAAAATATGGAGCTTGTCTTTAATTATGTCTTAAATCATCAAATTTTGTGGAGATTTAGTTGTTAACAATAACCTTAATGGCTACTGTTAGCATTTCTCATATTATTTAGAGTTAATTTCATAAATGGTCCCTGTGGTCTGTTGGGTTTAATGGGTTTAGTCCCTTTACTTTTTTAACGGATCCAGTCCCTGTGGTTGCGACCCATAACGGGTTTGGTCCCTTGACCAATTATTCTGTTTGTTTGACCGTTTGAAAGGATAAAATGACCAAACTACCCACATATTATTATTATTATTATTATTGTTGTTAATTATTATTATTATTATTATTATTATTATTATTATTATTATTATTATTATTATTATTAAACTTTAAATTAAAAATTAAAAATTTCAAAACATTGAGAACAAGAACACAAAGCAAATTTCCAGAAATTTATTATATTAAATAACAATTAAAAACAAATACATACTAATCTTTGAAATCCTATAAGTGTTGTTAACATCTTTAAAACAAAGCAAAGTTCCAATGGAATCACTCCAAATCTGAACACATCACCTTGTTCTGATAAAGCTCTCTCAGGGGATTATAAGCAGGAGCACAATAGCAAAGAAAGTGTAGATATGAAATAAATAGTTATTGTATACCCACATATTCACAAACAAAACCATGATCATCTTTCAAAATAAAAACACAAATTTCTTCCACACAATTTAGAACGCCTTTAAGTAAATGAACAAAAGAAAGTAAAGAGTTTCGAGTAAATGAACAAAAGAAACTGCAAGTAACACCCATAATTCACAATTAATCTTCCAAACCAGAATGTGTATCAGGCAAATGACTTATTAACAAAGTGGAAGTTACATCACATGCTTGTAAATCTGACCACATCCAAATTCCATAAAGATTTCATAAACCAAATGCGGGTTTTAAAGTTACAATGAGATACAAAAGCAAAAACATACGTTAAATAACAAAATTCAAAAACAAAACACACTCAAAACCACCACGAAACCACTACAACCAAAACCCATCACCATCATCGGACATATCCGGACGTTGGTAACCCACAACACTCCTCACAATCCACATAATCACTCCTCAACTTTGTGTGTGTTGGTGCGAAAAGACACAATTACCCTTCCATGTGCACGCCACATGATCAACTTAACGGTCAAACAAACAGAAAAATTTGTCAAGGGACCAAACCCGTTATGGGTCGCAACCACAGGGACTAGATCCGTTAAAAAAATTAAATGGACTAAACCTGTTAAATACGACAGACTACAGGGACCATTTATGAAATTAACTCTATTATTTAACTTTCCTGATGATCTCATTGCATTTGACCATATATGTGTGCCTTTATGCTGGTCTTTTATTAAACGAAACAAAGAAATTTTCAGTCATGATATATTTAGGAATCTATGCAGACTTGACTTCAACTCATGAGATTAGTCAATGGAAAGTGAAATGACATAGGAAAAAAAATAGAAAAAAAATCTTAACGTATATTTATGCTGATTTGTTTTCAAGTATGGAGATCAAAAGCAGTGATAGGAGCCTTTTGCCTGTTTGTCATTCAAGTATGGAGATCAAAAGCAGGAAATGCACACATGTGTTGTTCTTAATATTTTTGCTGATTTGTTTTCAGATATGCTCAAAAGCACAAGAAGAGTCGTCATACAAGGAGATCCCGGTTGGAGTGATTCTAGATATGCGATCATGGGTCGGAATGATTGTTCATAGCAGCATGACCGTGGCACTATCTCACTTTTACACCTCTAACAACCACTACAAAACAAGGATAGTTCTCCACATTAGGGATACACATGGAGAACCACTGCCTGCTCTATCTGCAGGTAAATTACGTACTATTTCAGATTATATGTGATATGTAACTTCCAAAATAAAAAGGGTCAAACTAAAGCAAAGTGATACTTAATTGCCATATCTAATTGGAGAAAAAATAGAGAGCAAACTATAACTGAAACTAGAATCAGAACGGGTCAAGTGTGAACCCTAAAGCATATATAATGATTTATCCTCTAGTGGTTGGTATGCCATTATAAAAGTTAACCATATACTTAATTACGATTTTCTTGTTTTCCTGCCAGCTCTTGATCTATTGGAGAAGCAGAAAGTCCAAGCAATCATAGCTTCTGAGTCAGCAACGGAAGCAAGGTTTCTTGCAGTATTAGGAGACGAAGCAAGAGTGCCTATTCTTTCTTTTTCACCAACTCTATCTTCCAATAAACATCCTTATTTCCTTCAAGTTTCACAAGATGAAACTACTCAATTTAAAGCCATTGCTGCAATGGCGGAATCGTTTAAATGGAAGAATGTCATTCTCATATGTGAGGACGCTCCAAATGAGATAGAAGTGGCGAAGTTTATAACTAATACCTTACAAGAGAAGAACATTTTTGTAATGTATATGAGCCTAATTTCAACCTCTTCCAGCAATGGACTAGTTCATGAAGAGCTTCACAAGCTTTCAGCTATGCAAACAAATATATACATCATGCATGCTTGTCATTCTCTTGCATCCCGTGTTTTATCAAAAGCAAAATATTTTGGATTGATGGATGCGGGGATACAAATGGATTATCACGAGTAAAACTATGGAATTTTTTAACTTCATGGATGGTGAAGTTGTTGAGTCTATGCAAGGTGTGGTGGGTTTTAGATCGTATATTCCACAGTCAAGGGATCTTCACGAATTCACATTGAAATGGAGAAAGGAACGTCATGCTATGAACCCTTGGATGGAGCTCAAGAAAATAAACCCTTATGGTGTCTAGGCATATGATGCAGTTTCTGCACTAGCAATGGCTATTGAGATGACACAAACATCTAGCAAAATTCCAAGGGATACATCTCTGATGGATCAGATGTTAAGAATCTCATTTCATGGTTTGGCGGGTACTTTCCAACTTATGAATGCTAGGAAGAGTACACAAGTCTTAGAAATAATAAATGTGATAGGTAACAGGGAACCAACGGTTGGGTTTTGGACAAAGGGTGTTGGTTTAACCAGAAAGATTGATAAGCAAAACGCAATTCCTGATATCATCTGGCCAGGAGGTATCTCGACTAATCCACATAGGATGCTACAAACGAGCAGAAAAACCCTCAGAATCGGCCTTCCGGTGGTAAATAGAACAGGGAGACTTTTTGAAGTGAGTTATGATGCTCAAACTAATTCAACAATCGTTTCAGGGTTTTGTGGAGAAGTATTCCGGGCCGCCTTCAATGGATTAGGTCGCGATGTAGCCTTTGAATATATTCCATATACGGGAAATGCTAAAATTGGCAAACGTTACAGTGACCTTATAGATCAAGTCCATAACGGGGTATGCATATTATATAAACCAGTATTCTTAGTCATCAATATATATTGGAAAAGAAATATAACTTGTAATTTATTATTATCATTTGCATCAGGAATTTGATGCTGCAATTGGAGATATATCAATCAATGCTAATAGATCAAAATATGTTGACTTCACATTGCCATTTACGGATGTTGGCCTTGCAACACTATCAAGAAACGCCAAAACAAGCATTTGGGTCTTTATGAAACCACTTAGTTCAGATCTTTGGGCTGTGTCTGCTTGTTTCATTATTTTGACTGGCATTGTCGTTTGGATACTTGAACATCGGACAAATGAAGAATTTCAAGGTTCAACAGCTGAACAAATCGGGACAGCCTTCTGGTTTGCCTTTTCAACACTTGTTTATGCTCATAGTAAGCTCTAGTACCCTATTTTAGTTTTATTTATTTATTTATTTATTTTATTTTTGCCACAAACACATCCAATTTAAGTTCCGGTTTTGAAAATTTCAGGGGAGAAGCTGCAGAGTAATTTGTCAAGATTTGTAGTCATAGTGTGGTTGTTCATAGTGTTTGTGTTCGTTTCAAGTTACACTGCAACATTAAGTTCGCTATTAACTGTTGAACAAATTCAGTTAGCATCAATGAGAGGGTCTATTGGATACACGTATGGCCTGTTGGAAAATTTAGTGCACTTGAGGGATCAATTCACACCTGGTAATGGGTTTGGAGCAAGGCTGTCAAGATCGCGATCCCACGCAGGATCGTTTTTGTCTTTGCAAGATCGAGATCGTAAGATCGGATCGCGATCCTACGATCCTACCAATTAGTCATATTTTGTAAATAAATGATATACGAGTCAAACTGTTTTACATTTTTACTCAACGTCAAAGATAAGTTCATATAATATCCTATTGAAATTGACAAAATTTAAAATTCAAACAGTAAAGTAATAGTAAAATACAAAAAAGTCAAGTTTCAATTGTTACATTAACGATTTAGTGCAATAATATTACATAACATAGGTCCTAAATGTCTCAAAATATACGAGCTATCAACATGATTTCTAGAAAACAAACGTTTCATAAGTGGCATTACAAAACATACCCTTTGATTAGTTTTATCACAGTGAAGTAAAGTAAATTAAACTATTGAACACTTTTTAGACTATAATCTATTCAGAAAAGTAGAAAACTATTTATAAACTATAATCTATTTAGAAAATGAAACAATAGTGGTTTACTCATTAGACATTAGTAAAACACACATTTGTTTTTTTTGCCTAAGCAAGTGGGATGGACTTAAAAGATTAAAAAAAAAAAAAAAAAAAAAAAAAAAAAAAAAAAAAAAAAAAGTGAACTCGGATCGCGTGTCGATCTTACGATCTTACGTGCGATCCTACGATCCCACTTACGATCCTACCTCTGATGCGATCCTACCACGATCCTACACGATTTTGACTGGTGTGCACGTAAGATCGTACGATCTTACGTGTAAACTCGCGAGTTTGACAGCCTTGGTTTGGAGGTATGGAGTATATACCCATTTGGTCACTGAATCCCCTGACTCAATAGTGGTTATGTATTGATCAAGGTACTGCTAGTAGACTCTGCTGCTAGTGTTGTGAATCTGCTGCTAGGATTCTGCTGACAGTTGATTCTGCTGCAAGTTGATTCTGCTGCTGATAGCATTGTGCTGATAGTGTGATTCTGCAGCTAGCGTTTCCACTGATGTGTTAACATTACCACTGCTAGTGATAATGTTTCCAGTGATAACCACTGATCCCTATTATTATGGAAATTATTATGATATAATTAATGGGCCGTTAATTATACATAATACCATGGGCTAGGGTTTGAGTATTCTCTATTATAAATAGAGGTCACATCATTCTGCATGGATATAGAGAATACGAAACCCTGAACACTTCAATACGCATCTGGTTCTTGGTTTGTGCCTAAAACAAGAACATCACTTGGTCTTATCCCATAGAGATATTCGTGTAACCCAGGCATAGGGTCGAATAGTTTCTATTGGAAAGTGATACCACGATTTCAAGTGAATATCCGGTACCTTTATTGATTATCTTAACCCTAATCTGGGAAACTGTTTTACAAATAACAACCAACAATCAATAGAAACTATTAGTGATAATCAATGGCTGCTGCTATGAGACAAATGGCTGCTAACTTTTCCAAGTTGGAAAAGTTTGAAGGTGTTGATTTCAGAAGATGGCAAAAGAAGATGCACTTCTTATTGTCTAGTATGAATGTGGTGTATGTTCTCACTACTGAGATTCCAGAAGATCATGGAGATGATGCTACTATGGATCAGATGAGAGCAAGGAGTAAGTGGGAGAATGATGACTACATATGCAGAGGTTTAATTCTCAATGGTATGTCTGATTCTCTATTTGATATTTATCAGAATGTTGAAACTTCTCAAGAACTATGGGATTCCTTGGAAGCCAAGTATATGGCTGAGGATGCATCAAGTAAGAAGTTCCTTGTAAGTAATTTTAACAATTACAAAATGGTTGATTCTAGACCTGTCATGGAACAATACAATGAACTTCTTAGTATACTTGGTCGGTTCACACAACACAAGATGAACATGGATGAGGCTATTTCAGTCTCTTGTATCATCGATAAACTGCCTCCTTCTTGGAAAGAATTCAAGCATATGCTTAAGCATAAGAAGGAGGAGTTAACTCTTGTTGAGTTGGGCAGTCACTTGCGCATTGAGGATTCACTCAAAGCTCAAGACATTGACAAGCCAAAGAGTAGCACAGCTACTGGTCCATCAGTTGTCAATATGGTGGAGCATAACAACTCCACCAAGTACAATGACAACAAGGGCAAGCGTAAGCATCAAGATAACACCAAATCTGATCTTAACAAGAAACCTAAGATGACTTGTTGGAAGTGTGGGAAACCTGGACACTTCAGGAAAGATTGCAAGGGTGGTAAAGTTGGAAACAAATCCAATGGATCAGGCACAAATGGAGGGAATGGTAACACCAATTCTCTTAAAAGTCAGAATGTGTTTAATAAGTCTTTTAAGATTTATTATGTTACATATATATCTGACATTTACTTTGTGCAGGATGATGATGTTGCGTGGTGGGTTGACTCTGGAGCAACAATTCATGTGTGTAAAGATAGAAGCTGGTTCAAGACCTATAAGTCAATGAATGATGGTTCTATTCTTCACATGGGAAACAAGTCAACTGCCCTGGTGCATGGAAAAGGATGTGTTGATTTGAAGTTTAGTTCTGGAAAGATTGTTTCTTTATTTAATGTTTTACATGTTCCTGATATTAGAAAGAATTTGGTTTCTAATAGTGTTTTAAATAATTGTGGTTATAAACAGGTTATTGAATCTAATAAGTTTGTTTTGTCTAAAAATGGTGTGTTTATTGGTTTTGGTTATTTATGTAATCAAATGTTCAGACTTAATATTGTTCATGATAATATTGATTATGCTTTTATATCTACATCTAAACTTTATGATTCAAACCTATGGCATGCAAGACTTGGCCATGTACATTTTAAAAGAATGCAAGATATGTCCAAGGATGGGTTAATACCAGCTTTTGATATGAACACTGAAAAGTGTAAAACTTGTATGTTGAACAAGATAACTAAGAAACCTTTTCAAGGAGTAAAACGTGAAACTAAAGTTTTGGAGTTAATTCACAGTGACCTTTGTGATTTACATGCTACTCCCTCTTTGGGGAATAAGAAATACTTTGTGACTTTTATTGATGATGCTTCTAGGTTTTGTCATGTTTATTTATTACATTCTAAAGATAAAGCATTAGATAAATTTAAAGTATTTAAAACTGAAGTTGAATTGCAACAAAGTTCTTTGATCAAAAGATTAAGGACTGATAGGGGAGGTGAGTACATGGATACTCTATATTTTCAATCTGTTGGTATAATCCATGAAACGACTGCCCCTTATACTCCTCAGCAAAATGGTATTTCTGAAAGGAAAAACAGGGTGCTGAAGGAGATGGTTAATTCCATGTTGTCCTATTCAGGGCTGAGTCAAGGTTTCTGGGGTGAAGCTATGTTAACAGCTTGCTATTTATTAAATAGGGTTCCCAACAAAAGGAACAAAGTTACCCCTTATGAACTTTGGACTAAAAAGAAACCTAACCTTAATTATCTTAGGATATAGGGTTGTAGGGCTGTTATAAGACTCCCTGATCCAAAGCAGAAAACTTTGGGTGAAAGAGGCATTGAATGCATCTTTGTTGGATATGCTGAGCATTCCAAGGCATATAGGTTTTATGTTATAGAACCTAATGAGTCTGTTTCAATTAACTCAATAATTGAATCAAGGGATGCAATCTTTGATGAGAACAGATTCTTATCTATCCCTAGACCAAGTCAAAGGATTCCAAATGGAATCAATGACAATGGTGTTTCAGAGGTTCCTGCTGATGAGGTTCCTGCTGGTGAGGTTCCTGCTGATGAGGTTCCTGCTGAGGTTGTGGAACAACAACCTGAACCTGAGTTCAGAAGGAGCAATAGGGTGAGGACTCCAAAGTCATTTGGACCTGAGTTTCAATTATACTTAATTGAAGGTACAAGGAGTGAGGTCTCTGACCAATACTCCTATTGCTTCATTATGGAGGATGATCCCAAAACATTTGAAGAAGCAATGAAGTCCCAGGATGTTGCTTTCTGGAAAGAAGCAATTAATGATGAGATGGACTCTATCATGGGCAATAACACTTATGTGTTGACTGATCTACCACATGGTTGCAAACCTTTAGGTAGCAAATGGATTTTCAAAAAGAAAATGAAGGTAGATGGAACTGTTGAAAAGTTCAAAGCAAGATTAGTTATTCAAGGCTTTAAACAAAAGTCAGGAATAGACTACTTTGATACTTATGCTCCAGTGGCACGTATCAGTACCATAAGATTGTTAATTGCTTTGGCATCAATTCACAATCTGATTATTCATCAGATGGATGTGAAGACAGCTTTCTTGAATGGTGATTTAGATGAGGAGGTTTACATGAACCAACCTCAGGGCTTCATCATGCCTGGCAATGAAAACAAGGTGTGTAAACTGATTAAGTCTCTTTATGGACTAAAACAGGCACCTAAGCAATGGCATCAAAAGTTTGATGAAGTGGTTTTGTCTAGTGGTTATTTACTTAATCAGACTGACAAATGTGTATATAGCAAATTTGATGAATCTGGTAAAGGAGTCATCATTTGTCTATATGTTGATGACATGTTGATCTTTGGCACTGACCAAAATCAAGTTGATCTTACAAAAGAATTTTTGTCATCAAAATTCTCCATGAAGGATATGGGGGAGGCAGATGTTATCCTTGCCATAAGGATTAAACATGAAAGTAACAAAATTTCTATACCTCAGTCTCATTACATTGAGAAGGTGTTAAAGAAATTTAATTACTTTGATTGTACTCCAGTGAGTACTCCTATGGATACAAGTGAGAAGCTAATGCCTAATACTAGTAAAGCTGTATCTCAACTTGAGTATTCTAGGGTGATTGGCTGCTTGATGTATGCCATGACTTGTACAAGACCTGATATTGCTTTTGCTGTGGGTAAACTGAGCAGGTATACTAGTAATCCTAGTGCTCATCATTGGCAAGCAATTCAGAGGCTCTTTAAGTATTTGAAGAGAACTATGGATTACAGTCTCTCATATACTGGTTATCCTTCAGTTTTAGAAGGATATTGATGAGGCGAAAAATGATCCGTTTTTAGGGGGTCATTTAAGCCCGAATCCGAATTTATTTGATCAAATATTGCCCTAAATCGTTCCTTTTGTGATTTTAGGTGTTTGGAGAGTGAATTCTGGAAAAGAGGCTATTTTGGACGTTTTTGGAGCATAAAGTGAAGAAAACGACAAAGTACCAAAAATCCAAGCTGGAAATACAAGGTGACGGCGTCAAGGGTTTGCTCTTGACGGCGTCAGACATGAAGAATAATTTACCGTAGCTGGTGACGGCGTCAGATGGAGTTATGACGGCGTCAAAGTGGCCAAGATTAATTTACCGAAGGTGGTGACGGCGTCACATAGGCCGTCACGATTGGATCTAGGGCGTCCGAGGAAGTGTATGGCGGCGAGTTGACGGCGTCAGATTTTACTCTTGACGCCGTCAGGACGATTTTCCTATATATAGTTTTCTAGTTTTTTCATAAAAAGGAGAGAGAAGTTTTGGGTGAAACCCTAAAGACGATTTTGGTGCCTCTTTTACAGGTTTCTCAAGGGTTCCAAACCCTTGAGACCTTGCATTGTAATTGAGATAAGTATACTCTTAATTCAATCAATATGTCTATGTGTTGGTTGTTTATCTTTTGTTCTTATCTTAATTCTACTATGCTAGGCTAGATCTCTCTTGTGTTTGCTTAGATCTAATGAAACCTAGGTGTTGATTATGTGTTGATTACTTGTCTATTCTTGTTTTGAATGAATGATTTTATATGTTAGGCTTAAGAAAACTGGCAGATCTCCAAATGGTAACATGCTTGAACGTCTTAAGAAACATGAACCGAGGCGTACTAGGTCTTTATTGGTTGTATTTAATGCATGAGCCACTGTTTACAATCCCTATAGTTGTGCTGGGTCATGGTGTAGGAGGAGATAAGAGCTCATAGAGTTAGGGAGTTATGTATGCCACTCCACGAATGGTATTAAGGAATACAACCCGTCATTCATACAAGTGTAACAAGTAATTAACATGTAAAAGATATCTAGGGAGTAATGAAGTCTAAGTAAACACAATTTCTCCAATTACTGCTCACAACCTTAGTTTAATTAGTTTAATTTTATTTTTATTGTTTTATTTTGATTGCATCTTAGTTTTGGGTTAGTTGATTAGCAACTAATTCCGCCCACTCTTTCAAAACCCGAGATTTTAATTGCTTTCATAAAAATATAAAAATACAAAAATAATCATCTCTCACCTCTAGAACTATTAATTAGGTTTTCTAATCCTAGCGACACTATTCCTAAGCTGAACGATCAATCCCCCGGTACTTGTCACTATACTATACTACAACGATCAGGTACACTGCCTGGTGGGGGTTGTAAGCCTCGCGAGATCCCTCGAGAGGTAAAGCAAGGTGCGATTCCCACGCATCAAGTTTTTGGCGCCGCAGCCCGGGAAATAGTTATTGTCTAGGTTAGGATTTCTTTTTATTAGGTCTACTTGCTAGATTCCTTTCTAGTAAGATTTTATTTTTATTTTTATTTTTAGGTCTTCTTTAGTCTATCTTTTTCTTTGTGTGTTTGTTCGTAATTTCCATTGACTATTCCGTTCACCATTATGGAGTACGCGAATCCACCATACCACCAACCAAAAAGGCCATTCTACCCTGTTGACATCTCGAATTTCAAACAATATCGAGATGAACCCATATATGATGCATGGACTCGTTTTAAAATTTTACTTCGAAAATTCCCTCATCATAGTTTCTCTTTATCATCCCTAACCGAAACCTTTTACTATCGTGTCAGCCAATGTGACCAAATGCGCATCGATGATTTTGCCGATGGGGGCCCTAGGGAATTAAATGATGAAGAAGTGTGGGATACCATAGAAAACTGTGCCCAATATTATTATAGAGTAGACAACCCAACAAACAACATCACAAATCAATCAAAAACAAATTTGATGGAGCAAACAGGAAGTTTGTTGGGGGATGAATATACTCACGTTGAGATACCTAGTTGGATGGCACCTAATATCATAGTACAAAACAAACATATAGGTAATCTAGGTACAATGGAGGATGAGGTGGATAATCCAAGCCCACAAAGTACCCCACAAGTCCTACCATCATTTGAGGCACATACACCGCCCGTGACTTACCCGGAAGAAGTAGAAGAGACTATAGGAACCCCAATTGAGGTAGAACCCTTGGACCAAGCACCACCAGAGGATATAGGTTTGAACACTTGTAGAGATAACCTTACTCCTAGTTCTAGGGAAGTTCCTAGTTTTGATGAACCGGAGCCTCAACCAAAACCATTACCTAATCTTCTATCCTTGGATGAAGATTTAGGAATTGAAATAGGTCCCGATCCACCCATTAAACCATGTAGTCCGGGTAGTTTTACGTTGAAGGTAGTAGACCCCAAGCCTTGTAGAGAAGAAGCCAACATAGGAGTGGACCATGACCTTACATACTTACATCACCCATTCATGATTGATCGTAAGAAACATTATGGGTTTAAACCGGGTTTATTAGGTCAAAATAGATCCCCAACTAGGAATCTCTCGAAGTTGATAGAAAATGATCCCTTCTTAGGAGAAAACTTCAACTCACTCATTGACCAAAGTGAACTAGGTAAGGTTATGATGAAAGGAGCACACCCGTTTGAGCATATAATTCATCCACCACTCTTCTCTCACGTGGCATACTTTCACCCTAAGGGTGTGTATCGCTACTTTCACCCGCACTTAATCCTAAGTGTAGGGAAAACCTCACCTTTATCCGTGAAATAAGGGTAGAGTCAGGCTCGTGACTCGAACAAAAACAAGCGCTTCTTGGGAGGCAACCCATGTTTTGTGTGATTTTTATTTGTTTGATTGTTATTTGCTTCCGTATGCATGTTTTATTTTTATTGTTGGTTGATCATGTTTCTCAATTAAAATGTGAAATACTTTATTATGTTGTTTAGCCTAGTCTTAACTTCAACCTAAAGGTATTTTTGCAAAAGATAAGTGTAAGGGGAAACCCCAAATATGTTTTTAAGAAACAAACCGATCATGATTATCCACAATATTTAATGAACATGTATATTCGTATTTGTTAGAGTCAAATGCTTGTATTGAATCATAATGAAGTTTTGCAGGATTTTCCAGGAAGTAGGACAAAGTTTTTCCAGAAATTTTCCGAAAACTTAACATAAAGATTTCTGCAGGTCCATTCTGACGGCGTCAGGGCATTGCTCTTGACGGCGTCAGGAGTCAAAAATCTGGAAATTTTACCAGTTTTGTTTTTCTAACGGAGTCTTATGGTTTTTGTGAATTATTAAGTTTTATAATCTCCAGGAAATCTGCAAACTTCATTCCACAAGCATTATATCTTATTTTGTTTTCTAGGATTTAGTAACTTATATAGGATGCCGCCGATTTTACGCGAGGTTGCCTTGTCTACTTTTGTCAGGATTTACAGGTTATTTGTGACAAGAAGATGATTTATATTCTGGAAGGGAAGCTTTGATTGTTCGTTTTCTTGGAAGAAGATTTAACCTGGCCAACCTAAAATCCATACCGAGCGAATCAGGGGAGTATTTGATTTCATTCTCTTTACTTTTTAACTTTTACATTCTTTACTTGAACATTGGGGACAATGTTCATCTTAAGTGTAAGGGGAGGGTAAAAAGATGATACCTTACATATGCACTTTCGCTTGAGTTTGTTTTGTTTGATAGTAGATGAGTAATAAAACTATGAGAAATACTTGTTAGTGTAATTTTAGCGCCAAATTTAAAATTTTTTACAACATTTAGGAGTGAAACTTTAGCCATAGCAAGCGTCTCATGGATAGGAGGTTGTATGACTAGCACATAACCGTATATTCAGAAAAATTTTCCACCCAAAAATGTGAGGTTCGCCTTTAGATTTGATAGGAAAAGCATTCATTATTAGTGCTTATGAGTGTACCGGTAGCATTTAGATTCTAGAACTTGCGTTAGTGATGCATCCCGAGACCGCTAGTGAGACAACATTCGTGTGGTAGGATTTACTACATGATAAGAGGCATTAGGATCACCCTTGTGTTAAACCCGTATTATAATTACTTGACCATTTAAGTCATATTACTTGGCTAGTTAAGTCAACTAATTTTTCCCACACCCTTAGCGTTGTACTCATTTTTAGTACACGATACCCCTAGTACACCCCTCCGAGCCTATCTTTTCGTTTCTAACTTTAAGCATCTTACTTAAAGGAAGAATTTGTTACACCCCACTTAAATGTACACCCGAATCGCCTTAGCCTTCCGTGTATGCGCTCATTTTTAGTGCATTATTGTTATTTGTTAAACCCTAAGTTAACTTTCTAATTGATTACATGGTTGCTAAGTCGAGTCATATCCTTGTACATATTGTTTTGGGACGATTGAGACTCATGGGTAAGTACTTATTTTATGGAGTAATGGGGAAGAACATAATATTATTACCCCCATATGTACGTTAATCTTAAAAGTGCTCCAAGTGTTTTGATTTTCTTAATTCGAGTCATTAGAATAGTTAAATGTAAAGTATGTAAAGATTCAAGTGTAAGGGGAGTGCTCAAACCCCTATGATGTATTATTTTGGATGGTAGGGTAAGAGTGTATGCAAAAAAAAAAAAAAAAAAAAAAAAAAAAAAAAAAAAAAAAAAAAAATCGAAAAAAAAAAATAGAAAAAAAACAAGAAAAAGAAAAAAAAAATAGAAAAGAAAAAAAAAAAGAAAAAAGAAAAAAAAAAAACATACGGACTACCATCCCGTTTTTATTTTATGTTCATTTTATGTTTTTTGTTATTTTTCATTTATTAGCTTAAGTCGAGTCTAGTCTTGGCTTAGCAACGCCATCTTGTACATGTAATTTACTAAGATTGTTAACTCGCCACCAGTAAAATTCCCTTTATCCAACAAAACCGTGTAATTCATATCCCTACACCTAACGATATAACCCTTTAAAAAGACCTCTTTGATAGTTTATCCTAGGTGCTTACGCCATGTGGTGGAGGTTTGATCCTTTCCCAAGCCTATGGTAATCTATTTTGCAATGACAGGTAGTGAGAGATATCTTCCATTTCCATAATGTTATATTACTTTATTACACCCGAGAGATGTGAGTATCTAAACACTATTTGTGAGGTGCTTGTGTATGACCTCCGTGCTTGTCTATTGGTCTTTAGTGGAATGATTATTTGTTGTAATTACTTTTATATTAGTGTTAAATGACCCCTAACTTGTCTTTTGAGTAGAATAAAAGCTCATTTGCTTGAGGACAAGCAAATCTCAAGTGTAAGGGTATATGATGAGGCGAAAAATGATCCGTTTTTAGGGGGTCATTTAAGCCCGAATCCGAATTTATTTGATCAAATATTGCCCTAAATCATTCCTTTTGTGATTTTAGGTGTTTGGAGAGTGAATTCTGGAAAAGAGGCTATTTTGGACGTTTTTGGAGCATAAAGTGAAGAAAACGACAAAGTACCAAAAATCCAAGCTGGAAATACAAGGTGACGGCGTCAAGGGTTTGCTCTTGACGGCGTCAGACATGAAGAATAATTTACCGTAGCTGGTGACGGCGTCAGATGGAGTTATGACGGCGTCAAAGTGGCCAAGATTAATTTACCGAAGGTGGTGACGGCGTCACATAGGCCGTCACGATTGGATCTAGGGCGTCCGAGGAAGTGTATGGCGGCGAGTTGACGGCGTCAGATTTTACTCTTGACGCCGTCAGGACGATTTTCCTATATATAGTTTTCTAGTTTTTTCATAAAAAGGAGAGAGAAGTTTTGGGTGAAACCCTAAAGACGATTTTGGTGCCTCTTTTACAGGTTTCTCAAGGGTTCCAAACCCTTGAGACCTTGCATTGTAATTGAGATAAGTATACTCTTAATTCAATCAATATGTCTATGTGTTGGTTGTTTATCTTTTGTTCTTATCTTAATTCTACTATGCTAGGCTAGATCTCTCTTGTGTTTGCTTAGATCTAATGAAACCTAGGTGTTGATTATGTGTTGATTACTTGTCTATTCTTGTTTTGAATGAATGATTTTATATGTTAGGCTTAAGAAAACTGGC
The DNA here is from genome assembly GCA_030686995.1 of Artemisia argyi. Taxonomy (NCBI): domain Eukaryota; kingdom Viridiplantae; phylum Streptophyta; class Magnoliopsida; order Asterales; family Asteraceae; genus Artemisia; species Artemisia argyi. The sequence continues at coordinate 186,981,234 of CM060683.1, read as the reverse complement.
AGATCTCCAAATGGTAACATGCTTGAACGTCTTAAGAAACATGAACCGAGGCGTACTAGGTCTTTATTGGTTGTATTTAATGCATGAGCCACTGTTTACAATCCCTATAGTTGTGCTGGGTCATGGTGTAGGAGGAGATAAGAGCTCATAGAGTTGGGGAGTTATGTATGCCACTCCACGAATGGTATTAAGGAATACAACCCGTCATTCATACAAGTGTAACAAGTAATTAACATGTAAAAGATATCTAGGGAGTAATGAAGTCTAAGTAAACACAATTTCTCCAATTACTGCTCACAACCTTAGTTTAATTAGTTTAATTTTATTTTTATTGTTTTATTTTGATTGCATCTTAGTTTTGGGTTAGTTGATTAGCAACTAATTCCGCCCACTCTTTCAAAACCCGAGATTTTAATTGCTTTCATAAAAATATAAAAATACAAAAATAATCATCTCTCACCTCTAGAACTATTAATTAGGTTTTCTAATCCTAGCGACACTATTCCTAAGCTGAACGATCAATCCCCCGGTACTTGTCACTATACTATACTACAACGATCAGGTACACTGCCTGGTGGGGGTTGTAAGCCTCGCGAGATCCCTCGAGAGGTAAAGCAAGGTGCGATTCCCACGCATCAGATATACTGATGCAAGTTGGATCAGTAACACTGAAGACAATTCGTCTACTAGTGGCTGGGTATTCCTACTTGGTGGAGGTGCAATTTCTTGGACATCCAAGAAACAAACTTGCATTACCAGTTCAACCATGGAATCTGAATTTGTGGCTTTAGCTGCTGCTGGCAAAGAAGCTGAATGGTTGAAAAACTTGCTTCTTGAGATTCCATTGTGGTCTAAACCTATAGCACCTATTTCTATCCATTGTGATAGTGCTGCTACATTGGCAAAGGCTTATAACTAGATGTACAATGGGAAGTCTAGACACTTAGGTGTTAGACATAGCATGATTCGTGAGCTTATCATGAATGGGGTGGTATCTATAGTGTTTGTTAAATCTCAACAAAACTTAGTTGATCACTTGACGAAGGGTTTGGCTAGAGACTTGGTTTTGAAGTTTGCTAAAGGGATGGGTTTAAGTCCAACTTAGTCACTGAATGCAAGGATACCCAACTCCCTTCTAAGGAGACTTGGAAGCTGAGTTCAATGTGGAAAGCTGATCATTTAGTGGACTGAAGCACATGTATCACAAACATCCCAAGGTTGTGCTTGTTACCTGCTGAAAGGAGGATGAAGTCTTCACTTCTTAATGGTTAATTTTCTTTGAAAAAGTGCTAAACAGGAGCATGAATTAAAGATGAACCACCTATGTAGATGTTGAAGTTTTGCCGCTTCAGGAAGCTTTTGGACTTTTAGCTTTTACAACATTTATGAATTGGATATGGACACATGGCTTATATAGTGTCAGGAGTATTTTAGTGTTTGAAAACTTGTGTGTATTTATCATCAGGTATTCAAATGGGTTGAAGGGTTCAATTCTTAGAACACCCTGATTCTCGAATGTTTGAAAGTATATGTACTAATGTGGAAATTCAATCCTCAGGATATTTTCATTTATGCACTTGTTTTGTTTTTGTGTTTGATTTTTCATGCAAAGGTAGTGAACTAAATTTGGGGAGGATTGTTGGAAAATTTAGTGCACTTGAGGGATCAATTCACACCTGGTAATGGGTTTGGAGGTATGGAGTATACACCAATTTGGTCACTGAATCCCCTGACTCAATAGTGGTTATGTATTGATCAAGGTACTGCTTGATCAAGGTACTGCTAGTAGACTCTACTGCTAGTGTTGTGAATCTGCTGCTAGGATTCTACTGACAGTTGATTCTGCTGCCAGCTGATTCTGCTGCTAGTTGATTCTGCTGCTGATAGTGTGATTCTGCTGCTAGCGTTTCCACTGATGTGTTAACATTACCACTGCTAGTGATAATGTTTCCACTGATAACCACTGATCCCTATTATTATGGAAATTATTATGATATAATTAATGGGCCGTTAATTATACATAATACCATGGGCTAGGGTTTGAGTATTCTCTATTATAAATAGAGGTCACATCATTCTGCATGGATATAGAGAATACGAAACCCTAAACACTTCAATACGCATCTGGTTCTTGGTTTGTGCCTAAAACAAGAACATCACTTGGTCTTATCCCATAGAGATATTCGTGTAACCCAGGCATAGGGTCGAATAGTTTCTATTGGAAAGTGATACCACGATTTCAAGTGAATATCCGGTACCTTTATTGATTATCTTAACCCTAATCTGGGAAACTGTTTTACAAATAACAACCAACATGGCCCTGTACCGGGAGAACTTGTCAGGACCTTGAATTTTAAAGAAACCAGGTTGAAGCATTCTTCACGGGCGGAATATGCTGATGCTTTGACACGTGGCAGTAAAAACGGTGGTGTTGATGAAATTCCTTATATTAAGGAATTTCTTGCAGAATATCCATCTGGCTACTCGATGACCCTATCTGAAACTATCACCAATGGTTTTGGCTTTGTGAGTCTCTTCACTATACAAGTCTTTAATATTAGCGTTAACATGGGTAAGAGTTCAAAGCGGGTCAATCTTTAGAATAGGATGAGAATTATATTACCCAATATATTAACAAATTCAAGTCTTTTTTTTCTTGATTAAAATGAGTTAGGAGGGTTTATGCATTAAACATACAATGTGGGTCTGCAACCACTTTGTTTAAGCTAATCTGTTTCTTTACCTTCAGTTTGACCCGCTAAAGATGGAATGTAACTGGAATCGACCCATTCAATCTTAAATAGGTCGAAGTTTGAGCTAATGTGTTTAAGTTAAATTTGTTTCCTTAACTTCAGTTTGCTGCATGTAACTGGCTTAAGTTAAATTTGAAAATGTGCAGGCATTCCCGAAAGGTTCAACGTTGGCCCCTGAGATGTCAATTCAGATTGCCAAACTACGTGAAGACGGGACTTTAAAGTTATTGGAGGATAAGTGGTTTAATAAACAATTAGATACCGCATCTGCGCCCAAAGTTTTAACCCTTGAAGGTTTGCGTGGTTTATTTCTTATCAGTGGGGTTTCAATGGCATCTGCGCTTTTCCTATACATGCTTTATTTTGTACATGAGAAAGTGCATTTCAAGTACACGATGCTGGCGGGAGGAAAGCTAGCATTCATCTTGAGGTTTCTCAAACCTAGATTCGCTAGTCTTGTTTAAAGAATATCGCCCAAATTCGAATTACAACGTTCACATATTCTTGTATGAATTTGTTGTATATGTTGTATTGTTGTACTAGAATTATTTAAAAGAGTAACATACTTGCCACGGTTTTATCTTCTGGGTATTAAACAAAAAAAATTCACTTTTAGCACCATTTAGTTGTGTGTTTTTCATTGACTGGGTAAAATGTCACCTCCTCATACGGTACCCGGTTGAGTCAAATACTAGTGCATATCCACATCATCTCCCGCTTTCTTCCTCATACTAACTCCACACGCCCTCCACAATCTCACACACACACTCATCGACATCACCAAATCTGTACTTGTTTTGATTAATAAATTTCTTACCTTTTTTATTATAAAACCCATATAATCACACACAGATCTTATGCAAGATCCCCAAAAATAACTTCTGAAATCCTAATTGATCCCCCACATTGAATACTCCAAATTGATTGCAGTTTTTTATAATTGTTAATGTGAAAAGGTAATTCATGTCGTATATTTAATGTTTTGTTACCCCAATTGTAATAAATTATTGAAATACTTTATTTTTCAATTTCTAGGGTTTCAAAAAATTAGGGTTTTCTATATTTTAATCTTGTTTTATGTTTTTCAGGTGTAATGGATACACCAGAAGAAGATGTTGTCTTCAAAATACACCATGGTGGTGTATTTTTCTTTGATCCTCTCAGGTATGAACAAGGCCAAGTAATTATCATGAAAGCTTGCTCAACCAACAGGTTGATGTTTAATGAATTGTGCGTGCAACATTTTAGTTGATAAGTTGAAAGATAAAATTTAGGCTGTGTTTTGTTGTATACCTGAGTTAGACATAGACGAGGGTGGGTTGATGATAATTGAAAGGGATTTAGATCTTCAAGTTGTGTATGATATGACCAAAAAGACTGAGTATTTACACTTGTATGTTGCCCATGAACCCCAACTATTAGTTGAATACTATTATCACAACTTATGCTTAGAAGGTTCAGATGAAGAAGTAACATCTGCTAGGAAAGAACATGAAATTAAAAAGAAACACGCTGGTAATATGTCTGTTGAGGAGCTCATTGCATGGGCTGAGGAAGAAGCAAAATCTCATTTTTTTAAGGTCTCCCACTAAGTTGTCTAGACCTGCTAGAAATGGTTTTAAGGGCAAGGCTTTGTTTACTGCTACCTATGATGACTATGATATAGGATGTGATGTTCCAGTAATTTTAGATGACAATGAGGTAGGTCAGGAAGACCTTATTGCTAAGTCTAATGATTTGGAGAATGAGGTTCAGTCTTTGCCCAAGGACAATGTAGTTATTGATCAGGTTCAAAATGTCGTAGAAGAACATAGGGTTAATGATCTTAGGGTTGATGAGCATAGGGTTGAGGTTCAAGAACCTAGTATTGATGCTCAAGTTCTTGCTAGACAAAAGACCCTCAACAAAGGTAAAGGTGTACTAACAAAATAAGACATTCTTAACAATAGGAAAAGAAAAAGTGCACCTAGGGGTACTGGTATCACAATTAGAGAAAATGATGCTCATATATCTTCAGAAAGTGACAGTGATCACTCTGAGACTCATGAGTCTGAAAAATCTTATGAAAATGGGTATTATTCTTCTGAAATTGAGAGTCATGAATCTGATAAGTCTTTTGATTATCTGAGTGATATTGAGGATGAAGTCATTGAGCTTAGAAAAAGAAAGCTTCAGTCAAAAGAACATACAGATGAAAGTACTGATGATGTTGAACCACCTGGTTACGATGATATGGCACCGTCTATTGATCATGTAGGTGACACTTTTGGTGAGACAGTTAGAGAACATGAACATTATATGGAAGGTCTAATGCGTAAACTCAAACATAATGGGGAGGGTGTCTTAGACCCTTTTGCGATGGTGGAGAAACCAGATGATAAGTTTCAATCTATGATGATCAGACACATTGGAGACTCAAGAAACCTAAGGTACTAATTTAACTTTTTGACTCTTGATTTCTGATATATGTATTACTTTACTAATTACAAAATTAATTTTTGACTCACAGCTTGGTGAAAAGTACGTGAACTCTGACTAGTTTAAGGAAACACAAACTAGAACCATTTCATTACACATATTAGAAAGCTTGAACATAAAACCAAAATTCATCAACATATGCTTTTATAAGCACGTAACAGTCAACTAAAAGACATATACTACAACTATTAGGAACCTTGAAGACTTAGTTTTTAATGTATACAACAATGAGACACAAAATCAAGACAATTATCAAACCAAATATTACCAACAACAAACTATCATACACTTTTGCCTTGGACTTTAAAGCATTCATTTCTTGGTAAATTAGCTCCATTGAAAGATCTTGAAGTGGTTGTTGCACTGTTATAGCTTCACTAGGTTGATGCACTGTTATACCACCAATATGGTTGGATAGCTCTTGCCTCAGGTGTTTGTTCTCCTCATGCTAATTGAAGAATAGGTCTTTGTGGTAATCACAAGGTAATTCGTCATCAAGAAAACCATACACTCCACATTTCTAAACATCATTAACTCCAAAAATTTAGAAAACAAAAATTTAAATACTTATGATAATTACTGTAACTGGTAACTTACTCGTTTGGGACAACCCTTAAATCTTCGACCCGGATTCGTAGGAGTCCAAGAAACTTGCTCATAAATTGGAATCTTACAATCACAATGCGTAATTTCACGTATTTCTTCAGGACTATAGAATCTCCGTTTTGATCGACATGTTGAACTTGATGAGCGCATATTTTTTTAAGAGTAATTGGGTTAGATTGTATGATTTAATTAGATGGAGGAATTAGGGTTTATATGGGTGGTTGAAATAAAAGGGGGGGGGGGGGGGGGGGAAGTGTGTTTTTATTATTATAAATAAAAAGTGTGTTTTTGAAGGGATCCTACGTGGCTATGTTTACATGTACACGTGGACTAAACCATATGAGGAGGTGACATTTTACCCAGTCAATGAAAAAAACACAACTAAATGGTGCTAAAAGTGAATTTTTTTTGTTTGATACCCAAAAGATAAAACCGTGGCAAGTATATTACTTTTTTAAATAATTTGCCCTTATCCCCTTCCTTTGTTAGCTTGTACATACGCACCCCGATCACATCAATATGATTAGGATTTGGCAGCTATGGAGGAGGATTATATAACGTATAGCCATTGCACGACAAGTAAGCTCGTAGCTTGTAAGGGGCCTAGGTGGGAAGTAATCGGAATATATAAATTTTGAAATGATATGCATGACATGGTGATATGACCATAGAAATATGCTTAGATACATTAACAACAGCAAAATGACATATACATAGAGTTACCGGTTACGAACATCACACTTATTATAATCAGTAGTCATGTAAATTCCTAAATATATACGGAGTATTTCATAGACCTGGATATTTTGGTTAGAAAGGGTACATAGTTGTGAATTAGCAGTTAATTCAATATATAATCATAATTAGGGTTTGAATAAACCTGATGATAAACGGAGCAATAAAATGCGGCGCCGCATCCGTCGGAGTGGCGGTTAGGTTCACCAGAGCAACGGCGGCGGCTACTTTTCCGGCGCACTCCATTTTTTTAGTTGTTCATTTTGTACCCCTTTGTTATGATACACATTGCACGTTTGCCCCCATTAAATATTAGTTGTGCTAATAAGGTTAATTTTTTCTTCTTTTTTTTAAAAACAAGCACGTGCTTGGGACCGGGACATAAGTCCGTGTCCGAGAACTGAACACGAGGCTGATTCGGTTTGCACGAAGTCTTAGGCATTGTTTGTTATCGTATCAAAAACTTTTTTCAATTTTTTTGGGTAATCGTAGTTTCCTCAAGTGGGAAAATAAAATAAAAGAAGTGCGTTTGTTTTTTCCTCTTATGTTTGCAAGCAGGAAGAGTGATTGAAAGAAGTGTTTTTTTATAGTTTTAAATATAAGAGGCAAAAAGGACTTTTTTCGCCTTCAATTTTGTAGAATAGTTTTTGTATGAATATCATTTATATAACTTTAAGACTTTAGATCCACCTATTCTCTCGCAAACATCATTTTGCAGATCAAACATAAAACATTTGAAAAAACAAACAAAAGCATAATTGTCATCAAGCATGAGGAGGTCAAGCCAATAAATGGATTAGCCTGATAAAAGTCTTGTTTTATCAAGTTCGGCTCAATCTTGTTGGTTTGTGTAATACCATCTAGGCTTGGGTTCAAAGCTCCACCCAAATCAATCCATATTTTGGGGGTTTTCGAGTTTCTCGGGGTAGTTTTGAAATTGACCAATAACTTGATTAGGATATGGAGTAGTAATTAAAGTAGGTTTAAGTATCAATTTTATCTTATGAATAATTATTTGAGCTTTAATTTTGCCCTATAAAAATCCAAATTTGTTTTAGGGCTCTAAAGTTTGAATGCATCTGTTAATGAATTGGAGGTTGGCAAAATTGGTCCTTCAACTTTTTCTTTTAATTATTTTCACCTCTTTCATAAAATTATCGCCACTTCTTTAAACTTTTAGATGTTCACTGCCATTGCTTTTAGCCACATTTTCGTTATTGTGATATATCTTATATTATATAAAGCTTAACTAGCTTGATAAATGTAAAGGGGTCATAATAAATGTCTCAAGAATTGATTCTATCATATAAAGCCTTCATCATTGATTCCAAGCAACTCAAACATCTCAATTAGTATGTGTACATTGATTTCAAGCAACTCAAACGTCTCAATTAATAATGGTTAGTCTTTTTACCTTTCCGTCCATGAGTTACAAATATTTTATCAACTATATAATGTGTCAAAAATCACATACAACAAACCACAACTTCCTCCACACCGGGTGCACATTGGGCTACAACTTATTATGGTGGTAAAGTAAGCATCATATCGTCTTACTTATTTAGCATATTGATTTATATTATTTTATGTAAATTTCACGTGTGTTTTATGTGTGTAACAATGTAGGACATAAAGATGGTGCTTAGGAGTTTTGGTAGTAACATCATCTTCTCTAATGGTTTAAGAGATTCTACACATCGTTGTCTTATCAATTAAGTGGAACATGCACGAACATTTTCAGTTTGATCAAAAATGCAATATATGGATTAACTGTATTTAAGTTACTAACGATCAACTATATCTAATCGTTTTTTGCAGCGCGTCAAGAAGCATTAGAAAAAGAGATCGAGAAGTCACAAAAATTGTATCAAGAACAAAGCATGCAAAAGGCCAATAAACAACAACGACAAAGACAACAAAACAACAACAAGAATACCGTCACGACCATCGGTGGAATGAATACTTAGCATTCATATTAATAGTATGTTACAAATTAAACATGCAATATTTTACTTCATGTAATACCGATAAACGGGCTAATACTATTGATTCATTAGCAAGTAAGTTTATTGAAAATAATGTGACGAACATTCAATTTTTAGTCAATAATTATTACTACACTTTGTTGGTGCATTTTAATATTTTTGTTCTTAATGTAGTTTTTTGTCTTGCGGTGTGTTAATGTTACTTTCTTAATTAAACGTCTTGGAATATTGAGTGACTTTGATATTTGATATGACTGTGTAAATTATGTCGATGTTACATATTGAAAATGAGGTAGTATATAATAAGAATATAATAAAAATATCTTCACAAATCACGCTATCATCTTAACAATGAGAATCTTCTAATCGACGAAGTATATAAAGGAGAAGAAAATTGTGTTTAGTTAAATGTAGGGTCTATTGATTGATTGGAGAGGGTTTATGATTCAGACTTGGTTCATTGGATCTGATTTTTTATTATACGAGTTATAATTTATACTCTTGAATATACTAATTACTTTAATGTTTTATGTTTTTATAGTTTTGTTAAAAAGAAAATTTGTTTTATAGTTTGCTTTTAATAATGTCATTTATTTGAACAACGAAGTCCGTCTTTCACAAAAAATGAGAGTTTCAAACATGAACTGAATATTAGTCCTGAACATTGTGAAAAATAAATTAGATCCAACATGTGTGCATTGCATGGGTCTTGAGGCATTCCAAAATTGTGTACATCGCACGGGGATGAATATAAAAGGTCTCCAATATTAATGTCATCGCTTCATATTTAAAATAATTTATGTAACTTATACATATTAAAAAATTACATGTGAAGAGACTCTTTTCAATGTAACATCTTGAAAAAAGTCTCTTCATATATACTCTTTTAATGTCAATAAACTATTGTTGTATATTTGGGCCTCACAATCATACTAACAACCCGACAATTTACACAATCATTTTCGCACGGGTCCTGAGGCAACCCAAGTTATTTATGACGAAAATTAGTGGCAAACATAGTTTTTGACTCGACCTCAATTAAAACTAACATAAATAAAGGCACCAACATTTTTAATGCCATGCTAACTAAAGTTGTGGTAACATCACAACTTAGGAACTTATTGTCAATAAACTATTTTAAATGTGTGCTATGCTTAGAAAAGATGTGATACCATCACAATTTAGATATATAATGATGAAAATAAGTGCCGAAGCTTACATGTCAATAAACTATTTTAAATGTGTGTCATGATTAGAAAAGGTGTGATACAATCACAACTTAGATTTATAATGACGAAAATATGTGCCGAAGATTACATATTAGCTTTATATAGCGATGTTACAATTTTGAAAATAAATACAAAATCTAAACTTTATAAATAACTACTAATATGTTATAAAAAGTTTAAATATAATGTTATAATCTTGAGAATAAATATAAAATATAAACTTTATAAATAACTACTCTGGATAGGTCGAACTATTGGAAGCAAATGGAAAAGGAACACCGAGTGGGAACCGATCAACTAAGGTCATACATGCAAAAGTCTAAAAACGAAAAAAATTACTGCACATTACACTATGACCAATTAGATAGAGCCCGTGTGCAACGCACGGGTCTGAATTACTCGTACTACTGATGACTTTTAATCCATTGAAAAAGAACCTGTTGGAACTTAATGATCTCATTTTCATTCTGGGGGCATTTTCATTTTCCAACAAAACTGTTGGGAAAATAACATGAGGCCCAACTCTTGTCATCTAAATAAGCATGGCTGCGAATGTAGATGTGGCAAGAGCTTGCATGTTGATATATGCCTAACCGCGACTAATTATACTTTCAAAATTCTACATTTTTTATGATATGCAGCTCAACTGTATCATACAAACCTACGATACATGTTATGTGGCTTCAATCAATACCAAAACCTACTATATATGAAAAACTCACTGAATTTGACCAAAGTCAACAATTTGAGTCAAACGCCATACATCATACTTAAAAAATTATATCCCAATTTTGAAGATATTCGTGCCAATCGTGACTATTCTATGATCTTACTGAATATTATTAAAACATGATCATCTCCAACCTCATCAAAGATTAAATGATTTTCATCAGGAATACAGTTTGACTTTATGATGAAGTCAACTGTATAAACAGAATACTTTGAATTAACTTATCTAACTTCAAAAATTAAACTGATCAAAAGTAGATAGCTAGTACACCTTTGTGAGAATCACATGTACTAGATTATTTCATCCAGTACAGTATCATTTTACAGTAACTCAGTTTGTTATGTAAATTAACACAACTTTTAACCACTAAAAGTCAACTCTGCAGACTTTAGCTAAACATTATTGCATTTCATTTCATCATATATAAATAGGCCATGCTGACCACACCCTCGTCTATTTTTTATCCCTACCCTCCCTAAATGGGAGGGTGTACTTTTTTTTTGCTTTTTTTTTTTTACTTTTGTCTTGTATTTGTTTTTTTTGTTTTTGTTTTTTTTTTTTTTATTAAGTTTGTAATGTTTTTGTTTTGTATATTTTTTTGTAATGTTAGTAATGTTGTGTATACTTAATTAATAGTTGCCTATATGACGTTATAAAAAAAGATAATGTTGACTCATTTTTGTGTATACTTAATTAATAATTGCCTATATGACATTATAAAAAAATATGACGTTATAAAAAAAGATGACGTTGACTTATTTGCATTTATAAACTAATGTTTGTAATGTTTTTGTGTTGTGTATAGTTAATTAATAATTGCCTATATGACGTTATAAAAAAATATGACGTTATAAAAAAAAATATGGCGTTATAAAAAAAGATGACGTTGACTCATTTTTGTGTATACTTAATTAATAATTGCCTATATGACGTTATAAAAAAATATGACGTTGACTCATTTGCATTTATAAACTACTACAAGATCAGTGTTTACACCTAAACTTAAATTATTTAAAAACAACAACTATTATTATAAAATTAAACGTCAACGTTAACATATTATTTAAAAACAACAATATCTACGACATATGAAGATTATTCATTTCGGTTAAAAGATCATGGAGCCGGGCACTTGACTGACAAGCGTGATCCTCAGGATTTCTTGCCATTTCTAACTCCATTTCCAGCGCCTTTATTCTTTGCTTCAACAACTTGATCTCATTTTTTGTAGCAACGCAGTTTAAGCAATGCGTTGAAGAAGAGGCTTGACTAAAGTGCTTTGCTTCAAATTCATCTTTCCACGCGAAGTATCGACACCCATAGTCTTTTGTACCTGTCTGTTACATGTTCAGGAAATAATAAGAAATGTATTTTTAACAAACAAATTATTTATATAACTAAGCAAACGTATGATTATTTACCACTGAAAGAGGACATGCATAAAACAGTCGCCCACGACTACCATTTTTCCAGGATTTCCGTTCTACAATAAATCCTCTATTACATCGGCACCAGAAAGGATTTCTTTGGCTCATCTGACCAAAGAATTTGCATAATCAATCAATAATGTTATTTACTAATATAAATAAATATTTAATCAATTACTATATAATACAAACAGTTATTTACAACATAAATCAATAATCATTTACAATGTTTTGTCTGTAAAGTTATTCACAACATAAATCAATAATTATTTACAACATAAATCAATAATTATTTACAATGTTTTGTCTGTATAATATTTACGTCAATAGTCGATGTTGATATAAACTTATCCATTGTTCTGCAATTGGCTCTCGAAAAAACCTCCATTGTGGGTGGTTACGCGGAAGTGGAAAAGTTGGGTCTAGCGTCAGTATAATGTAATGAGCACATGAGTTCTCCCCCACACGGGCAATCACAAGGGGGTCGATTCCTTGTGTGTTGTTTGGCCCGGAAAAAAGCGGAAAACATGTGTTATAACCACGCACGGATAGAAATACAATCGGTCGATTTAGCATTGAAGCGATAACTAGACCCGTCATTGGCATCACCATCCAGTAATCGTCAGGTGCACCTCCGTTATGTGATCTATTTTTTTTAGATCTAAAACATCTCGATGGTGTTTCAGTAATGAATCGGTGATGGTTTATGGTGATGTTTTTGTGTAGTTATGGTGGGTAAGTGATTATACGTGATGATAAAAATTTTAGATCTATAAAAAGTTTATGTTTAGATCTGTGATGGTTTTAGTGATGGTTTGAAGGTGGGTAAGTGTTGGTGATGTTTATGTGATCTATTTTTTTTTTTTTAGATCTAAAACATCTCGATGGTGTTTCAGTAATGAATCTGTGATGGTTTATGGTGATGTTTTTGTGTAGTTATTGTGGGTAAGTGATTATACGTGATGATAAAAATTTTAGATCTATAAAAAGTTTATGTGATTATGTGATAAAAAGTTTAGATCTATAAAAAGTTTATGTGATTATGTGATAAAAAGTTTAGAACTATAAAAAGTTTATGTGATTATGTGATAAAAAGTTTAGATCTAAAAAAAAATATATATGTGTATTTTTTTTACTGTTTCGTGACTGGTAATTTTTTGGTGATTGGTAATTATGTGATGAAATTGTTTCTGTGATGTTCGTTTTCTTAGATACGTGACTTTTAAGCAGTTTGTGATGAAACTGCTTGTTTAAGCAGTTTCTGATGATACGTGACTTTTAAGCAGTTTGAAACTTGTTTTTTTTAGAAAAAACCAAGATACGGCGATGATGATTTAAAAAAAATAAAAGCTTGATTTTGGCGTGGCATTTCCAAATATATGGCAATAAATTTAATTTGCAACATTTGATGTTGCAGCCAATATGATAAAATATAATCTGAGCCTTACCTCTTGTGTGTTAAATGGTGAATTCGACATTTTCACTTGCGGCTTTCTTGTGTTTCACTTGTTGTGATACTGCTTTTTTGAAAGTTGTTTTATGGTTAGTAACTTGAGAGTTGCTTTGTTGTTTGTGATTCACACTTGTGGTTAGTAACTTGTGATGGTGCCTATGTTTATAGTCCAGGATTGAATCCTGGGAATCCTTACTATTTGGCTTGTAATGTACCTTGAGAATCCTGCAGTTTGTGGGAATCCTTACTATTTGGCTTGTGATGTACCTTATGAGAACTTGCAGTTTGGCATGTGAGAACTTATAAGAAGTTGAGAATCCTGCAGTTTGGCTGTGTAACTTGTAAATTTTGTCGGGTTTAGGCAATGATGATTGGTTTACAAAAACGAATCTGAGCCGATTTTAAAATCCGATACCTAAATAAGTTTCGGGTTTAGGCAATGATGATTGGTTTACAAGAACCGAATGGATGGCAAAGTTTTATCACTTTGCAACCTTCAAATCTGAGCCGATTTTGAAATCTGATACCAAAATAAGTTTGTAAACAAAACAAAACTTTTTATCACACACAAATAAAAACTGTCTTGAAAAGATTTGTTAAAAAAAAACTTGTTACACTTTCAAAACAAAAGAAAAAGATTTGTAAAAAAAAAAAAAAAAAAAAGAGAGAGAGAGAGGTACAAAGTGTAAATACAAGAAGTTTAATATTGGTTGGGAGTTGAGACTATCAAAATGATAAGGAGTTGAGACAGCAACATGACCCAAAAAAAAAAAAAAAAACAAAAAACTGACACTGACACTGACACAACCATAGGGAGGGTTTGGGTTTAGGGCACTAGACCCCCGTGGGGTTAACACGACCCATATAAATTAGTCGCATTATGTTTCAACCAAAAATAGAATGTCAGGTTTTTTTAAGGACTAAGTTTGTAGATACGCATTACGCAACATACTTTCTCAAACGTACTGAAATACGTAACCTACTAAAAATAGTCCTTATATCGCTAACAAACTTTCAAACTTGGCTAAAGATACGTAATGTTGACCGGATTTTTACATGGTTGACCGGTTTGTAGGTAAACATTTAAAAAAACAAACATTATTGGTCCTTGTGGTTTGCGTCTATTTTCATCAGTCATCCTTTAACTTTAATTCAGTTATAAAAGTTACAATAATGGTCCTTGTCATTTGGGTTGACTTTCACCTTTACTCCCTTGACATTATTTTCACTTTTTCGCCTGTGTTTACACGTTTTGGTCCGTTTTTACACATTTTCTTTCGTTTTTCCACTTTTATAAAAAAAAATCGAATAAATTTTATAAAAAAAAATCGAATAAATTTTTTTTCGAATAATTTTTTTTCAAAAATATTTTAGAAAAAATATTTTTCTAAAAAATTTTTGAAAAAAAATATTTTTTATTCAAATATTTTTCTAAAAAATTTTTATTTTTTTTTCTAAAAATATTTTAGAAAAAATATTTTTTTTTCGAAAATATTTTAGAAAAAATATTTTTCTAAAAAATTTTCGGAAAAAAATATTTAAAAAAAAATTCGAAAATATATTAGAAATTTTTTTTTTTCGAAAATATTTTATTCAAATATTTCTTTTAAAAAATTTGAAAAAATATTTTTTTATTCAAATATTTTTCTAAAATTTTTTTTTTCTAAAAAAATTTTAGAAAAAAAATATTTTTCTAAAAAATTTTTGAAAAAAAATATTTTTTTCAAAAATATTTTAGAAAAAATATTTTTTTTTCGAAAATATTTTAGAAAAATATTTTTTATAAAATTCTATTTGATTTTTTTTATAAAAGTCGAAAAACGGAAGAAAACATGTAAAAACGGACCAAAACGTGTAAACACGGGCGAAAAAGTGAAAATAAAGTCAAGGGACTAAAGGTGAAAGTCAACCCAAACGACAAGGACCATTATTGTAACTTTTATAACTGAATTAAAGTTAAAGGATGACTAGTGAAAACAGACGCAAACCACAGGGACCAATAATGTAAATAATAATTATCTTAATGAAATGAAATATTTTGTTATGTTTATTTCCATTTATAAATATTGTATCCTATATTTGCATGTTTAATCCATGAATAACTTGAGTTATTCTAAACTAGTCCGTTGTCAATTAATGATATGGGAGTATCATTGAATTAAGACAAATCTGAGTTTTTGTATAATATACTAAGTATATTGATGCGTAGGACATACCAAATTCACATGATATTCAATAGAATGAATAAATTAAATATAAGACAAAATCCCTATTACATGATTATACTTATGGATGTTGTCATTAAAGTAAATCATGAATATTTATCCTCAGATTTGAGATACCATGGGCCATGGGTAGCAAACTACGAGTCTGCGGAAGTGATAACATCAAATAGTTCCGATATTTAAGTGTTAATTTCCTCCTATTATGCTCATCTTTTGTGTCATTTTACTAGGATATATGCTCTTATTTGTTTATATTTCATTTTCAGGGCAAAGATGAGCACTGGAACGAAAAGACACGGATTTAGAAGGTTATTAATGAAAATATTTGAAGTATGCTGATTTTGCATTAATTACGCCGTAAATGTCCTCACTACCTACGCCGTAGCATCCATTTACACTGAAGACTGAAGTCAACGCTGACCAAAGACCGATCGATAAAAAATACTGGAAAAGTGAATTCGAAAAAAAATACTTGTTGCATACCGATCGATAATCTCAAACCGGATCAAGTTTTGTATCACCGATCAAGGCGATCATATACAACAAGACAAATATATTTCCGTGGTTTTAGCTATAAAATCACATCAAATTTTTGTCCACCAAACAATGCAGGACAAGCTCTAATATCATTTTGGCTTTTTCCGTTTTTAATTTGAGAGAGACAATACCTTATCTACCACAACTTTAATCTTGATACAAAATGGACGAACTAGGTAACACGTCAATACAATTACTACCAATCAAAGATGGGTTCGATCACGAGAAATTTGGTGACCCCATAACATTTATCCATTAAATGTTAAACAAATTCACCAGGCAACATTTATTTATTTATTTTAATATATTCACCGGTATAAACCTTTTTACCAAAAAAAAAAAAAAAAAAAAAAAAAATATATATATATATATATATATATATATATATAAATAGTTATTCATGTTTAACCCATTAAAGCTTAACATGACCAAACTTAACATACTTATCTGTAGTTTGTTCAATGTTATTTACACGCATTATAATATTTATGTCAAGGGCCATGAAGGAACTCGTGTCCAAATTTGAATGGTTCATTTGCTCGATAACCCCTGGTAATTTAATAACCAACGAGGTAGTAGTAATCTAATTTAAAGTGTTAGAAGAAAACTATTTATAAGTTTTGAGCTAATATACAATATGGATGGTATAAGCCATCAATGTAAACGATTAAACTTGTCGATCGATTATTAGTTTAATGCAACTTTTTGAGATATGGTTATTGGTTTTCTTATAGCATGCTTGCATGCTCTATTTGCTCATATCTGTAAGTCGATCATGTTTATTAAAACATAAAATTTTACGACAACAAGTTCTTTATATATCAACCCTTGATTGAAAGATATGGCGTACTATAGTTGTTGTTCAATCTTTGTTTAATATGAAGATTTTTATATATCAGCTATAAACAGGATATGGAACCCGTAGAAAAAATATGTTTTGCTTTATATAAAATGTGATATAGCATTTAAAATCGTTTCCCACGTGTGCTTAAAAAGTACCCAAACATACATGTTTTTTGAATCTCAAGTTGCTTCTGTATTCTAAAGACATATATGTCAAGACAATGATGTTCCCATGGTTTTTGCTAAAAAACACATTCAATATTTGTACATCCAACTATGTGGGATAAGCTATACTTACATTTTCTTTTTCCAAGTTTTCCATATATTCGTCTTTAATTACCATGAGAGACACAATATTTCATCCACAACAACTAACTTCAATGTTGGTACATATTAGTTAGTTACGACTTACGATGTTCTAAAAAGTTAGAAGCCCCCACAAAATATTAACTTTACCACCACAAAATATTAGCTTTACATACTAATACAATTTAACAGTGATACTAGGATTACGTGTCTTGATTTCGATGGCCATGAAGGAACTCGTATCCGATTTGGATATATTGTTAAAAATGAATAAATGGTACTCCGTAGTTTTTGGATTGTATTAAACTAAAGAATTCACGTGAAGTTTATGGATGGTAAAAGCCACCAAGTTTGGACGATTCAAATTATTTCAGTTTAATGCGACTATTTGAGAACTGGGCATTTGGGGTACATGGAATTGACCTATATTGGTTTTCTTATCGCATATACTCACATAGCTCGTATATTTAAGTTGATCATGTTTTTTTACACATAATTTGAAGGCAATTAGTTCTCTATATATTTTACTTAGAGTAAGCTTTCAAGACAGGTTCACGTACGTGTACATATCGACCACCGTCATTAATTGAGAGATATGGTGTGTATGTTATTCGATCATTGCTATATACCAAATATGAAGATGAAGACATCCCACAGAAACTGGTCGGCTATAAATTAAACATGATATGAAACCCGTAGTAGAAGTGTGTTTTGCTTATGATACAATACTAAAATCTGATATGGTTTCTAAAAGTCCTTTCCTAATATGATAACAAGATCAAAAGAAGTAGATAAGAGTAGAATTCATGAAAAAGACTCAGGAAATTCATCATGGAATCTAAAGTAGCTTTTGTATTCCAAGACTTTTCTTGAAACTGCAAGATGCCATGGTTTTTAGCTTTAAAAACACTTTCAATTTTTGTACATCCACCTATGTGGGACAAGTTCCACTTTCATTTTTGTTTTCTTTGCTCAACTTTTTCAATCGTCTATTATCTTGAGAAATACTATCTTATCTAAAACAACTTCAATCTTGACACATTTAACTCATTGCGAAATTCTCTTACAAATAGTCACAAAATATTACTAGTAGTTGTACATATGATGCATAAGAGAGCAACTAGGCCACATGAACTTTGACGAATCTTGGTATTCCATGTTTTCTTCATTTAACTCGTTTTTCATATAGTGAAAATACTATGTATAACTTATAAATATTAGGTTAAAAATGAATAACGAAAGTTTTGAATTGGAATTAACCTATATTGGATTTCTTATGCACACTTGCATAGTTTATATATTGAAAGTGATCGCGTTTCTTAAAACATAATTTGAAGGCCATTAGTTCTCTGTGTATTTTTGTTAGTACAGTTTAATTGATGTAATCCTTCAGTATAGGTTCACTTGTACATATCGTCCATCGTCAATCTTTGCTTTATACCAATTTAAAAATTCCCCGTGAAAATTGGTTGTTAGCTCGCGGTTATAAACATGTTATTTCTTGTAAAAAGAACAATAATATAAGTGTGTTTTGCTTATAGTACGAATTTGATTTGATTGTAAGAAGGCCTGCCACGTCGGATTCTCTAAGCGTTGATCATAACATACTCAACATCAATAATAAATGATCCTTGCCTATTCTCTTAAATAAAACAAAAACAGATTTTTTAACAACTGATATATGCATCTATTTTCAAACAACTGATCGATATATTATTTCTTTAAAATTCTTGTTAACATATTTTGTATGAACAATAATAAAAACGTATATTGAATCGTAACTCTAATAGTATCATGTAAGTAAATATAAAAAGAAATCACATATTCATGTCTATAGAAAGGTAGTTGTTTTTTTGAAGAAAATGTGATCATTTTGTCAACACTCATAATTGCAAGTTTGAAAAAATAGTACGTAAAAAAGATATAAATATAAAAGTAAAAAGATATTAAAAAAATAAGGGCGCGTTCCATGCAGTACCAATATTAGATACAGTACTTTACAGTAACATTCTAGACCAATCAAAATTTAGTACTATTAAAAAAATTATTTAATTGAAAAGGGTATATTAGTAAAACACATTTATACTTTCTTTTTGATTTTTTTTTAGTTAAAAACGTTTTTTTAACCCTTAAATTTAGGAGATTTTTTTTTTCTACTATTTCAGCATACATGTTTTCAAAAAAAATATCATGTGCATACATGTTTTTCCCCCAAAAAAATTATATTTAGTTGTTTTTATAGTGTACAATTGTTATTAATGTGTTTTGCTAAAGATGATAATTGCACATATGTTTGTAGCATGCAATTCTTTAAAATCCAAAATTAAAACCAAGATCATAAATATTATGCACGAATCAATAATCATAAGATATACAATTAAGATACAAATGACTAAAAGAAAAAATAAAAATACAATTTATTAATTACACATGGGTGCAATAATTGGATTTGGCGGTTTCCGTATATGTACATGTATTTCTCCTCATGAAACACTCTCATGACTTTTGTATGTGCGTGTATTCGCTTTCGTCAATGCACTTTTATCTCATTCTACACTTGTGTCTTTACATCTTTATCATGATCCACATTTGTATCTTTTCAATACCTGAAATTTACAAACAATTATTTTTTTATTATGAATAACTAGAAAACACATATGCACAACGCAAACATATATGCATACTTATTTCCTTGATTTTATATCAAGGTTAAAACACATATGCACCCCCCCTTATATTAATTTTATATCCGTCATAAAACACATATGCACCCCTCTTATATTAATTTTAGGGAAAATTCTTTCAAAACGTACCATACTTGTCCAAAAAATCACTTTTGAGTATCGATCTTTTAATTTTCGTTATTGTGGTGCTAAACTTTCATTTTTGGCCTCTTTTACGCACTTTGGGACATTTTTGCCCCTCAAAATTTTTGAAATCCAGGGGCAAAAATGTCATAAAAACGCCCCAAAGTGCGTAAAAGAAGCCAAAAATGAATGTTTAGCACCACAATAACGAAAATTAAAAGTACATTACTCAAAAGTGATTTTTTTGATAAGTATGGTACGTTTTAAAAAAATTTTCCCTTAATTTTATATCCGTCATAAAACACATATGCACTCTTCCATTAATTTTATATTAACTTTGAGATACATATGCACTCCATTTTATGATTTTTTTTATACGAACCATAAACCTAACAAATATCATAACACATGTGCATGGTCTTTACTCATATCATATTACGTATAACAATTTGCATAACACATATGCACACTTTTATATGCACAACATTTAAATTGAATTTATACCAACCGTAAACCTAACAAATAGCATAACATATATGCACACTTAACTTGTTGGCAAGAATTGACTAATGAAAGTAGACAATAACAAGAACAAAAACAATTACTAGTACATAAATACTGTATCAAAACTAAAATATCAAACTACCAATAACATAAAAGCAATTAGTACTTTAAACTACCAATCGTGAAATATGAAACCTTGTTTACTTGTACTCCTATCATGAAATATGAACCTTGTTATTTCACAATTATGTCTTGTTTAGCAGTTTTAGCTTCTTAAATAATCAAATCCTCAAAATGATTATATGGTAATATGAACTTTGAATAACTAAACTATCTCTAAGTTCCAAACTCTATCTCCATACACTCTGTTCTATTAGTCAAAATTTCAATCATTTAATTTTCCTTAAATCACTTTCAAAACATAAATAATAATAAAACAAGTTAACAGACATGCTCTTTAATCCTTAAAATGTAAATGGCACCAATTTTCCTTATAATGTAAACGAAAATATCAAACCCATTCCAAATAATTATAAAAATTAACAAACGTACTTTTTAAATATCTGATATAGATCCATCATGACAAGAGGCGCACCAAGTCGTAAAGACAAATCACAATCCGACGGCCATCTCATGCGGCCACTGCGAGCGCCCCATCACCAACGGTTATACTTGTTTATTTCTGACGTGCCGGCCGTGAGAGGGGCGGTTTTGGGTTTGTCGGTTACTACGAGCAACACCATAAAACCTCAAATCAGTTTCTGGGTTGTGGTTGTTTTCAGATCTAGAAGTGTTGTCCGTGAGAATTAAACAAGAAAAATAAACTTTTCAATAACCTTTAAGATTCTTTTTGGTGAAGAAGATATGATGGGTGTTTGATAAGGTGAAGATGTAGTCATTGTGGTCTAATCTTTGGGTTGGTGATCAAGATCATTGTGGTATGATCTTTGGATATATAATGTTTTTTTTTAATTGACGGAGATTGTTGTGGTGAATGATAAATGTTAATTAGGGTTTGAGAGGTGAAAGAGAAAGAGGCGACATATGAGAATTTGGGAGGTAGTTAATTAGTTTTGTGAGGATAGATCGACTGGTGGTGGCACTATTTTAGGGTTAAATATGAAATACCAGAATTACCCTTTTAGCTGTATATATGATGGTTTAATTTTTGAATTTATTATATTAAAATCAAAATGAATAATAGCCATTGATCAAACAATCCAACGGTTCTGATTGGTTTAAAATGGTACTGTAAAGTACTGTATCTAATAGTGGTACTGTATATATATATATATATATATATATATATATATATATATATATATATATATATATATATATATATATATATATATAGTGTTGTATTCTATGCAGTACCAATATTAGATGCAGTACTTTACAGTACCATTTTAGACCGTTAGATCACTTAATCAATGGATGAGATCAGTTGTGATTTTAATGTAATTAATTGAAAGATCAGGCCATTTTTTAAAATGCTAAAAAGGCTAAAAGGGCAATCTAGGTATTTCATATTATTCCTGAAAAAATGCCAGGTATCTCACTTATCATCTATAATCTCTCCCACAAATGAACAAACCGCTCCCCCAAAAAAAAACCTACGCTTTTCTCTTTAGATAAATTGATCGGCCACTTGAAAAAAAAAACCATCATCAATTTTTATTGTGTCGAACAAGCATCAATCTGAGATCTACAGTCAGTAAGTTGTTTTAATACGTTTTTTTTTTTTTTTTTTTTTTTTTTTTTTAGATGACAATCGATTTTTATTTTGTATTTGTATTAATGGTATGGTTTTTTTTTTTTTTTTTTTGATCTTGATTTTTTTTTTTTTTTTTTTTGTGTATCCATTTTTATTGGATCTTCATTTACGAAGTATTAGAGCAGATTGGGAAAGGCTCTTGATTTATGAAGTATTGGATCTTGAGAAGAAAAAGTGAACCTTCTATCTCAATTGCTTAATTTTCATCATGAATTTTAAATACTAGTAAAAAGAAATCTTTAGTTTATAGGCTCATGTGATTCATGAAATCTTTACTCTTTTCAGATATGTTACGAAGAAAATCCGACTAGCCCGACAGTCTGATAGGACCCGAAGATCTGCCCTAGTGTAGGTATTGATTCCCTTTTGTACATTGATTAGTAGAACAAACATGATTTATGATATACTCCGAAATATTTAGAACAAACATGATTTAAGGTTATAAGATATACGAGTAATATTTAGTACTACATTTTAGTC
Organism: Artemisia argyi; assembly: GCA_030686995.1. Classification (NCBI taxonomy): domain Eukaryota; kingdom Viridiplantae; phylum Streptophyta; class Magnoliopsida; order Asterales; family Asteraceae; genus Artemisia; species Artemisia argyi. Next base: position 186,958,359 of record CM060683.1, on the reverse strand, counting down.
AAAAATGAAGTTGAATAGATGTAGATTTATAGTTTTATACGGTTAACTAACACCGCTTAATTATTTAATGATAAATGCTATAAGATGCCAAAGTGGAAAGAGTCAATTGAAGATGCTAGAGATAGGTGCAAGAACATTTAGCTTGTTACACATGGTAATTGTTATTTTATCAATTTCCTTTCAATTGAGTAATAAAATACTTTTCTCATCTTAACATTTGGGGGCGGCCTGCTCTATAAGTTGAGTAATAAAATATATTTCTATGCTCTATTTTATATTTCGTAGTTGTTATGTTTAAAAATTAGTTGACATAACTATAATAATCATGCATGCTCTTTTAAATATGCAGTTAAATGTGCAGTGTGCACATATGTTCTTGGAAATCGTGCACAAATGTATTAATGAATTTGACGAGAAAGCGCAACGTGGACACCGCAAACATATATGTTTTTTGAAGACGTGCACATATGCTCTAATAAATTTGATGAGAAAGCCATGCGTGCATATACGTTTTTGGAAAGCGTGCACATATGCTCTAATGAATTACTGTACATGTATTGTATTTTATTTTATATCGAATTTTGTGTATACTATTTATATTCTTGGTTTTGTTAGAGTATTTAATTGTAGGGTTTACATGTATATGCTTTCTTTTTCTGTCATAAATTTCGAATATTAAATAATGTACACTAGAAACATATGTGCAATTACCATTTTAAACAAAATTAGTTTGACGTCGAAACAATTGCACGCACGAAATATATGTAAATTTACAATATTAAAAAGAAAAACACACATGCACCTGATTTTTCTAAAAACATGTATGCTAAAAAAAATAATAATAATTCCAAAAATTATAGGGCTTAAAAAACGTTTTTTAATTAATTTTTTTTAATAAAGTAAATAATGTATTTTACTATTTTACCCTTTTGAATTAATTAAAAAGATTTAGTAATACTAAATTATTATTGGTTAGAATGGTACTGTAAAGTACTGTATCTAATATTGGTACTGCATAGAACGCGCCCCTATATATATATATATATATATATATATATATATATATATATATATATATATATATATATATATATATATATATATATATATTTCCTTTTTGTCTGTTTGTTCATGGATATCGAAATTATGAGTTCATACCCATAGCCTCATAATGTTGGTGATTTTACATCATCAATATGATTTAAGTGTAATGGATTGACTTAGTTGACTAATGTGTAATCATGATAAATGTTCAACAAGTCGGGGTTGTGCGAAATGCACACTTGTATGACGTTATTTTGATTATCGCCCCGAATCACGGGGGTCCGGGGGCAGCGCCCCCCGTAGCGGGGTTCCAGGGGCGGCAGCCGCTGGCAGGGTCCAAGGGGCAGCGCCCATGGCTGGGGTCGAGCTATATTAAAACCGCACTTAAAAATAAAATTTCCCGTTATTTGGACCTATATTTTACCCGGTTATTTTACTGTTTTAATGGTTATTATAACTGCATAGCAGTTACAACCGTTGGTTAGTTTTTGGTTGGTCAAGACATGGTGTTTTCTCTGGTTCGGTTTCATAACATCAAAAACACACTCAAACCCTCTTTCAAGCGGTAAGCTATTGGTAGTTTAATTTCACTATCATAACGCATTATATACACATGGTAACGTTGACTTTTAAACATAATACAAAATGTTTAACAACAAGTCCTTTAACAATTCCACTTCTAATGAACAAGAAGCTAAAGTAATCAATCATGATGCCATTTATAGTTCATAAGTTGTAGAAATTTGTATCTTTGATTCAAGACACTACATTCACACCAAATTGTAAAAATCCTGCCATGGTCTTTTTCATCATGAACTATACAACTTGCATCATCATTTTATCATTTCCATGTTGAAGCATCCCCAAAACTAAAATCAGCAATAGTTAAATAAGTTGTACCAAGACCTTACATCCATACCAAGTATAATATTCAATACTTACGAATGTATATTCTTTTTTATCAATTATCCAACTTAATTACATCAATAATTGTATCTTTTCAACGAAGATTTTCCATTTCACTATAAATTATAACCCATATAGTTTATTCAAAGTACTTATGTACTTACAGTGGCCAAGCATGTCAAGTAAATGACACCCTTTTAACCATCGACATATTGTCTAATATACAAATACTATGTATCCATTAGGCAAATAATTTGGTTAAATATCCTTTGGCTAACACCATTGGCTACTTTGATAAGATATTATTCCACTATAAGTAGCAACTTTTAAATCAAAGTGTGCCCAAACACATTTGTTATTACAAACAAATAATTACACATTGAGCAACTTAATTCAAAACAAAAACACAGGCCACGATTTAATACAAGCAAGGACAAAACATACAAAATTGTTCAGGGACCCAACAAGAAATTTAGACCATTTGTGAAACAACAAACTTACAAAACATCAGGTCCTATCATGCACGGGAATAACATATTTGTATGTAATCCATATCATATTTTCATTGGATGTTTGAAAATAAATAATCTGTATATCTATGTTTTCACACTTTGGCACATACAAGAACAAACTCATCCATCTAATGATAGACTCCTCTATTCTTAACAATTAGATGCAACAATTGCCAATCAACCAGAATTAAAACAAAATTAAAATTGTGTTGTACATGGCAATTAAAACGTAGTGCCTTGATCTTGGTTCTCTACCAAGTGTTACCCACTTCCAATAAATCAACTAATTGTATCTTACATTATAACAATTCATATTGATTATATTTGGAGGCAACACACCGTTTCAACTCCAAACATATATACGTAAGGGTCATATAAATACAAACTGTTATGCTATGTGCAAAGTATTTCATCAATACAAATGATTATCTGATATGGATTATCAGGATATAGTTTAAATCGGATGATCTATATTTTATATATGCTTGAATGGCATGTATGTTTTAAAATATAAATTGACATGATCAGATATGAAGTCTTTGGAAACCCACTAATCTAAGATTTCTATGGACATTGTTTGTCTTTAAATATTTGGAAAAGAATTGTAACATAGTTGTGGCAGATTAAAACCGCACTTAAAAATAAAATTTCCTGTTATTTGGACCTATATTTTACCCGGTTATTTTACTGTTTTAATAATGGTTATTATAACTGCATAGCAGTTACAACCGTTGGTTATTTTTTGGCTGGTCAAGACATGGTGTTTTCTCTGGTTCGGTTTCATAACATCAAAAACACACTCTCGATTCAAAAAAAATATGAGTTTTATCCGATTAAAGATTTTGATAGAACCATCGAAATATTTCAATATGAAAGTGTTTACACGACTCTCAGATTACTGTGATCCTAATAATTCTAACAAAGATCGAAGTATCTGTGATCATGACGAACGGAGGAGAATCTGTGAAGGATATGACGAGCAAGTTTGATAAGTTGGTGAAGTTTGAAGGGCAGGACTTCCGTCGCTAGCAAAAGAAGATGCACTTTCTTCTTACCACCCTGAAAGTTGTGTATGTTCTGAGTACACCCACTCCCGAACGGAACGAAAATGAAACTTTGGAACAGACTAGGAAGAGAATGAAGTGGGAGAACGATGACTACATATGCCGTGGTCACATTCTAAACGGTATGTCTGATTCCCTCTTTGATGTCTATCAAAACGCTGAATCTGCAAAAGCACTATGGGAGTCCCTAGAATCCAAATACATGGCAGAAGATGCTTCTGCAACGAAGTTTCTTGTGGGTAATTTTATGAATTACAAAATGGTTGATACCAGGCCTGTCATGGAACAATTTCATGAGATGTTAAGGATTCTGGGACAGATTACCCAACACAATTTGTTGATGGATGAAGCCATCTCGGTTGCAGTTATCATTGATAAACTGCCCCCTTCCTGGAAAGAATTCAAACATGGTTTGAAACATAAAAAGGAAGAGTTAAATTTGGTTCAACTCGATAGTCATCTACGAGTTGAGGAAGGATTAAGAAATCAGGAACTTGATAATAATCCTAAAGGAAAGAACTAAATTGGATCATCTTCTGTTAACATGGTTGAAGGAGATGGAGCCAAACATTCAAACAACAATAAGAATAAAAGAAAGTTCAAAAGTGGCGATTATAAATTTGCCAACAAGAAGGCTACTTTCACTTGTTGGAAATGTAACAAGCCTGGTCATATGAAGAAGGATTGTCGCTCTCGTAAGGACAATAAAGGCGCTGGTGCAAGTGGGTCTAAGGATCCTGAAAAGCAACAAGGTTATAATTCTGACTTTATGCAGAATTTAGATAATGTTTTATATTATGTTTCTATTATTTCTGATGCATTTTATGTTCAGGATGATGACGTTGCTTGGTGGGTTGATTCGGGTGCAACAAGTCATTTTTGCAAGGATCTTCGTTGGTTTCAAGTCTGTAAATCGATTGAAGATGGATCATTTGTAAAAATGAGAAACGTTGCAACTGAACCAATCAAAGGAATAAGGCGTGTTTTATTGACTTTCACTTATGGAAAAACTTTATGTTTAGATAATGTATTGTATGTACCCGGGATTCGAAAGAATCATGTTTCTGAAATTGTGTTGAATAAGTGTGGCTACAAACAAGTGTTGGAAAGTGACAAGTATATCTTGTCAATACATGGTTCATTTGTTGGATTTGGTTATGTATGTAATGGAATGATTAGATTAAATTTGAATTATCCTTTGTTTAATGCTTCTGCTTGTTTGATTACTTCTAGTAATAGCAATACTTTAAGTAAATCTGAATTATGGCATGCTAGACTAGGACATGTTCATTACAAGAGAATGAAAGATATGTCTAAAATGAGTTTAACACCTGCTTTTGACATGACACATGAAAGTTGTAAGACTTGTATGTTAACAAAGATCACTAGACAACCTTTTAAGGGTGTGAATCGGAAAAGCAAAGTATTAGATCTCATACATAGTGATTTGTGTGATTTTCAAACTAATCCTTCACTAGGACATAATAAGTACGTAATTACTTTTGTTGATGATGCTTCTAGATATTGTTATGTCTATCTATTGCATGCTAAACATGAAGCTCTTGATAAATTTAAAATTTATAAACAAGAAGTAGAACTTCAAAAACAAGATTTGATAAAAGTATTGCGTACTGATAGAGGTGGTGAGTATTATGATCCAGTTTATTTCCAATCAACCGGAATAATACATCAAACCACGGCTCCTTACACACCACAACAAAATGGGGTGGCTGAAAGGAAGAATAGGACTTTAAAGGAAATGGTGAATTCCATGTTATCCTATTATGGACTCAGTGAAGGATTTTAGGGTGAGGCTATGTTGACAGCATGTTATATTTTGAATAGAACTCCAAATAAAAATAGTAAACAAACGCCTTATGAAATTTGGACCAAGAAGGTACCAAATTTGACTTTTTTGAGGGTTTGGGGCTGTAGAGCGGTGGTAAGGTTAACTGAGCCTAAAATGAAAAATCTTGGTGAAAAAGGTATAGATTGTATCTTCATTGGGTATGCTGAGCATTCCAAGTGTTATAGGTTTTATGTTATAGAACCTAATGATTATGTGTCGGTGAACTCTATAATAGAGTCAAGAGACGCTATATTTGATGAAGAGTGGTTCACGTCTATACCTAGACCAAGAGGTATGGTTCAGTCATCTTCAAGTAAAACAGTTGAAGATGAGATTGAAGTACCTGGTCCATCTATTCCTAGAAAAAGCACTAGAACAAGAAAAGCTAAGTCTTTTGGTTCTGATTTTCAACTTTATTTAGTTGAAGGAACAAGAGATAAGACTTTATCTCAACGTGAATATTGTTTCATTATTGAGGAGGATCCAAAGACCTTGAATGAAGCAATGGCTTCTAGGGATGTTGCCTTTTGGAAAGAAGCAATTCAAAGTGAGATTGATTCCATCATGCATAATGATACTTGGGAATTAACTGATTTACCTCTCCTGGATGCAAAGCATTAGGATGTAAATGGATCCTTAAAAGGAAAATGAAAGTGGATGGAAGCATAGATAAATATAAAGCCAGATTGGTTATCCAAGGCTTTAGACAAAAGGAGGGAATTGACTTCTTTGATACTTATGTTCCTGTTGTTAGGATTTCCACTATTAGATTGTTGTTAGCTCTTGCGGCTATACATGATCTAGTTATTCACCAAATGGATGTGAAAACTGCATTCTTAAATGGTGATTTGGATGAGAAAATTTACATGAAACAACCTGAAGGGTTTGTGATGCCTGGACATGAAAGCAAGGTATGTAAATTGAAGAAATCATTGTATGGTCTGAAACAAGCACCAAAACAATGCAACAAAAGTTTGATGATGTGGTCTTGTCTAATGGTTATTCTTTAAACCAAGCTGACAAGTGTGTATGTAGCAAATTTGATGCTTTTGGTAAAGGAGTGATAATTTTCTTATATGTGGATGACATGTTGATCTTTGGTACTGACCAAGATCAAGTTGATAAGACAAATGAATTCTTGTCATCTAATTTTGATATGAAAGATCTGGGGGAGGCAGAGGTGATTCTTGGTATTAGAATCAAACGAGGAAACAATGGTATTTCTATTTCTCAATCTCATTATATTGAGAAGATACTGATAAAGTTTAACTTTGCTAATTGTTCTCCTGTTTATATTCCTGTAGATCCTACTGTGAAGTTTCGATCTAATACAGGAACTCCAGTGAAACAACTAGAATACTCTATAGCTATTGGATGTCTTATGTATGCCATGATTAGCACTAGACCAGATATAGCTTTTGCTGTAGGAAAGCTTAGTAGGTACACTAGCAATCCTAGTGCTCTACATTGGCAAGCTCTGGGTCGAGTATTTCAGTATTTGAAAGGAACCATGAATTATGGTTTGACTTATAGTGGTTATCCTTCCGTTATAGAAGGTTATTCCGATGCCAGTTGGATTAATAATATGGAGGATCACTCGTCTACGAGTGGTTGGGTATTCCTTCTTGGGGGAGGTGCTATTTGTTGGGCTTCAAAGAAACAGACTTGCATTACAAGCTCAACCATAGAGTCTGAATTTGTTGCATTAGCTGCAGCTGGTAATGAAGCTGAGTGGCTGAGGAATTTGGTTTATGAAATTCCTTTGTGGCCTAAACCGATATCTACCATTTCTATCAGATGTGATAGTGCTGCTACCTTGGCTAAGGCTTATAGTCAAGTGTACAATGGTAAGTCTAGACACTTAGGTGTTATACATAGTATGATTCGTGAGCTTATCATGAATGGTGTGATATCTGTGGAGTTTGTAAAAACTCAACTAAATTTAGCCGACAATTTAACCAAAGGGTTAGCAAGAGATCTCGTACACAAGGCGGCTATTGGGATGGGTTTAAAGTCCACCTAATTAAATCCTTGTATCAAGATACCCAATTCCCATCTAACGTAATGTTAAATGCTGAATTCAATGAGGAAAGCTTGATATCTTTGGATTGGAACACATAATTACATCATCCCATGGTATGTGTTCAGTACTGCAAGATAAAGGAGGTTGAAATTGTATTTCTTAATGGTTTTTTGACAAATTGCATGTGCAGGTGCAAGAGTTAAAAACCACGTATATAAGCATGAAGTTTAGCTGCTTCAAGAAGCTTAGGACTTGGCTTTGATATGCTTATTGAAGGATAGGACACAAGCTAGTAAAAAATAGTGTCAAGTAGAACATGTGAATGTGTAAACTGGTGTGTATATTATCTTCATGTATTCACTATGAATAGAAAGAGTTCAATCCTTTAGTGACACTCTGATATTCGAATATTTGAAATGCTAATGTACTAATGTGAAATTCAATCGTCGCGGCATTTCATTTATGCATCAGTTTGTTGTTTGTTATGAGTTTGTTTTAAGTTAATCAAGATTACACTTAAATGGGGGAGGAATGTTGGTGATTTTACATCACCAATATGATTTAAGTGTAATGGATTGACTTAGTTGACCAATGTGTAATCATGATAAATGTTCAACAAGTCGGGGTTGTGCGGAGTGCACACTTGTATGACGTTATTGTGATTATCGCCCCGTCCGATTAAAGATTTCGATAGAACCATCGAAATACCTCGATCTGAAAGTGTTTACACGACTCTCAGATTACTGTGATCCTAATAATTCTAACACATTCTAGTAAGAAGAGGTGGGTTTTTAAGCATTCCTGTGGGTCTCTTTTTGATATCTTCATTTTTCATCACAAGAAAAAGAAAAAAATATTACTATGTTTCAAATTTTATTTATTATAATTAAAAAAAGGTAACGGGCCAATCTTGTGAAATCTAATACCCATAACATACTATTATACCAAACAAGATAACGATGTTTTTATTCCCATTCCACCCTATAACATACTGTTACCGAGGGTGATGTATTTAGGAGTCTATTTAGAGTTGACTGACTCGAACAAATTCAACTCACGAGATTAGGCAATGAAAAGTGATACTACGTATAACATAGAAACTTATAGGGGAAAAAAACCTTAAATTATAATTTGTACTTTAAGTGATAGGAGCCTTTTGCCAGTTTGTTATTCAAGTATGGAGATCAAAAACAGGAAGTGCACAGATGTGTTGTTAATATTTATGCTGATTTGCTTTCAGATATGCTGCTCAAGAGCACAGGAAGATTCATCATACCAGGAGATCCCGGTGGGAGTGATTTTAGATATGGGATCATGGGTCGGAAAGATTGTTCATAGCTGCATGACCGTGGCATTAGCTGACTTTTACACCTTTAACAACCACTACAAAACAAGGATAGTTCTCCACAGCAGGGATACACATGGAGAACCTCTGCATGCTCTATCGGCAGGTAAATAACGTACTATTTCAGATTATATTTGATATATAATACTCGTATAAAATATCTCTTATAACTACCTAGATATAAAGGGTCAAACTAAAGCAAAGTGATACTTGCCATATCTAATTGTAGAAAACATAGAGAGCGAACTATAACTGAAACTAGAATCATAACGGGTCTAGAGGGATGGCAAAAAAAAAAACCCGAACTCAACAGGGAAATTTGAAACCCGAACTAACTTAAGTGTGGGATAGGGTGTAGGGCGGGGAGCGGGGAATAACATCCCCGCCCCGCCCCACCCGAATAATATATATGTATATGCATATAAATAATCTATGAGAAATGCTAGGGCCACAAAAGAAAGTCTCACAAAAAAATAATAATAATAAAAATAAATAAATAAATAAAAAATAAATAAAAAAACCACAAACTGATGTGGAGAGACTGATTGGTTCAATAAGAGAGAGTAGAGAAAAACTGTTACACGTGACACATTAGCTTGTGGATGTTCTTGTGGGAGTTTCTTTGAGGGTCTAGCATACCTCTAAATCTATATTCATATACTATTATGTTAGTATTTACGTAATAAAAACATCTTTCTCTAATATTGATAGTTTTCTTTTCTCTCTCTTTGTAAGATTGCAAAATTGTGATCATAGAAACTTGTTTGATGTCATAGTTTTAACTTTTTGTGGCGGTGTAAACTATAACTGAAACTAGAATCAGAACGGGTCTAGTGTGAACCCTAAACCATAATGGTTTACCTCTAGTGGTTGGTATGACATTCTAAAAGTTAACCAGATGCTGAATTGAAACGTCGCAAATTTTACGATTTTCTTGTTTTCCTGCCAGCTCTTGATCTATTGGAGAAGCAGAAAGTCGAAGCAATCATAGCTTCTGAGTCAGCAACCAAAGCAAAGTTTCTTGCAGTATTAGGAGATGAAGCTAGAGTACCTATTCTTTCTTTTTCACCAACTCCATCTTCTAACAAACATCCTTATTTCCTTCAAGTTTCTCAAGATGAAACTGCTCAATTTAAAGCCATTGCTGCAATGGCAGAATCGTTTAAATGGAAGAATGTCATTCTCATATGTGAAGACGTTGCAAATGAGATAGAAGTGGCGAAGTTTATAACTAATAACTTACAAGAGAAGAACATTTTTGTAACATATATGAGCCTAATTTCAATGTCTTCCAGCGATGGACTGGTTCATGAAGTGCTTATTGTCCCTACGGATCTTGGATCAATCATGGATGAATCATGTTTGAGTATGCACACGAATTGTGCAGTGACTCGTTTGTATAACAGAGGGTGGGTTTAATTCTGATCTAAACACACTTTTATTATTAACCCCACTAAAATACAATACAATACATGAGTATATATAGGATGTCAATCGGTATGTTGAACCGATGCAACCTTTCTGAAGAGATATGTTCCAAGCGACACACCCCTTCCTACTTTACAGGAAAATAACGATACAAACAGTTACTAACTATCTAATCTACATATTCGGTCCTTCTACTTTCAAGACTTATGATTCTTGATTATTTTCCATGCCAACATTCACTCCCCTAATCAAGACATCATAATCTTCTTCATAATCTTCACTCTGTTCTTGTTCATCCCAATTGCAGCCCCGTTCCTTCTTCTTATTCATATTCTGATCGCCCTGGTCTTGTCTGGTCTTTCATGTTCACTTGCCTTTTATTGTTCCATGGATCATTGTCCTTGTTCTTATCATCTTCATGTGATCCATCCTAACACCAAACCTGTCCATTACTTGTTCTTGTGTCCCATCCCTAACTGCTCCATACTGTGTAGACCCTGTCCACATCCTGCAAGCCTTGTGGGTCTTCTATTTTCTGCAGTCCAACTGCTTCTTCCCACTTCTTCTTTTTGGCTTCTCTTCTTGCAGCGTCATGGTAACCATTATCAAGCCTATGAACCGTTTTCTTTCCATGTCTTGTGCCATATGCGTAAGACATCTCTCTTCTGGAACATACTATCTTGCAAATAACATGACCTTCTTCTTGTTCTTCTTTCTACTTGTGTTTCTGCCCAAAAACTGTAACGTCTCCATAATTCTTCTTCATGCTTTGTTTTCTGGGTTTTTTTCTTGTTCTTCAAGGCGATAAACTTCCTGGACTTGCAATGATCGATCCACGTTAACCATCATGCTCTTGATACCATTTATTGTCCCTACGGATCTTGGATCAATCATGGATGAATCATGTTTGAGTATGCACACGAATTGTGCAGTGACTCGTTTGTATAACAGAGGGTGGGTTTAATTCTGATCTAAACACACTTTTATTATTAACCCCACTAAAATACAATACAATACATGAGTATATATAGGATGTCAATCGGTATGTTGAACCGATGCAACCTTTCTGAAGAGATATGTTCCAAGCGACACACCCCTTCCTACTTTACAGGAAAATAACGATACAAACAGTTACTAACTATCTAATCTACATATTCGGTCCTTCTACTTTCAAGACTTATGATTCTTGATTATTTTCCATGCCAACAGTGCTTCACAAGCTTTCAGCTATGCAAACAAATATATACATCATGCATGCTTGTCATTCTCTTGCATCCCGTGTTTTATCAAAAGCAAAATATTTAGGATTGATGGATGCGGGATACAAATGGATTATCACGAGTAAAAGTATGGACTTTTTTAACTTCATGGATGGTGAAGTTGTTGAGTCTATGCAAGGTGTGGTTGGTTTTCGATCGTATATTCCCCAGTCAAAGGATCTTGACAATTTCACATTGAAATGGAGAAAGGAACATCATGCTATGAACCCTTTGACGGAGCTCAAGAAAATAAACCCTTATGGTGTCTGGGCATATGATGCATTTTCAGCACTAGCAATGGCTATTGAGAGGACACAAACATCCAGTAAAATTCCAAGGGATACATCTCTTATGGATCAGATGCTAAGAATCTCATTTCGTGGTTTGGCGGGTACTTTCCAACTTATGAATGGTAGGAAGAGTACACAAGTCTTAGAAATAATAAATGTGATAGGTAACAGGGAGCAAAGGGTTGGGTTTTGGACAAAGGGCGTTGGTTTAACCAAAAAGATTGATAAGCTAAACTCAATTCCTGATATCATCTGGCCAGGAGGTATCTCGACTAATCCACATAGGATGCTACAAACAAGCAGAAAAACCCTCAGAATCGGCCTTCCGGTGGTAAATAGAACAGGGAGACTTTTTCAAGTGAGTTATGATGCTCAAACTAATTCAACAATTGTTTCAGGGTTTTGTGCAGAAGTATTCCAGGTCGCCTTTAATGGATTAGGTCGCGATGTAGCCTTTGAATATATTCCATATAGGGGTAAAGCTAAAATTAGCGAAATTTACAATGACCTTATAGATCAAGTCCATAACGGGGTACGCATATTATATAAACTAGTATTCTTTGTCATCAATATATATTGGGAAAGAAATATAACTTGTAATTTATTATTATCATTTGTATCAGGAGTTTGATGCTGCAATTGGAGATATAACAATCACAGCTATCTTACGGAAGACTAATGATCCGTCCGGTCTGCTGAAAAAGAAACTGCTGGAGCTTGAAACCGGCTTCAATATTAACATGCCACTGAGAATGTGAGATTTTTTTTAACCAAAAATAGAATGTCAGATTTTTTTTAAGAACAAAAGTTGAAACACATTTTTGAAAGAAAGAAAAGAACAATCCGAATATCATACATTGACGTTGATACAATACAGCTATCTTACGGAAGACTAATGATCCGTCCGGTCTGCTGAAAAAGAAACTGCTGGAGCTTGAAACCGGCTTCAATATTAACGTGCCACTGAGACCTGGTATCGGCAAGAGTATTTGGACACCATACAGATTGACTTTTGCGATGATATAAACACACAGATACATGACGGAAGGTTTTGTTGATGAGCATTATGCCATGTGAAGGCACTATGATCGGTTCCCAATGAAGTGCAGAAATTCTGAGCCTAAGCAGATGAAGACAATCAACAACATCAAAAAAGCATGTTGCAACAATAAGCATTTGGTAAGAAAAATAAGTAACATACTATAATGTTTGGATATTGAGAATCGAACATGTTACAAGAAAATGGCAAAGTACCATTGTCAACTACCAAACATTATTGTAATTCTATTAGCAGCGACAATGTAAGTATTATATTCATGACCACTCTTGAATTTCATTCGATAACAAAGATTTTCAGTTTAATAATTTTTCATGTGTAAGAGTGTTGTTGGGTTGTGACTTAGGCTGTTCTTAACCTTGCAATTTTCAAGAACATAACCATTACAAAACAGGGTACATATATGCATTTTTAAAGTAATGATATGACTAACAGAAAAGATAGAGTAAAAACTTCTTACAATAATTCACTGGGAATTGACTACTTGGTGGTCTCTGTATTATTCACGTCTATATGTGCCAGACGTCAAATTCTGAGGTTTCTGAAGACGTAATAATACACAGACCTTTCAACTGAAATATGCTCCATGGAAAATCACTTATGCCTGTGCGTGATATGTTCAACTCCCTCAAGCATTCTAAACGTCCAATATCCTCAGGTAAAGTCTCAATCCCAATACAAAAACGAAGATATAAATGTTTTAGACTTCTTATGTTACAGATGCTGTTTGGAATATCTCGTAAAAGATTACACTCCATCAGAATTAATGTCTCTAAGCATTCTAATTGGCCAATATCCTCTGGTAACTTCTCAAGATGCCTACAAGATATGATTTCCAAACGTCTGAGATGTTTCAACATACAAATGTTATCCGGAAGAATTTAAATTTTTGTCGACGATAATGTTAGCTCTTCTAAACACTCTAACTGGTCAAGGTTCTTGAGAGCCTCTAGAATACTGCCTTCAAGTGTAAGCTTTCTTACACAATGCAAACTACAGATGCTTCCAAAAAAAATCTCAAGGTTTGTGCAAGCACAAAGACCTACAGATATAAGCCTCTCAAGATTTCCAAATGATGAAGCTTGACCTTCTTTGTAGTAACACGAAAATTTAAACTTCGGAAAATCATTGTCAGAGTGCAACGGGCATACATCTATTGGCTCTGAAATCAGATGTAACTCGGATAAAGAATCATGATGCTTATCAAGCTGCTTGTCAAACCGGAAAGATTTAAACCTCCCAAAACCACTCAAGTCTAAGAAGAAAAGTTTTTTGAGACATCCAATGGGAGGATTAAGTTCTACCAAGTCATAACAGCTTTCAAGATTTAACCTTTCGAGATTTGGAGTGAGCCTAAGGTCAAGGGTCCTCAACTTTGAATGACCGAGGTCGAGATATATGAGCTTTAGACTTTCGGCGGGCATTTGAAGTTCTACCAAATCATTACAGCCTTTGAGTATCAGTGTCTCAAGATTAGGAGTACTCCCGAAGTGAAGGGTCTTTAACTTTGAATGACTGAGGCTGACAGATACGAGCTTTGGACTTTCAGTAGGCATATGAAGCTCTACGAAATCATAACATTCGTATATAGTCAACTGCTCAAGATTTGGAGCCAACCTAAGGTCAAAGGTCTGTAATTTTGAACTCTTGAAGGTGAGGAACCTGAGGTTATTTAGAACCTAACATAAGTACAAAAGAACAATTAATATTGGTGCAGTGACAAAGCAATAGATATATAGGATCATATAATGAATCATGAGAAACAACAAATCAACCATCATTATACCTTTCCTTCTCCATCTTCCCAAAGTTGAACAATATTGCTGCCATTTATGTCAAGTTGAACAAGATATTTTCCTTGAAATGTATTCGGTAAACTCGGAAAAGGAAATCCAGCCCAACTCATGTATCGTAAGGAACTTGGAAGGTATTCGCTAACTTTATCAAATTGAACAATATTGTCCTCAAAATAATCCTCTTCGAGATCATTGTCCTCAAAATAGTCATTTGGGAGATTTATGTGAATAAATCTAAGATCCTTCATTTTTACTAGACCTTTCATTACAATTTCAGCACTGAAATCCAGTGACTGTAAGTATAGACATTTTGTTGCTTGGGTACCCTGAAATCGAAAAAATAAAACCCCTTAATTTTTGTAGGAAAACTAAATTTCAAAACTCCCAAAATCACTGAAAACATGATCAAATTGAGAGTGAATGAAGATGATATAAAGCGTTTTGAATGATTATTAGAAAGAGAAACTGAATTTGGGGAAAACTTTTAAAGAGACAAAGAGGAAGATGAGAATTGTTATGTGTTTTTTATTTGAAAATTGACACCAATTTTTATTTTGTCTCACATAATACCTAAAAAGACAATAATATCCTTCTATTAAACAGTGAAACATAGATAAACTAACGGAGTTAGAAATTTTGGACCGAACCCGCAATGAGCGTTTCATTTTAGACCAAACCTGAAACTTTTGAAACTATTTGACCAAAAATGAAATACCTGGAAAACCACAAGGACCAAAAATGTAGTTAACTCTTAGTTTTATCAATTAAAACATACTAACTTAATTCTTACCACGTCATTAGTCAATATGTACTCAATTTCCTTTTTAACCCACAATCGGCTATGTCTTTGAGGTTCATCCGGGTGTGACCGACGAACAATATTCCTTCCCATTTCTTGTAAATGATCATGCATCCCCAACCTTTCATCAATAGTTATAAGAGATTTTCCTCAAGAACTCTTAAACCAATTTTAGCATGGAATCCATGGCTTTCAAGCACTCGGATTGCTTTGTCTTCCTCCCAACCTCTGAGTAAGCATGCAATATCCAGAAATATTTCTTTATAATCACGCTCAAGACTATTATAGCTTAAATCCAATTTTTTCAAAGTTTCCTCCAATGGAATTGTTTTTAGTCTTTCTATGGCATCTTCCCATTCAATTTCATCTTTACCACATAGAAATGAACCCAAAACTTTTATAGTCAATGGTAGACCAGCCGCATAACGTACAACTTGCATCGATAGCTCTTTGTAACCTTCAATTTCAATCTCTCTCCCAAATGCATACCAACGAAACATGAAAATTGCTTCATCATTCGATAACAAATTGATACCATGAATCGAGTTCACTCTGTGTGCACGCAGCACTTGCTCATCTCTGGTTGTTATGATAATTGTACTTCCCGGCTTGAACCAATTACGAACGGTTAACGCCTCAAGTTGTTCTATGTGATCCACATCATCTAGAACAACTAGAACCTTTCTACTGTGCATGAACTTTTTCATCATATTTTTCCCATCAGAAACACTACTTACTCTAATGTTATTATCATTTAGAACATCTGAGAGTACTTGCTTCTGCAACTTCTTCAAACCCGACAAAGAGGTTTTTGAAATTTCCCTAACATTTTCAACAAAGCTTTGACCCTCAAACTGGATGGATATACGATCAAAGACAGCTCTGGCCAAGGTTGTCTTCCCCGCACCACCCATCCCCCATATCCCTAGCATGCGAACATCATCAACACTGGTTTCTAAAGATGAAACAATATTGTTTACTCGGGTCTCCATGCCTATTAATTTTCCATCAACATCCGAGTTAATGAAACGCAACTCTAGTGATATCTTTTCAACAATCTTTTGGATAAATTTAGCTTCATGTCTGTATGGAAAATAAGATTCAATATGCTTGTTAAAAATCCTACTTGAACAATCAATCTAGATAATAACACATACAATTGTATATAAAGTAATGTCATAGAATCAGCTATCTCTTAGATACTAGATGAATAACAGATGGCTGTGTATAAGGTAAATTTTTTCCGGGTCAAAACAGGTTGGGGCTACCCGCAAACACTTCCCTTCAACATCTAACTTATAACATACTTGTTTCAATGCATTAAAAACTGCTTTAAGGTTATATGTATTAAAAATACACCATGTTAAAATATAAATAGTTATAGACCCATTTGAGATGAAACATGTTTTTTTGAAAGCCATTAATTGTGTATATAGTATAAATAAAACTAGCAAGGAGCTAATAACAACGACCCTAAAACTACAACTACATTGGAACCCACCGCAATCATTCAACCGCAGATCAAAAAGAAGTAAAATCAAAGAATATTGCAAAGATATGATGAAGGAAATACCCATCAAAAGTGTTCTTCAACTCCCAGCCAACCAAATCAGATGCTTCTTTCAAAGCCTCTCTCCATTTTCTTGCAGCTTTTTCGTCTTTATGTTCTGCAAATGCATCTCCAACTGCCCCAGTTTGTTTGCGAACTTCAGTGGGCTCCAGATCGTAGAACACGGGGTATGCGGTATGCCCAAAACCCTTTCGGCATTCCATAATCTTAACAAGCTCTTCCAAGCACCAAGATGAAGAAACATAGTTCTTGGAGAAGACAATAATGTAATATTTTGAGTCTTCAATGGCCTTAACAAGCTCATCACTGATCATTTTTCCTTGCTTGATTTTCTCATCATCTTTGTACGTCTCAATACCTTTTTGTGTAAGAGCAAAATAAAGATGATCAACAAAGTTTTTTCTAGTGTCTTCCCCTCTAAAGCTTAAAAAGACATCATACTTGAAGCTATTTTGAATCAATGAACTTGAAGTGGACGCCATTAAAGTTATAACTGAAAACAGTACAATATTAAGCTGATCACAAAGAAACTTGGATGAAATGAATAAGCCTAAAGAGGTTATACTAATAATTAAGGTAGTGTTATCAAAACTTTGTAATGATGTTGTGGCTACTAAGGATCAATGGTGAATGTGAACGTGATCTTTTTGTGTGGTAAAACTTTGGATTGAATGAGATGGGGTCACAAAAGACTCTTTGGAATGAATGCTTTTTTGTATAGGCTTGTTTTATTTAATCATTCATCATTGTAGTGGTTATAAAGCATTCCCTTCCTAAATATTTTAATAATTAGTTACTTAAAAATTTCCATATACACAATCAATAACCAGACATGTATTATTGCCACCAACATATTAATATATAAATGTCAAATATGCATAAAACTTTAACTTAGTAGTTAAGAATGGAATATATCGTACTAGATAATAAAATGAACTCACCTCAATGACTTTCTATATACTCCGTATCTGTTATCTCACTATCAGGTCTTCAAAGTTTCAGAAGTGGGTAGCTTTTAAAACTTGTTTGTTTATGATAGTTATATTACTTATGAAACCATACTAAAAATTTATATATTTTAAACATGATGAGTAGTATCCAAACTTTTTTCATAAAGGATGCAGTTTGAGGTGAAAAAAATTGGGTATTTATTTTGAGGTGTAAAAAAATGTTACAAATGCAAATGGGAATTGATTTGCACACTCAAACTTTTGATTGGGACACTCCACTGTGTGCATTAGATACTTGTACAAGGTTCATATTGTGCTTTAACTATCTGTACAGTTGAGTGTCCCAATCACAAAGTTGAGTGTGCAAATCACCTCCCAATGCAAATGGATGCGAGTGTGAACCAGATCAACATTTAACAAAAGAGATCATCACTCACTGAGAGGGTTCAAGGATCAATTGAGGGTTCACAGAAAGGTTAAAAGCGTATCCATGAGGTTCACAGATCAACCAAAGGTGGTGTTTATGAAAGGGTTAAGATCCTATCCAGAGGGTTTATAACTCTCGAGAAGGCCCAAGGTTGCATCCGGGGGTCATATATAAAGGCCCAAGGTTACATAAATTCTCTATTAAACAAGTTCCGGTCATATGTGACCTGTAACAATAATTTATCAACTCATTGACTAACTTTGACACTATGTTTGGCGCAGAGCTTTTTTTTGGAGTTTTTTTGGGACGATGAGCAGTGAGCAATGAGCTTTCGTTTGGCAAAACAGCGGTAAGCTTTGCTATTTTTTAGGATGCTCATTTTTCCAATGTTTCAAGTTGTGAGCAGTGAGTTGTGACTACAGCTCACAGCTACTTTTGCCAAACATAGTATAAACCTTGTGCAAATAAATAAACTTTCTATTTTACCGGGTCATGATTTTGACCCGCTTTTCACCCAAATCAATCAAATATTTTGGGGTTTTCAAGTTTCCTGGGGTAGTGTCGCAATTGATTAGAATATACTAGTAGTAATTAAAATAGGTTTATTAAAACATGATCATCTCCAACATCATCAAATATTAAACGATTTTCATCAAGTATAAACAGAACTTTAACACAATTACGTTTCTTTCATCAGGAATACGATTTTCATCACCGTTTTTTAAAACATAACTTTAAGACAATTAGTATTATAATCTGATATGGTATTTAGACTGCTCCTAATGGAGCGTGAGGGAGCATTTTTTTACCTTAGTCACGTGTGAGGCCCCATTGGGGGTGTTTGTGTCTCCTGCGTGAGACCAAGCAAAAACATAGACGAACAATGACCTCCTCATCACTCGGGCATTGTATAAAGGGAGATAATTTGCACACTCCACCAAATGATTAGGACACTCCAATTAATTGTTTTTGGACATTTATACCCTCACATGGGTGAAAGTGTAAAGATAACTGTGAGGGTATAAATGTCCAAACACAATAAATTAAAGTGTCCCAATCATTTTATGGAGTGTGCAAATCACCTCCCTTGTATAAAAGTGGGTTACCTTTAAATGTTTTTATTATTAAATGTAAGTGGGTCACCTTTAAATGTTTGGTTAGTGAGTATGTACAAGGTATTTAGTATGATATGTTTGAATAAAAGTGGTTATTTTAATTAAAAGTGAGTGAGTGATGATCATTACGGTAAATAGTAGAAAAGTGAAAGTTGATGTGGCGGTGAGATTGAAGGTGAAGTGGTGTGACCGTTGCACTAATGTTAAAATCTTTATTTTAAATCTTTACCTACATTTGTTTAAAAAACTCAACGTATAGCTGTTTGAAATATGCAATTGCTTTTGTATTCCAAACATTATATACATCAAGATGTTGATGTTCCCATGGTTTTAGCGATATAAACACATTCAATATTTGTACATGGATAATCTAATACTTTCATTTTCTTTTTCCAAGTTTTCCATTTGTTTTTACCTTGAGAGACCATATATTTCATCTAAAACAACAAGCTTCAATCTTGCCACATTTTAGTTAGTTGCGAAATTCTAAACAGTTACAAGCCCCCACAAAATATTAGTTGTACATACGTCAGTATAATAATGTCTAAGTGAACAAAAATCTCACTGAGTTTTTTTTAATTGTTGTTTTAGTTCCAAAAGTTCCCTCAAGCAAACAATTACATGAGCTTTTTAATTGTTGTTTTAGTTCCAATGTGATATCGTTTTTAAAATTGCTCGCTATGTTCGTCTAAAAACTTCAAAAGAAAATAGGACATGGACAAATCCATAAAAAAGATTGCAAATATTGATAATCTCAAAGTAACATTTATATCACCAATCATATATACAAAACAATATAATTTCCATGGTTTATGTTATAAAAAGACAATCCTTTTGTACATCCACCTATGTTGGACAAGTTCCACCTTAATTTTCTTCTTCTTCTTCTTCTTCTTTTGCATTTGTCTTATCTTGAGAGATGCAATATTTCATCTACAACAACTTCAATCTTGGCACATTTTTTACCGTTGAGAAATTCTCTTAGAGAAGTTACAAACCTAACAAAATATTAGTTATACATACGGTGCATACATATGTATAATGATGTCCAAGTTAACGATTCACAACTTTCTTTTATTTTTTTTAGAAAGGCAGCAATAAATAACAAACCAAAACAAAATGTTACAAACAAAGGCATCCATACTCCCTAATCAAGTTAATTAAGAAGGAATGGACCCTGAAAACTAGAAGAAACCACGATACAAAAAATAGCACACCAAAGGAACAAATTAAACCAACCATGAATCAATAAACCACTTGGGACCACACACACTATTTTATCCAGACAAAGTGGCCAAATCCAACTAGACAAAATGCTAAAAATGAGCACTCCCTAGAAGGACAAGACCAATTGATGGATAGAACAAATGCCACTTTTACACATATAAAGGACCACACTACTTTGAGAACCAAAACAATATACCACACATGATCACTAACTGATAATGTGATGATGCAGCATATTGTATATGCCTTGACTTCAGCCTGCAAAAACGAATCCTAAACCAGCTGCACACTCTTAATTGTTTGACTTGGCTTGATTAGGCTGCACAATCGAAACCTGGACCTTCCATATTTCAGCCAATTACATAAACACAAACACCACTGTACTCCTGCACCCTCTGTTTGGTGCCATAACTGTAACATGTTTTAAATATACAGACCTACACTTCTGCCCAAACACCCAATAAACCATTTGCACTTATGCCAAACACACTAATAAACATCAGCAACTACTACTGCACTTTGTCCAACAACCTAATAAAACCTGCTACTATTATTGGACTTGCGCCAAACACCCAAACAAACACCTTTACTTCTGCACATCCACTCCATCACAGAAGCAATAAAATAGACCGGACACATTCACTAAAATGATGTTCTCTACTCACTGTCTTCTACCAAACCAGCCACATGCCTGCACTAACAGCTTCATTCATTGAACCTGACATTTAATTGGATCTTGGAACCACTGCTGCCACTCAGTTGTATTTTTATTTTTTGACCTTCTAATAATCCACTCATAGCTCTTTAATTGAATATCTTGCACGATTTTGTTGACACTCGAAACTTTCTTTTTAAACAAACGCGCGTTTCTTTCTTTCCAAATGTAGTACCCGGCTGTCCACCTTACCACTTGCCAAAAACGAGACGAAAGACTTGGAACATTAACATTTCCATTAGATGAAAATAATTCATCAATTGAAAATGCGTTAACATTCCCGACCTTCCACCAACGAAAGATCTTTTCCCAAACGCTCATAGCTAAATTACAAAGAACCAAACTATGAACGCATGTTTCCACCATAATATCACAACACGGACACAGTACCGAATCAAGATCAATTCCTCTTTTGTCGAGCTCCTCACAAACCGGTAACCTCCCTTTCAACGCCCTCCACACGAAAATGTTAACCTTTTTTTGTACCAACTTGTTCCATATTGTCTCTTCACCAACATTTCCCACATTTAGCATCTTCTCCTCGATCAAAATTGATAAGTCTTTAACTTTCTTTTATTGTTGTTTTAGGGTGCGTTTGGTATCCGACTATGGGAATGACACTATGACTATGAAAGTGATAAAATGTATTTGTTTAAGATGATGCGCCTCACAACTATGGTAATGAATGATAGAAATGCTTCATACTCTATATACCTCAAAAGGGTAAGGTATGGATCTTTCATACCGAGGGGCCCACCACTACAATCAAAATCATTCCCATTGTGATTGATGGCGGCATACCAAACGCACCCTTAGTTCCCAAAAGTTTTCTCAAGCAAACGACCACATGAAAATCTATTATAGGAGTTTTTGATTGTTGCTAATGACTTTTTAAAAACATTAAATAAATATACGTTAAAATGACAACTTTTCTGCGACGTAACAAACAAATTAGATGGCATAGTGACATTGGTTTGACACAAGCTTTCTTTATGTGTTTCCGTTACAATTGGATCTTAATACTATATAAGAATTGGAGATACGAAATGGACGAACTAGGTAACATGTCGATACAAGTACTATATAAGTTTGGTTTGACACAAGCTTTCTTCATAACATTTTTTTTGATGCAAAGATGAAATTATATTAACTTCTCAAAATGTACATCAAAGAATAGTTGCATAGATTTGGATAGGGGTGAGCAATCCCGACTGACACCCGACTCCCGTCCTGATCCCGACACCCGACTTCCTTCCCGATACCGATCTGACTGTAATCGGGTCGGGAGTCGGTTTGCGTTTTCCTGGTAATCGGGATTCGGGACTGGTCGGGAGTCAGGATGGTCTCGAGAAAACACAGCCAAAATCAAGATTCGGGACGATTCGGGACTATTATCGGGATTCGAGACGAGTCGGGACCATTATCGGGTCGGGAGTCGGTTTGGGTTTTTTCCCGTTGTCGGTATCGGGATTAGTCGGGACGGATCAGGATTCGTCCTGATGCTCACCCCTAGATTTGGACACTCCCAAATCTAAGGACATACAGGAACAATACAACAACTAACCAATAACTATGCTATAAGACATATCCAATATTAGACAAACTACACTAAATCTGATAAACTAATAGCAACAGAAACAAAATAGAACTCACTGCTACTTATTCATATTCCCCAACAATTTACCTTTATAATACACCTGCCATCTACCTACATTTCTGTGACAACTGGCAAATTAGGGAGCCGTTTTAAAACTCGCATTACATTAAAAATTATAATTTTTGAATTTTTGAAAAGTTTATTGTGACGAGATATTTTATGAACGTTGGAATGTGATATTGATCGTACGTTAATTATGATAATTTGATTATTTATATATGGTTTGGTTTGGTTCGTTCGTGATGATTTATTTTGAGATCATTATTTTGGCACTACATTGACTCCGGCACTAGGTGTTGAAGTAAAAGTTTGTTTCTACTTCAGACAAGCGGAATGAATCCTTCGGACCAGAGTGAGTCCTTCGGATTCAATATGACTCTTGCTTACGGTATGTTACTTCGGATATCTGCAAAACAAATATGTCCGTTAGACTCGCCCCGGGAGTGTATCCCAGGACCAACCTCCGGCGTGAGAGTAAGTATATATTCTTAGTGAGAGAAAGTATGAATAAAACTAGAGAGTAGAAGTGAATTAGTTAACCTTAAATGAAGATTTCCTCTCTATTTATAGACTTTTTACATGGAGCGCCAGGCTGGTTTGTACTTAGCCCTTAATGCTCGCTAGTTTAGGCTCCATTATCATATACTTTGGTGTACTTGTTTGTACTTTGGTCCATGTACTTATTGGCTTATCCGAAGGGTTATGGCCTCCGGAAGGCTGAGGTCATACGGACATTCATAACCCTTCGGATGTTGATCCGTATCGTTCAAATACACTTGAGTACTTTTCGTCTGATATAATACCGGAGGGTATTCCATTTGTACGGCGTATATCCGGAGGATACGTACGCCAACATGTCCCCACAGTATCATAGTATTGGTTATGCCAATGGTGTGATACTAAGTTTATTTTCGCAATTTTCCGGAGGGTAAGTTGTAGCTTCGTCTTTTGTTAGAGTCGCGTGCAAGATGCCAAAAGTAATTAATGTGTCGTTTAAGGTGTGCCGTCATTTTTTACTGCGTCGCTTGGATTGGAACACGTACGCGTTTTGCGAGATGCACGGTGTGGATGCTTGACATGTTAGCCCTACGGGTGACATGTCCTTTTCCCGCTCATTTTTTACTGCCTATAAATAGCTGGTGAGTGCTTATTCACTCACTGTTTTATGGCCAAAAACCGATCCAATACGACTATTTGAGCTAACAAATGCCAAGAAAACACGTGTTTTTATGTTTGTGATGTGCAGGTACGGATATTACGGAAAACGAACAAAACAAAGCAAAAACGGGCACGAGAGTATGAAAAGATTCAAAAGCCGATGCCGGGAAGCATTTTTCATTAAGGATCACTTATGAGCTCAATTTGTCATAATCTACCCTTGAAGAATCATCAATTGGCAAGAAAAGTCCTTAGACAATATTTTTGAAGAATGGCAGGAAAGGCCCTCAAAGTTTCAAATTATACAATAGTGGTCCTTGATTTTTATATTAACTAAACCTGAAATCCAATATATAAAAACCAGGTCCAAAAGCCCAACCATATTATACACCCCAAGCCCAAAATATCAAAACCAAATCCTTGACCCGAGCCCACACCCACCCACGGTCAAACCCCATTTCCCTGAGTCAAAGGGACAAGTCAGATCAAATAACTATATAAAATTTACCCCGCTTTTATTTTTCCCCCAAATCCCTTTTACCCAGTATTCCACATGAACTCTAGAAATAACCTTTTCAAATTAACAACAATTAAGGGTGTTTTGGTCTAATCACTTACTTCTAGAAGGTCAGGAATGATGTCAGGACGTGTCAGAAGCAAACAAACACAAAGGAATGACATGTGGCAGGCTTCTATTGGGTTGAACGCGTCATGAATGATGATCTGATGGTTGAAATTAAAGGGCTAATGATTAGAAGTGATCAAACGACTCAGAATGGGCATGAAGAAACACACCACACGGATTGCCAAGGTGGCAATCCGTGAGCACCTCTCTCTAGAATCATTGTTGAGCTATAGACCTTGATAGATCTTCTTGAGCACTCTAGAATCGTTAGTAATGTCACTGTAATCAATAACACACTAATAGACAATCTCTGCAACTTGTATTTATAAAGCGGAAACAAAACACAAGCTTGATACTAAGAACTCTTGATCCTCTATGGATCTTTTAATTATAATTAGAATTTTCTAAAAGTTATTCAATACATAAACCGTGTGTTCCTTTTATACTCAAGGAACCCTAAACCGTTTCTCAAGAAACGTATACTCTAAAACTTCTAAAAGATATGCATTATCACTTCCTAAATAAACTCATGCATATCCAAACTACATTACATAAAACACGGAAATACTAGATCCGCAGAAACTAATAAAACTGAACTATGTCTTCAGCAGATACACTGCTTCAGCAGAAACCAACTCTTCAACAGGATCCTTTCAGCAGAAACAGCAGCAGAATTCTTACTTCACAGAATTCCCAACAATCCTCCCCTAATCTTGAATTTGACCTGGTTAAGTTCAAGATTCTTGATAGATCTTCAAAATAACATACCAAGAGGATTGTAATAAAATAGCACCAACAAAGAATTATCTTCAGCAGAATCTCTATGATCAACATATACTTAAAAGCTCCATTCTTTGCAGCAACAAATGACTAAATGTACATCAAAACAAATTAGTTTCATACTATTCTCATCACTTCCAAGTGTGTTAACTCCTGTGAGAGGTGAATCATTGAAAATAATGGATTCGATGTCTCTTTACCAATAGCCATCACTACTGGAGTAGCCAAGTGTTCAAAGGTACACTGATAACCATATGATTTTTAGCAAATTATCAGCTATAAACGGATTTGAGATGTCTTTACCTGTAGCCGTTTGCTCAGGACTAGCCAATTATTTTGATGAAAATCATCTTGGTTAACTGATTACCAAATATGGTTTTCCACTGCCTTTACCACAAGCCATATACATGTGGGCTATCCAATTATTCAGAATCCATAATGGAAAAATCCATGGTCAATTGACAACCATTTCAACTACTCAGCAATAAAGCATGGGTGAGTTGAAAACCCTATGGTTTTGAGCAAACCATTACAGCTATCAACAGATTTGATGTGTCTTTACCAAAGCTGTACCCTTTGGACTAGCCAATTTTGTGATGGAATAGTCAACATCAGGTAAGTTGATAACCAAACCTGCAGACAATAGACACAATACTATACAACAAAATGTTAGGTTTTTTTTTTTTTTTTTTTTTTTTTTTTTTTTTTTTTTTTTTTTAATAAAATAAATATACAACATAATATCTCTACTCAGGTGCTGCTCTGGAAGTCTTAATCCTTTATTTGAAAACTTTCACCAAAGATTCAGCAAACAATCTTGAATTACCAACTGGATCAGGAGGAATTTCCAACTTCTGTTGTAACATTTTCTCCATCAGAGATACCTTCAGAGGATATTTATTGGTAAGATCCATAATAATCCTCAGACCAGTAGTAGTTTCCAGTACATGAACATAAGACATAGGATAGAACCTCCAACTCTGAACTTTCCATTTCTGATTGTTCTTCCAGATATCATAACTTGCACCAGTAGGAGTAGAAGAATCAAACAACACTTGAAGATCACCCAACAAATATAATCCTGAACCTTCAGGAGTATGAGTGGCATAATACTTAATAACCAACTCATATAGAGTGACTAAATTTTGATAATTTACAAGATGAAGAATCTGCTGAAGAAATGCAAAGGATATGAAAGTATTATCCAATCTATAAATGGTATTGATTTTACCATCTTTACTTAACTCCCAACTTACCAGAACAACTCTAGTTCCTTCTGGCCAATCATCAGATGATCCTTCCCTTATAAATGAAGCATCAGAATCATTCACATTAATTAGACTTTCTCTTGAATGTGATGATCCTACTTTAGCCATTCTCTTTCCTCTTCTTCCAGGAACATAAATAGCATCATGAACTGCTGCTTCAGCAGAATCACCTTCTGCAGCATCAGTATCCACTGATGGAGTATCCAATTGTTCATCAGCAGAATCTTCAGAAGATTCAAGTGCAGCTGAGGCATATTGTTCATCTATAGCCTTCCTGATTTGTTTATTCCTAGCAGCTTGAATTTCAACTTCTCTTGTCTTCAGTTCATGAAATCTGGCAAGCTTAGCCTGTTGTGCAGCTTCTTGTTCCTCAACCACAATCTTCCTTGTTGGAGGATCTGAAGCAGTAACATGAGGTACATCAGCAGAAGTATCAGGTAAAGATACTTTCTCAGCAGCACTAGTATCAGCATTGAGGAGAGGAATATTCTTTGAAGCACCCATTCCATCTTTATCATTCCTAGCCTTGATTCTGTTATAAATCTCAACCAGTTTGTTAAATGGAAGTCCCCACACCTGTTGTTTAGACCAAGCATTGTTAAACAAAGAACTGCTTTGATTTTTCACATATATTCGCATATAATCTCTCTGCTGTGCTTGAGTCATAGGTTTATCTCTTTTAGCTTTAGCTTTTAATTCATTAGCTGCCTTCTTCCTCATCTTTAACATTTTCACAATTTCAGATTCATAATCTTGTTTCTCTACCTTTTTTCCAATAAGGTCAGCAGTTACAGTAGGATTTGCAAGCATTTGTTTTCCAATCAGCTGCCAATCTGACTCATCAAACTCTAGAACAGCTGCATCCAATTCCCTTTGTCTTGCAATGGGTAAGGTAGAAACATATCTTTGAGTCTCTGAATCTAATTCAGCATCAAACTGAGCTTGTACTTCCTCAGCTAGATTAGTATTCTTCTTATAATTTTCCCATTGTTGGAGCAGTTCTTCTTGTCCAGCTCTTTCTTCAGCTGTAACAAGTTCATCCAAATCATCATCTGTTCCTTCAACAAGATCATCAAAAGGAACATTATCTGCAGCAACATCATCATTAGACACATGCACATCTGCCATAGGTTCATCATGTACATCTTGAACCTCTTTATCAGAAGAAACTTGTAAATTCTTAGATGAATGATGAATAGGAGAATTCAAGTATTCTCTCCCAGCTACAAAGTATGTTTCTCCTGATGTATTTCCTTTATCAGCAGATTGATCAGCAGCAACCCTACTTAATGATTGTTTCTCCTAAAGTATATCCACAGCTTCAGTCATCAGCACATCATTATCACCACCAGATACTTTTGAAGCTTCAGCAGCTTTCCTTGCCAAATACTGTCTTGTACTTCTTCTTTGAACTAGTATCATTGGTTTAGATTTAGGTGCTGCAGCAGCTTTAGGAGAAACAACATGAGACTGTCTAGCAACATCAGCTAGAATCTCAAGAGAATCCAAATTTGCCTCCTTTGCTACTTCAGTAGAATCCAATCCATCTTTGCTTTGCTTTTGCTGATTTATCTGGGCCTCCAAATCTTTAACCTTGCTTTTCAAACTTTGAATTTCATTACCAAGAGTAGTCCTGGTCTCAGCAAGTTCTTTCTGTAGATCTTCAGTCATTTTCATGTACCTGCTAAGGGAATCATATACAACTGTGAGAGTAATAGGGTCCTCTGCTCTACCAGCAGATTGCTCAGTGGTATGTGGAGCTTCATTGAACCCAGCAGGAGAAACAGACTCATGTACAACATTAGGAGAACCTATATTAATTTGCTCTCCCAAAGAACTAGGTGAAGGTAGTCTAGTAAGATCAGGTTCAAAAGTCTGTAAGTCATCTTCAAACCCATGAATTTGCTCAGTTGGAGCATCCTGAACTGGTGAGATGGTAGGGCTAGGTGACATTTGTACAGGGGTAGGCGGTGGTAAGTCAGTAGAATCAGGTAAAGGTTCAGCAGTTGTAGCTGGCGCTTCCTCCATTACCACTGAAGGATTACCATCAGCAGCAACACCAGAAGATGATGGATTACCATCATCAGCAGTATTAGGAGCAGGCATATTACCAGCATCATCACCCTCAACTACATTGGCATTGCCTTGTGGCAACATGGCTTCCAACATAGGGTGATGTTCCCCAATATAATTAGTTTTCATTGAGGCAAACAACTTAGAACCTAGACTTTTAATGGGTATATGGGTCATATCTTCAGTGGTTATGTCTAAGATTATCTGTAAGAATCTAGGGTACATTAAAAACTTATGTTGTTCCTTCTCTATATTTTCTAGCATATTTTCAAAAATAAACTTAGAAATATTATAAGTTTCACCCTTAGAAAGACAAACAATACCACAACCCAATTGCAGAGAGAACTGGTTCCATCCACCACACTTGTTGCTCATACATTGAAGCAGTAGATGCACCAAATACCTCCACTTAGGACAAAATTGATTCTTGTGCCACTTGGATGTATCAGTACTTTGATATCCAGCTTCTCTTAACCCAGCAAGAATCTCTGCAGTGTTGGAATGATACACACCATTTTCATCATCCAACTTAAGCTTTGCCCTTATCAACCCTTCTGTCACCACATATTCTACACCATCTATTTCAGCTACAATCTCTGTAGCAGATCTCTTAGTAGCAGATGCCCAAAATTGCTTCACCAAGGATTCACACACCAAATTGGGACAATACGTCAAAGCATAATTAATCTTCGACCTTTGTAGAAACTCCACCATCAAATCAAATTCTTCATGTCCCTTCTTTGTTTTCAGAATAGCATATTTGTTATGGTCGCCCTTCAATTCAAGTTGAGCCATTTGACTGAATCTATGTGAGATGGTTATGAATTACTCCAGAGAATAATGGGTTTATTTGAAGTGATAAGCGAATAATTTTGATTCGAAAAGATATGCAGAGTGAGTTAAATTTGGAAGTTCCCCAATCGTGGTCAAAATTATCGGAACAACTTATTGACCAAGTCAGACAAAACTTTCAATTTGAAAATTTACCCTTCAGCAGAAATGAATGTCAAATCTGTTGAAGCATAGTCAACCATCAGCAGAATCAACCAAAGGTAAAAATATCTTCGGTCAATATCTTGGTTTTACTGTGCCACCCAACTCGCATTAAATATCGTAACTCCTAAAATTGGCTTATTTAATCACCCCAAATCACACATCTCAGTCATCAATTTACCCCAAATCATCTTTCAAACCCTAATTTTGATTAACCCCAATTCACCATTCAAAACATGTCTTCACACCCAGAAACCTCAGATCCAAATTCCTCTTCTCCATCATCAGAAGAAGATATACCACCATATCCATGGGGGTTTGAAGGTTCTGACTTTGAAAGAGCATTGGAGAACTGATGGGATGCACAAGAAAGACAATGGAATGCTCATTTGAAGGGTGAACCAAGCAATGCACCCAATCCTGCTGAGAGAGAGCTTGTCTCTCCCTTCATCTATACCTCTGATGAAGACTCTTCAGAGGAAGAAAATGAAGATCCATCCTTTCTTCCTCCTTCCACACCAGAGAGATCTCAACCAAGATCAAGTACTAGGAATCCATCTCTTCCAACATCACAAAATTTGGTGTTGGATCTTCCTGCTCCAGGACCTGGTCTTCCACATCAAGAACATATTGGACAGAGCAAGAAGACTGAGATCATAGGTAAGGGAAAGGAGAAGCTGAAGTAGATGATTGAGGAATGTAACCATGAGGCAAAGTTCTTGAGTATTCTCTTGACTTTAATTCATGAGCATCTTCCCAGTCTTCCTTCTCTTCTTCTTACATTTTCATCTTCGGCTTCTTCATTGTACTTGTCATAGCCTCAAGTATTTTGTAATAAGTGATAGAAGCTAGTAGTACTGAATTAGTCAATAGTTTAGGAATGGTCATTGTATCTCAATTGTAACATTGAATGTAAGCTGTAACTTGTTTCTATGAATGAATGAAAAGATCTTATTTGAATTTATCCATTGTGTAAGACCTTCAGCATGTTTCAATTGATCAGTAGAAACCATGTTCAGCATATTGACCACATTCCTTTGACTTTAGCTCTTGGTGACATTAATCATGGGACTTTCATTCTCAAAACATCTGTAAAACAACCATCAAACAAGCAAATACACCAAACAACTTGCACAACTGTTAGAGGGTTAGTGTTAAAAACTTGTTAAAAACTCAGAAATTATACAACTTATACAAATATTACAAAGTTTACAGTCATCATCCTCCCCTGAGGCATATGCCTCCCCTGAGGCTTATGCCTCCCCTTAAACTTTGCAGTTAAGGGTTTAGCATTCCAATATGGACCACCAAATATTGAAACCTTGGTCCATCAAATGCCTTGGTTAATAAATCTGCCACATTTTCATCTGTGTGAATTTTGACCACTTTAACCAAATGTTTCTCATAAGCATCCCTTATAAAGTGATGTCTGATTTCAATATGTTTGGTTCTATTATGAAAAACTAGATTTTTAACAATGCAAATGGTACTTTGATTGTCAATGAAAATGGTAGTATTCATGAAGTTATACCCATAATCCAGTAATTGATTCTGAATCCATAGAACCTGTCCACAACAATTGGCAGCAGCAACATACTCTGCTTCAGTAGTAGAGGTAGCAACTATGGTCTGTTTCTTGCATTGCCAAGAAATCAGTCTTCTTCCAAGAAATTGGCAACCTCCAGTTGTGGATCTTCTATCCAAATTGGCACCAGCATAGTCACTATCACTATAAGCTGCTAGCTGAAATGGAGACTCTTTGGGATACCAAAGACCTAAGTGTGGTTGGCCTTTAAGATACTTAAAAATCTTCTTGACAGCATTCATATGAGAGGTAAGTGGAGTGACTTGGTGTCTTGAACATGCACTCACAGCAAATGTAATATCAGGTCTTAAGGCAGTCAAGTACATCAAAGAACCAATCATAGACCTGTATAAATGAACATTCACAGGAAGATCAGGAGTAAGATTGTTCTTTGGTTTGGGAGCCTCATATGGAGTAGTGGCAGTCCTGACATTTTCCATAGCAAACTTAGACAACATATCTTTTACATATTTCTCCTGATGTATGAATATACCATCAGGTTTCTGCTGAACTTGTAAACCCAGAAAGAAAGTGAGTTCTCCCATAGCACTCATTTGAAATTCTCCCTTCATCAAATCCTCAAACTCTCTACACCATGCTTCTTTGGTAGAACCAAATATAATATCATCCACATACACCTGGACAAGAATAATATCCCTTGAATCTTTATTGAGAAATAAAGTCTTGTCAATGGCACATCTTCTGTAGCCATTCTTCAGCAGAAATGTGGAGAGTCTTGCATACCAAGCTCTGGGAGCTTGATGCAGTCCATAGAGAGCTTTGACAACTTTGTACACATACTCAGGATGATCAGGGTCTTCAAATCCCTTGGGTTGAGTCACATAAACCTCCTCTTCAATCTCTCCATACAAGAAAGCACCTTTAACATCCATCTGATAAACCATAAAGCCCATGTAAGAGGCATAGGCCAAAAATATCCTAATAGCTTCAACTCTGGCCACTGGTGCAAAGACCTCATCATAGTCAATGCCTTCCTCTTGTCTAAAACCTTGAGCCACTAGTCTTGCTTTGTTCTTCACCACAATACCCCGTGCATCTCTTTTATTCTTCAAAATCCATTTTGTCCCAATGGCATATTTCCCATCAGGAAGAGGAACTAAAATCCAAACCTGCTGATTCTTAAATTGCAGCATCTCCTCTTGCATTGCCTCAAGCCAACTTGAATCTGCCAGTGCTTGAGGAACACTAGTTGGTTCAATCTGAGAAAGAAAACATGCAAACAAACAATGTTTGAAGTCAGTGTGATTGTTCCTCTTTTGATTGTAGACATAAGAGATAAAAGCAACTTCTCCATATTTTGTATTCTTGACAGTGCTTCTAGTTCGAACAGGGTCTTTAGGATCACCAATAATCTTTGATAGGGGATGAGCATTGTGAATCCTTTTGGTAGCTGTAGGTGGAACATCAATGTTGGCATCAATGTTGGTGAGTGTAGGCTCAAACTCAGTATCATATGAAGCTGAGTTAAACAAGCCAGGCTTTGGTTGATAATTCCCAAGATCAGAGGGACTTGGAAATCTGGTAAAGGGCTTATCAAAATCTACAGAGACTTCAGTAGAGATGTGAGAGTGAACATCAGCAGAATCAGCATCTTTGACATTATCAGTGGGAATAGGTGTGCCTTCAGCAGTATCCTTGTTGCCACTGACTGCTTGTGCTGACTGATGTAGGATAGCCTCAGTCTCTTGTGTAACCTTGTCATTGAGTTTCTGAGCTTGCTTAGTAGCAGCATGTTCCTGCTTCTGCAATCTTGCAAGATCTTCTGCATAATGTGACTCATCATCTTGTTCAGCAGCAGAGTGATTACCTACAAAATGGTTAGGTGGAAAAGATGGTACAACAAAAGTATTCTCTTATGGCTCAGACTCACATTCTGAGTCATCATCCATGGAACCTGCAGGGTTAGAACTTGAATCGTTGGTACCTGCATCAGGATTAGAAGCATGCCTAGTATAACCCAAATAGTCAGTCAAATAGTCTAGGTCAAAATACCAAGAATGGCCTTGTCCCTGAATATTAGGCTGATCTTCAAGAAATCTCAGATTAAGGGTCTCTTCAATCTTTTTAGCATTCAGATTATAAACCCTATAGGCCTTGCTATGAGCTGAATACCCAACTATATATCCCTCATCAGCTTTCCCATCAAATTTACCCAGTATATCAGCAGTATTCAGAATAGTCACCTTGCATCCAAAAGGCTTAAGGTAATGTATGTGTGGAACTTTCCCAGTGAGAAGTTCATAAGGTGTCTTGACATGAAGTCTAGTGATGGATACCCTGTTCAAGACATGACATGCAGTACTGACTGCTTCAGTCCAAAACATGGTGGGTAGTTTGGAGTCTGCAAGCATTGATCTTGCTGCCTCAATGAGGGTTCTATTTTTCCTTTCAGCAACCCCATTTTGTTGTGGAGTTCTTGGAGTACTATAGTCCCTTCTAATCCCTTTAGATTTACAGAATTCTATGAAGACAACATTTTTGAATTCTGTACCATTGTCACACCTAATTCCTTTCACCTTTTTATTCAGCTGGTTCTCAACTAAGGTAATGAATTCTTTCAGAATTGGAGTGGTTTCATCCTTAGTTTTGAGAAAGAATACCCAGCAAAACCTGCTATAATCATCTGTGATAACCAGGCAGAAGTACTTGTGATCAATACTTCTAATGGGGGTTGGACCAAAGAGATCCATGTGCAGCAACTGAAGAGGTTCTGAAATGGTGCTCACTGCTTGGACTATTTTGTAAGAGGCTCTGTGTTATTTTCCCTTGTTGCAAGCAATACAATTGTGTTCATTGGTGAAGAGTTTAGAAGGAAGGCCCTTAACAAGACCAAGTTTGGATAACTTGTTGATGGTCTTGTAATTCACATGTGCCATTCTTCTATGCCATTTATTGGATTCATCCAGGGAAGCTTTGGCTACCAAACATGTTAGATCACCTTCAGGCTGAACATCATTCAGATTGAATGTGTATATGTTGAAGGTTCTAGGAACTCTCAGCAATACAGTTGTGTCTTCTGGGAGTTTGAAGTCCTTGGAAAGTACTAGACACTCATCTTCAGAGAAGAAAACCTTATGTTTAGTGTCACAAATTTGTGATACTGAGATAAGATTAAAATGCTCCAGTTCCTTCACATAGTAAACATTTTCAAAGTCTAACAAGGGTGTCTTTATGGTTCCTTTCCCTGTAATTTTGCCATCTCCACCACCAAAGGTTACAGTGCCTCCTCCTTCAATAGGCTCAAAGTCATGCATCTTATCCTTGTTCCCTGACATACTTCTAGAACAACCACTATCAACAATACCAACTTCAGTACTTTTCAAAGGATGTTCCTACAACAACAACAAAATATACATAATTAGTATACATTGGAGACTCAAGTCATTGCTGACTTGAGCCTGCCTTGTGGATCATGAGTAATAGGCCATGTAGATGTTTTAGATCCACCATTGTTCTTGGGCCTGTAATACATATGAGGTCCCTTCTTAGTCCAAGAACAACCTGCTGAGGGCTTCACAGCAGTATTCAATGTCCCACCACCATTACACATTGAGTCAAAGTGATTAGGCCAATAACCATTATAAAAGAAAGAACTAGTGGGTCGAACATATGGTCTAGTACTGGTTCTTCTCCATGAAAAATGAGATTCAGCAGAATTAGGTTTCTGCTGATGTGGAACAAAAGATGGTATTTCACTAACATTTTTCCACATTTGCCTAGTTTTTCTTTGACTACCACATGCACCCATTCTTTGCTCATGATATGTACAATCCTTAATCAAGTGATATTTACTTCCACACACAAAACACTTATTCCTTTTAGAAGATTTTTGCAAACCAAAAGAATTTCCATAACATGAAAAAGGATTCAAATCACCATGACAAACAGAATTGTTTTTAACAAAGCCAAAAGTATTATTATGCAAAGAATTTAAAAACAAGTCTTCAGTAGAAACTGTCTTGTTATTAGTAGCAACTCTAGAAGGCTTGTGGGGAGTCTTGGGTGATGTCTTTGGTGTGGTCTTGGGAGTGGTCTTGGGCATGGTCTTGGGCAGGTCCGACTTCTCACTTGAATCACAGCTAGCAAATGAGGTAGACCCTTCATCAGAAGACTTGTCACTGTTACAACAAGAGACAAAGTCATTAGATTTCACAATAGGGTCTTGCAAGTCAGTTGACTTTTTGCCATATAAATGATGTGATCCATCAAAGTCAAAAGGTTTGGACAAGTCTATAGGCATGTGTTCCCCTCTTATAGGTCCAGGCACAGCATTCATTCCCCCTTCCTTAACATATTTAACAGGTGTTTGATAAGCTAAGGCTGGTTCAGGGTCAAAAACACTAGACATATCAGGATAGGTTAGCTCTTCAGGGTTTATATATTTCTCATATCCTAATGCCTTTCTAGACCTAACAGATTGGCGACCATCAATTAATTTACTTAAATTAGATGCCCCTTCCTGCCATTTCATACGACCAGCTATCTCTTTATCTAATTTAGCTTGTAACTCTAGTTTTTCTTTTTCTAAATCAGACTTCTCTTTTTCAGTACGTTTTAATTCTATCTTAGCAACCTCTAAATTACTTTCTAGAACTCTTATTTTTTCATCATATTTAACTTGATTCTTTTGAAACCATACTTTTTGTTTCTCTAATGTTTTTAAAGCCATTTTATAAGACTCTACTTCAACATAACACTCATTGTATTTTGGTTTCAATTCATCAAATTCTTGTTTAAGCTCATTGTATCTTACACTACATCCAAACACACAGTTGGTTACCTGAGAGATTCCCATCAAGGAGACTTGCTCCTTCTTGTCTTCTAAAGGTGTGAATGCCAGCAGATTCACTTGTGAAGAAGTAGAAGCTTCCTCTCCAGCATGTTCATGATCAGTCCAATCAATTTGGTGATCTAGAGTCACCATTGCCTTTGAAGGTACAGTCTTGTTATTCCCTGCTTCCAATGGATAAGAACCATATCTAACTTCATCTCCAGCCTTTCTTTCTTTGCATTCTCTTGAAAAATGTCCCACTTGACCACAAGTGTAGCATTTAACCTTCCTTCTATCAAACCTTGCTGCTTCTTTTCCATTAAAACCTAACTTTCTTCCAGACTTGGCTTCAAACCTTCTGATGTTCATTGAGATCATTGCAAGCTCCCATTTCAAGTGCATCTCCTCCATTTCCAATGGATCTACCTGTTCAAAGTCCTCATAAGCAATAAACTGCTGAGGTTCATATTCAGCCACAAATGAATGAATAAGATCCTCCAACACACTACTTGATCTTGATTTAGGAGCAGTTTGATTATAAGTTTGAGAAGATGCTCCTGATGAATATGAACTTGCGGCTTGATGCACAGGTTTAGTAGAGGCACCAACAAATGCAGAATGAGTGGATGGACGTATGGGACTTCTAACATCAGGCTCAAGTGATTTAAGCCTATTGTAGAGGTCATCAAAAGACATCATGTCCAACCCACCTTTGGTCTTGAGAGCAATACAAACTTGTAACCAAGATGGCGGCAGAGATCTCAAAAACTTAGAATTGCAGTCTTCATTGTCGGGTCTAGCCTTCAACTGATTAAGTTGACTCAATATTCGATGAAATCTGTCATAACCCTTATGAATTCCCTCTTCTTCAGATATCTGAAATTCTTGGAATTTTTGCTTCAGCATAAACTTCTGCAACCTTCTTGATTCCTCATTCCCACCAAATCTTGCTTTTATAGCCATCCAAATGTCCTTGGCATCCTCCATAAAATGGAAGTCACCCATATGGTCATCTGGAATATCTTGGAGCAAAATAGTTCTAACTTTACTCTCCCTCTGCACAGCCAAAATCTCTTCAGCAGTTTTGGGTCCTACAATAGTAACAACTCCATCAGCATCTGTAACATGCTTCTTCAGACTATTCCCTTTCTTAACAACCTCCCACAGATTCCAATCAATGTTTGTAATCCAGTTCTGCATTTTCGTGGACCACAGATGATAATCTTCTGCATTCTTCAAGTATGGAAACTTAGCATTACTGTTGGAGAGATTGAGTTGTTGAAGAGAAGTGGTGTTAATGTTCTGGGTTGTATCAACATCATCATCCGATCCAGGCATGTTTGGTGATTTGTTTGGATTGTAAAGGTGTAAGATTTGTGTTTCTTAGTATGGCAGAGACTCTCTCGAGACTCTGATACCACTTGTTGAGCTATAGACCTTGATAGATCTTCTTGAGCACTCTAGAATCGTTAGTAATGTCACTGTAATCAATAACACACTAATAGACAATCTCTGCAACTTGTATTTATAAAGCGGAAACAAAACACAAGCTTGATACTAAGAACTCTTTATCCTCTATGGATCTTTTAATTATAATTAGAATTTTCTAAAAGTTATTCAATACATAAACCGTGTGTTCCTTTTATACTCAAGGAACCCTAAACCGTTTCTCAAGAAACGTATACTCTAAAACTTCTAAAAGATATGCATTATCACTTCCTAAATAAACTCATGCATATCCAAACTACATTACATAAAACACGGAAATACTAGATCCGCAGAAACTAATAAAACTGAACTATGTCTTCAGCAGATACACTACTTCAGCAGAAACCAACTCTTCAGCAGGATCCTTTCAGCAGAAACAGCAGCAGAATTCCCAACAATCATCTCAGTGTTAGTATAAATAGATGTGTTAGGATAGAGTTTTAGGTGTGGAGTTTTCGAATAGCGAAGCTCTGCCAAATTCTTTCCAGTATTGTAGTTTGTATTTCTTAATTCCAATTGTAATATCATTTTCATTAATTCAAGTCAATTTTAATTGATTTAATTCCTGTTAGTGTAGTTTATAACCTTTAGTTTTAAGCTTGCATTTCAGTTTTAGTTTCTCAAATAATCCCTTTGTTCATTACTTTAAAAACATTACTGTTACATTCACAAATTTTCATTTGAAAGCAGAAAATAAAATAGATATAAATAGTTTTTAACTAATCAGTTTTCATTCTGTTTGAGTTGTTGTTTGAAACTACTTATTTTGATTTGTATTTTCTGGAAATAAGTAGTCAATTTATCAAGTTACAATAGATCACTTTTTCAATTTTTGGTCAAACAAAGTCAACAGTTGAGAATAGTGGTTCATTGTGGTGAATTGGACAGGATTGAGTGAGATTGGGATGCATTCAGCCTGTCTAGAGATAGGCAAGCATAGTGAAATATCTCTTTTCTAGCTGAGATATAAGAGATTGTAAGTTTTGATCTCATCTATTTTTGCTTATCTTATTGCATATCTTTGAATCTGAGCATCTGTTTGTTATTGCAGTTTGTAATTGTTGATTTAGTGTAAGAATTGTATTAGTGTAGTTTGTTAATTCATTTAATTGTTAGTGTGAATCTGCTTGTATCCTTTCATAGTGTAAACTGTTATGTTTTTATGAACATCTGTCATATTAAATTTTTGAGTAGTTATATAATTGTATGATTTAGTTGGTTGAGATAATCGTTTTAGCTTCTAGTTGTGTAAGAATAGTTTGTTAGATAATAAGTTTGGTTATAAGTATCTGTCTGTTTCTATTTTTTTGGTGAAATCTGTTTAATCAGGAGTGTTTGGCATTATTGATTATTGGTAGTCAAACTTAGTTGTGATCAGATGTTTTAATTATTTTAGCTTTAATCTTCCATTGTTAGAAGTTTTTAGTTGATTTTAATCATATTCTAGAAGTACTTAGGGTTTTGCGTCAGTTGGATTAAACTGAACAAATTTGAGGTTTTGTAGAAGCTTAAGTTGGATTAAACTGAACAAATTAGTATTAGATCATATAATGAGTTGGAACATGCTTAATTCAGGGTAGTAGTAGTGTAGTTCATGGTGTTGGAAGTAACTTTGGTCAAAAAAATCATTTTTTTTACAACTTTGAGCAAATCTGCATCAGCATATATATTATCAGTCCTAAGGTTTTGTCGCAAACTTTTTAGTGTTTAACTGAGATTGGAAATCTATGAAAATTGGATTTATGAAAGCTCTTGTTGCTAATCTTCATCAATCAGTTTTGTTTTAGTATTTTGGAGCTCGTTTAAGCGTTTATCTATAAGCTAGAATAAGACATTGTGGCCTGTTTCTGCCCTGCATCAGGTTTCTGTCCACATAAGCCCGCCTCATCAGTAGCTTTTATAAGCTAATGCATGATCCTTTTGGTATGAGATTGTGTTTATATGTTGGTTGCTAGTTTATCTTTATAGTTTAATTCTTTTTAGCTTTTAGCTTTTAGTGCAATCAGCTTATGCAACTGCTTGAATAAGTCCCTTTGAACCTCTTTCCTGCCCTGCTCTTCCACAATTATCCCAACAGTAACCTTTTCTCAGTAATTCGCATAAGCTCATCTTTGATTGAGATTTTGTATTTTAGTTCTTAGCTTGGTGGTTTTATAGATTTCTGGTTTCTAGCTTGTTGGAATAATTTTGGACTAAGCTTTTAGCACTTATGTATTAACTGTTGTTTGCTTAAGTGATAAGTTGAGCTTGTTGATTGTTCCTGCCCATTTTAGCTTGTGATTTGAATTGCTCCCTGAGTTTGCTTGAGTAGTTTAGCTTGTATGTTAGCTTGTTCTCCGTTAATATAACCTGTGTTTATAAGATTTGTGAACTGCTAGTTTCATTTAAACTTAGCTTAGTTTGTTACTTCATATCTGTTATTTTTTAGCTTGTATTAGCTCATCAAAAGTTTTTAATCTTAAGTGTTTTTATAAAAAGTTTTAGTTTACATTGTTCTTTCAGTTTCTAAAATGAAAATTTCAAAAATAAAATAAGTTTCTCAAAAAGGTTTGCCAGGGATCGAACCTGTGACCTCACGCCCACACACAGCCTCAAACATCACACAGCTTAACCAACGTGCCCTTGGGACTTTTCTCAAGGGATGTTAGTTCTTTATTTCTTTTATACAAGTTCTAGTTTAGTACAAGTTTAAGCATATAATCTGTTAGAGCTTATTTCTAGCTTTTCAAAGTATGTTTCCTAATTGTCATATTTTTCCCTAGTTTCTTATATAGTTATAGACTTTTCTTAAATTTTTCATAATTTTCTCATCTCATTTGCTATTTTTAAACATTTATTTTATTTTAATTAGTTTTTAAATCATTAAAAATAAATAAAAAGTCTAAAAAATATTTTTCTTTTTCTTAAAATTCTTTTTATTAGTTTGTGATTTTTAGAAAATTATTTTACATTTGTAGGATCATTTTAAGAATAAAAGTCGCGTTTTATTTTGTACGTTACGTTTTAAAAATCGCGTGTGCATTTCCGTTTTCATGTTTTTAACATTTGTACATACCTAGCTTGTACACTCTTCTTATTTCATTATTTCTTATCTTAATTTGAATTCTAAAATCATATTTTTCACTTTACCACTTTTCACGACTCGATTTCGCGATTCGATTATTCACGATTCCATTCTACCTTCGCTGGGAAAACGACCCGGGAAATACTTTCCTAAGCATTTCTTCGGTTAAAAACTATATTACAAAAAGACTTTATCAAAATGGCGCCGCTGCCGGGGAAGGTGGACGTGAGTTTTGAATATTCGTGTTGAAAAATCGTGTTGTGTTAAGTTTTCCACTATCTTGTATATATTTTCTCTAAAAAAAATATATAAAAAAAATTGAAAAATATAAAAAACAAAAATAATCTTCTTATCCTCTAAAATTTGATTCTTCTTCTCAAACCCTCTCACGTTTAATTCTTATGGATACGTTTTGTTCTAATTGTGGAGAACCGTTCTTCGGAGGGTTGTGTGTGTGGTGTACGTGCAACGAATGTGGTGATAATATTCTTGATGGCGTTTGTTTGAATTGTAATTCTCACACGTGTGATCAAAATTCGTTCAACAATTTTTCAAACATTCCCGATTTTTATACACCACCACCACCTTCGTTTTATTGTCATAATTGTGGAAACCCGTCCGAAGAAGGAAGGCCGTGTGGGCGATGTTTTTGTGATGGATGTGGATACACCG
Organism: Artemisia argyi; assembly: GCA_030686995.1. Taxonomy (NCBI): domain Eukaryota; kingdom Viridiplantae; phylum Streptophyta; class Magnoliopsida; order Asterales; family Asteraceae; genus Artemisia; species Artemisia argyi. The sequence goes on along the minus strand of CM060683.1, from coordinate 186,916,828 downwards.
ATTGTATATGTTACGCCCCGAGTGCTGAAACGTCTTACGCTTGTGATACGAGTTTTGATAATTATCCTCAAAATGATTTCAATCTTCCTTTTCAAAATTTTTATGAGCAAAATTCGTATTACAATGGTGATTCATTTCAAAATACATCGAATTTTGAAAATTGTGGGGGATCGTTTGAAAATTCTTATCATGAACCTAATTCTTGTTACGATTCTAACGGTTTTTACCAACCCCCACAAACTTCCGAATTTAATAATCAAATTTTTGAAATCAAATCCATGATGGATGAGTTGAAAGAGATGGTTAATCGTATGACATCTACTCCCGAGCCTTATGAAAGATCAATGGAAGAACCTCTTGTTGAAGAAAGAAAATTCCAGTTTTGTGAGTGTTGTTTGTATGATGATAGTTCCACGATCACGATCAATCTAAATCCTCAAAATGATTCTATCTCTTCTCCCGTAGAACCCGTGGACTCTCTAATAATGGGGGACGAGCCTCTTGATACTATTTCGGCAATGGAATCGGACGAATTCAATGAGTCAAGTGTTGAGAACCTCGTTCCAATCCAAAGTGAGCCCGGGGAAAATTCTAACGGTGATTCTTATTTCCATCCTTCTTTCACACCGGTTGAAGGGAGTGATGTCGTTTTAGATGAGATCGAGGCATTTCTTGCTAATGATTCCATTCCGATAATGGACGATTCTAATTTTGATCCGGAGGGGGATATTCGTTTACTCGAAGAATTATTAAATGAAGATCCGTCAACTTCTCTCCCTCCGATGAGCAATGAAGATTTAGTTGAAGTGGAAAGTTATACTGATTCTCACAATGAGTATACTACGAGTGATGAAGACTCTTGTGGTGAAATCGATGATTATGATGAGGATGATGATGATCTTGTTCCAAGGGTTTCCGAAGCATTCAATAAGACTTTCACAAATCCGTTGTTTGATTTTGAATCGGATTTTAATCAAATTTCAAATAACCCGATTTTCGATATTTCTAGTGATGAGTCCGAAATGGAACCCGAGGTTCAGGTTTTACATGATATGCTTGATTCTCCTCACGAGAAGTTCTCCGATGAACTTACTCATACCATTTCTCAGCCGGATGTTGAAAATGACGAGAATGGTCTTCGAAGAAACGTGCTTACTAAAGAATTTCATAATGATGATTTACCTACCGATGCCGATTCATTTCTCTTCGATTTACCATCTTCTCGTCCACCCGCGAAACCACCCGATGAAGATTTTGAGTTCGATGTTAATGAAGTTGTTGTTAGAGTGGTGGACGAGATTTATGATCATGATGATCCCGAGCTTAATATTTTACCTACCCTTGATTCAGATATCGACTATGTTTGTACTATCCGGGTGTTTCAACCATTCTATACCTATCCCACCATTTCTTCTTTCCACTCCACCGGGAGTGAGGACACCGTATTTGACCCTGGCATCTCTATCTTTTGTGCCAAGTGGCCGTTTTATCTGCTTTCCCCAAGGACGAATTAATTCGGGGATCAAGTCAAGCTCATGTGACTCGGTGAACAAAAACAAGTGCTTCGTGGGTGGCAACCCATGCTTATCATTTCATCTTCTTATTTTTCTATTTTCTAACACCTAATGTGAGGAGGGGGTGCCTCTTCTACTCTTGTGTTTCGTGGTTGTTGGTGATGTTTGTTCAGGATTGTCCGTGATTTATGATGACTCTCGTGCTCGTTATCTCTTCACTTGGAGTCTCATTCATCGGTGCTACTTGGAAATCCTATATCCGTTAAATCTTATCGACTAACGTTTTCTTTGGCATAATTAATAAACGGCCTAGAATTTTGTTAGGATTGCCTTAACCCATAAAACATTGAGGACAATGTTTCGTTCTAGTCGGGGGGAGGGTGAATCTTCGATTCGATTTTGACCTTGCATTTTTCACAAAAGTCGTGCACTCTTGCAACTCCGTTTTTCCACCAAAAAAAAAAAAAAAAAAAAAAAAAAAAAAAAAAAAAAAAAAAAAAAAAAAAAAATTGATGAAAAAGTTATGAAAAAGCACTAAAAATGAGAAAAGTTGAAAAAGTTGTGCAAAAATATAATAAAGTTTGAATAAGTGTTTTGACACCTTGTTGACTTTCTTGTTGGCGAGAGTAGGAATAAATATTTTGACTTGACCGGGCTTGTTGAGCCCTAGCTTGTTCCCTTAACCAATGATAATCGCATAAGCTTGTGCTAGTTTTGTACACCAGGAGCTATAAAATGCGAATTCTTTCTTAAGAATCTGCAAGTTCCCGTACTTGACTTTATACATGCGCTGCTTATAAGCTTTTGCTAGTCTTTTACATCAGGAGCTAGAAAATGCGAATTCTTCTTCTAGAATTTGCAAGTTTTCGTAACTGACTTTATATATGCGTGGCTGATTATCGGCTAAGTATTCGCGGGTTTCATTATTTGGAATCTTAAATTGCGAAGAGCGAGAAATGATAGAGTTTATTTAGAAGTTAGATGCTAAACAGGAGTAGTGGTTCTCTTTAGAGCTCATGAGAGGTACTTGTGGCTTTTTACTCCCATCAGAAACGTCACCAATATATAATAGATGTTCTAGGTTAATTAGTGGTATTCTGGTTTGAATAATATTTAGTTCTTTGTTTTCTTAAGAGAATTTTTGCTTTAGAAGTTGGATACATATCAAGGAACATAAAAAATAAGAGCCAAAAGTGAAAAAATCAAAAGTCAAAAGTTGATTATCTATGTGGTTTTGGAGCTACCCGATAAGCTTCCATTGATGTTGAGAAAAAAAGTCAAGAATAGAAAAAATGAAAAGTATGAAAAAAGTGAAAAAAGTGAAAAAAGTGAAAAATGAAAAAAAGTGAAAGTTGAAGTATTGTTGAATAAGAGCTATGTATATATCAATAAGTTGTTGGCGCGTGAGGTGCATGTGATAAGTGATTAGTAACCAGTCACATGAGGTGCACGTGATCGTACTCCGCAACTTATATCTTTGATATTGTATGTACCCCAAATTCCTTGATGTGGACCGAATTTCTATTGCAGTGGTTCTTAAGAGAAAATGAATAACTACTTATCATTTTTTTTTGGGTAAAAGGGAGCTTCCACCCTGGTAAAATAATAACTACTTATCGTTTTAACTTAGGTATCACTATCGGACTAAAAATTATTGAAACGAGAAAATATGAAGCAATTCATTTCTCAACAAAATAAAATATTGAGATACAAAACCTAGAAAATGAGAGTAAGGAGTTTCCACAAGTAACTTTTATGAGTAGTGTTAGCATCTAATTTGTAGATAAGCTGTGATCTCGTTTGTACGCTTAGTTTGGGGACTTGTGAAAAATCAAGGATGACGATTCTTATCCATATGGTCACTTCTTAATAGAAGTGTTTCTACTCGTTGACCCTAACAATTATTGCAAAATAATGAAAGTTCAATAAACCGTCACAAGAATAAAGTGAGAAAAGTACAAAAATAAAAATAGAATAAAGTAGAATAAAGGAAAATTTTGGAAAATGGAGCGTTTTCGGGAATAAATGATTTTGTAATCTCTTTTGAACCTCTTTGCTACTTTTCAAAGTTAGTAGAAAGAGTTATGAAATTATTTATCCCAAAAGCGTGAATTGATCACATTGCGTGAGGACACAGCAATACCTTAGTCGGGGGGATTTTGGTGAGTGCTTATTCACTCACTGTTTTATGGCCAAAAACCGATCCAATACGACTATTTGAGCTAACAAATGCCAAGAAAACACGTGTTTTTATGTTTGTGATGTGCAGGTACGGATATTACGGAAAACGAACAAAACAAAGCAAAAACGGGCACGAGAGTATGAAAAGATTCAAAAGCCGATGCCGGGAAGCATTTTTCATTAAGGATCACTTATGAGCTCAATTTGTCATAATCTACCCTTGAAGAATCATCAATTGGCAAGAAAAGTCCTTAGATAATATTTTTGAAGAATGGCAGAAAAGGCCCTCAAAGTTTCAAATTATACAATAGTGGTCCTTGATTTTTGAAGAATGGCAGAAACTAATAAAACTGAACTATGTCTTCAGCAGATACACTACTTCAGCATAAACCAACTCTTTAGCAGGATCCTTTCAGCAGAAACAGCAGCAGAATTCTTACTTCACAGAATTCCCAACAATCATCTCAGTGTTAGTATAAATAGATGTGTTAGGATAGACTTTTAGGTGTGGAGTTTTCGAATAGTGAAGCTCTGCCAAATTCTTTCCAGTATTGTAGTTTGTATTTCTTAATTCCAATTGTAATCTCATTTTCATTAATTCAAGTCAATTTTAATTGATTTAATTCCTGTTAGTGTAGTTTATAACCTTTAGTTTTAAGCTTGCATTTCAGTTTTAGTTTCTCAAATAATCCCTTTGTTCATTACTTTAAAAACATTACTGTTACATTCACAAATTTTCATTTGAAAGCAGAAAATAAAATAGATATAAATAGTTTTTAACTAATCAGTTTTCATTCTGTTTGAGTTGTTGTTTGAAACTACTTATTTTGATTTGTATTTTCTGGAAATAAGTAGTCAATTTATCAAGTTACAATAGATCACTTTTTCAATTTTTGGTCAAACAAAGTCAACAGTTGAGAATAGTGGTTCATTGTGGTGAATTGGACAGGATTGAGTGAGATTGGGATGCATTCAGCCTGTCTAAAGACAGGCAAGCATAGTGAAATATCTCTTTTCTAGCTGAGATATAAGAGATTGTAAGTTTTGATCTCATCTGTTTTTGCTTATCTTATTGCATATCTTTGAATTGGAGCATCTGTTTTTTATTGCAGTTTGTAATTGTTGATTTAGTTTAAGAATTGTGTTAGTGTAGTTTGTTAATTCATTTAATTGTTAGTGTGAATCTGCTTGTATCCTTTCATAGTGTAAACTGTTATGTTTTGATGAACATCTGTCATATTAAATTTTTGAGTAGTTATATAATTGTATGATTTAGTTGGTTGAGATAATCGTTTTAGCTTCTAGTTGTGTTAGAATAGTTTGTTAGATAATAAGTTTGGTTATAAGTATCTGTCTGTTTCTATTTTTTTTGTGAAATCTGTTTAATCAGGAGTGTTTGGCATTATTGATTATTGGTAGTCAAACTTAGTTGTGATCAGATGTTTTAATTGTTTTAGCTTTAATCTTCCATTGTTAGAAGTTTTTAGTTGATTTTAATCATATTCTAGAAGTACTTAGGGTTTTGCGTCAGTTAGTAGAATTTGAGGTTTTGTAGAAGCTTAAGTTGGATTAAACTGAACAAATTAGTATTAGATCATATAATGAGTTGGAACATGCTTAATTCAGGGTAGTAGTAGTGTAGTTCATGGTGTTGGAAGTAACTTTGGTCAAAAAAATCATTTTTTTTACAACTTTGAGCAAATCTGCATCAGCATATATATTATCAGTCCTAAGGTTTTGTCGCAAACTTTTTAGTGTGTAACTGAGATTGGAAATCTGTGAAAATTGGATTTATGAAAGCTCTTGTTGCTAATCTTCATCAATCAGTTTTGTTTTAGTATTTTGGAGCTCGTTTAAGCGTTTATCTATAAGCTAGAATAAGACATTGTGGACTGTTTCTGCCCTGCATCAGGTTTCTGTCCACATAAGCCCGCCTCATCAGTAGCTTTTATAAGCTAATGCATGATCCTTTTGGTATGAGATTGTGTTTATATGGTGGTTGCTAGTTTATCTTTATAGTTTAATTCTTTTTAGCTTTTAGCTTTTAGTGCAATCAGCTTATGCAACTGCTTGAATAAGTCCCTTTGAACCTCTTTCCTGCCCTGCTCTTCCACAATTATCCCAACAGTAACCTTTTCTCAGTAATTCGCATAAGCTCATCTTTGTTTGAGGTTTTGTATTTTAGTTCTTAGCTTGGTGGTTTTATAGATTTCTGGTTTCTAGCTTGTTGGAATAATTTTGGACTAAGCTTTTAGCACTTATGTATTAACTGTTGTTTGCTTAAGTGATAAGTTGAGCTTGTTGATTGTTCCTGCCCATTTTAGCTTGTGATTTGAATTGCTCCCTGAGTTTGCTTGAGTAGTTTAGCTTGTATGTTAGCTTGTTCTCCGTTAGTATAACCTGTGTTTATAAGATTTGTGAACTGCTAGTTTCATTTAAACTTAGCTTAGTTTGTTACTTCATATCTGTTATTTTTTAGCTTGTATTAGCTCATCAAAAGTTTTTAATCTTAAGTGTTTTTATAAAAAGTTTTAGTTTACATTGTTCTTTCAGTTTCTAAAATGAGAATTTCAAAAATAAAATAAGTTTCTCAAAAAGGTTTGCCAGGGATCGAACCTGTGACCTCACGCCCACACACAGCCTCAAACATCACACAGCTTAACCAACGTGCCCTTGGGACTTTTCTCAAGGGATGTTAGTTCTTTATTTCTTTTATACAAGTTCTAGTTTAGTACAAGTTTAAGCATATAATCTGTTAGAGCTTATTTCTAGCTTTTCAAAGTATGTTTCCTAATTGTCATATTTTTCCCTAGTTTCTTATATAGTTATAGACTTTTCTTAAATTTTTCATAATTTTCTCATCTCATTTGCTATTTTTAAACATTTATTTTATTTTAATTAGTTTTTAAATCATTAAAAATAAATAAAAAGTCTAAAAAATATTTTTCTTTTTCTTAAAATTCTTTTTATTAGTTTGTGATTTTTAGAAAATTATTTTACATTTGTAGGATCATTTTTAGAATAAAAGTCGCGTTTTATTTTGTACGTTACGTTTTAAAAATCGCGTGTGCATTTCCGTTTTCATGTTTTTAACATTTGTACATACCTAGCTTGTACATTCTTCTTATTTCATTATTTCTTATCTTAATTTGAATTCTAAAATCATATTTTTCACTTTACCACTTTTCACGACTCGATTTCGCGATTCGATTATTCACGATTCCATTCTACCTTCGCTGAGAAAACGACCCGGGAAATACTTTCCTAAGCATTTCTTCGGTTAAAAACTATATTATAAAAAGACTTTATCAATAGCCCCTTTTTCTTCATTTACACCACTGTAACTTTTCTTTTTCACACACATAGCTATGATACGTTTTACTCGTCCGTATTCCGAACGTCTGTTTTCATCATCTTTGAGGTACGTCCCAATCCGTTAAGTTTTTTGTTGTTTGGCTATATCCCTTCTCTTCCGGATTTATCATGTCGGATTCTACTGCTTCGTTTGAATATGATGTATCAATGCCGGAGGGTTCTTACGTTAAGAAAGACATACAGCTGAGAGAGTCTGCGATGGACGAAGCCGATGTATATGCTGTGGTCAAGGCTTTCGGTATACCGGAGGAGTTACATCCGAGGGTACCTCCTGCGGGTATGACGATGGATCGATTACCCGCGGATGCTATAGGTTTATATGCCGAGTACTTCTTTGAAGGCGGTCTTGCTATTCCTTTTTCCACCTTTCTTCTAGATATTATTAGGTATTTTAAGGTTCATATTTCTCAGTTAGTTCCGTTAGGCATGCACCGTGCTACTCTTTTTGAGGTGTATTGCCGTAGCATGCACATTCCTCCCACTACTCCTCTGTTTCGTGTCTTTTACAAACTTAGCAAACAGGGTGATTGGTTTTCTTTTGAGAAACGCATTCATAAGAACAGAAAAATATGCTTTGGGGATTTTCCTTCCTGTCTGAAGGGTTGGAAGATGAATTTTTTCTTGATCGATAGGCGAGCTATTCCGTTTGCTATGCCGTGGAGGCATTCGGATTCAGATGTGTCAGATCCATTTCCTAAGGCAAGTGAGTATGACGTTACTCATGCCGAAAGGCTTGCCGAGACAATCATTGAACCCTGCCAGATTCCGCAAGCGTTCTTGTATGCTTTGGGAATATCGGATCACTGGGAGTTTCCTGGTTACCGTCCGGCTTTGAGGGATGAGCAGGGGAGGGGTATAGCCTTTGTTATAAATGTGAATTTTTAAATTGTGCATCCTCCTTTTTCTTTTTGTTTTTAACATTGGATTTTGTTTATCCGCAGGTATAACCATGTCAAGCTATTTGAAGAAGCCTCCACTACGAAGGACCACGAAGATAGTTCAAGGGGCCCCACTTCCGGAGGGGCCTACACGTGAGATGCACGTTACTCCCCCCTTGGCCTCCAATACTGAGGTTCCGGAAAAAACTGCTGAGTTAAGGGGGGTTGAAGTCCCGGACGATAAGGTGTTGGCGGCCAAGGACAAAAAGAAAGAGCAGGCTGCCAAGTCGGGGCTGAAGAAGCCTCCCACTAAGAGAGCTGGAGGGAGTATCACTTCTCGTCTTCATAAGAGAAGCAAGGTTTATGTTGATGATACTGTCATTGACTTCGACGTTTCTGAGGACGTCGAGAGGCCGGAGCCCATCCGATCAGTATATCCGAAAGATTTTTCGGGCTGGTCAATCCGGAGGATCTAGTGCTGGTATGTTGTGATCTGTCCCTTTGCTTGTATATATTTAACTTTTTGGCTTTCCTTTCGGTGCTTATATTACCCACTAATATATATATATATATATATATATATATATATATATATATATATATATATATATATATATATATATATATATATATATATATATTTTTAGGGGGTTCGGGGGATGCTTCCCGTCGTCCGGGGAAGGAAACCCTTGCTGAGGAAGAGGTGGAGGTGGATATAGAGGGGGATGGTGAGGATGATTCCATCTACGTACCTGCATGGACTGTGACGAAGGGAACTCGCATGAATACTGCCACTGCTTGCAGAGATATGTTGATGAATTTGGCAACCCCCAAGGAGGAGAAGTATCTGGACGACCAGGATGACGAAGAGGCTGTCCGAAGGTCGTGGCTATTGTTGGGCAAATGTGTCACTGTTAGCATTAAAAAATATGTATTTAGAAGTGATGGTCATTCTCATACATGTAACTTTGTAATGTGTCGTAGATTACAATAGAATAGTCAATGGGCTTATGGTTTGGACTAATCTAATAGGTTATAAGTTATGTATTACAACTAGTCCATACTTAATGTAAAAGTCCAATCCATGACCAAGCCCATCCAAGCCCATTAGGGTGTTACATCTCTTACTATATAAACACCTCAAATGAGTCATTTGAGGTGTGTGCTTGTGTGTGTATTGTGTGTGTTTTTAATAAAAGTTCTCTTCATCTCTTATCTCTCTTTTATACTTATTAACGCCACATACATCCCTACAAGTCACCATCTTTCCTTCTTCTAATCTTCTATATTTGTGATAAAGTTGGTATATCTAAGGTCCTACAAGTGGTATCAATCGCCTAACAATGATTTAGGAGTGTGTGGAAATCGTTTTCATCAAACTTTCTCTTTAAAAGTTTCGTTTTTTATGTAAAAACGTGTACTTTTCATTAAAAAGTTTTGATTTTTACGTGTTTTAGTGTTAAAGTTGTTGTTTTTATTGAAGTTTTAGTGATTCTAAGTGTTTTGGGAAAGATTTGATCATTAGAAACAAGTGAAAAAGGAGTTTTTGGGTGAAAAAATCGTATTTTTGAAGTTTTCTGGTCGTCCTACGCGTTAGTTGGGTGAATAGTACGAATCTACAGCTGTGAACAGTACTTTCTGTCCTTTTTACGCATAAATTTTGGCCTAAAACCCTTTTCTTACGCGTAACTAAGGTCAAAACCCTTTTCTTACGCGTAACATTGGTCAAAACCCTGTTCCTACGCTTAACTTGAAAGTCTACGCGTTAAATCCTACGCGTAAGTTCCATTTCTACGCATAAGTCAGATCTTACGCATAAGATTTAATCTTACGCGTAAGTTTCAGAATTCTACGCATAACTTCATCAAAGGTCTTCTCTTCGTGCTACGGTGACTCAGTACTTCCCTGACTTGGATAAGTTTGTGGAATACTTCGACACGGGATATCTTTCAAGCTTGGATAAGTTTGAGAGATCAAATTGGTTGAAAAAACCTTACGCGTAACAATTCTTACGCATAAACTCTAAGTTTACGCGTAAAATCAAAGTCTACGCATAAACATTATTGTTTACGCATAACTTAGATCTTACGCATAACTTACAGGTTACGCATAACATCTTACGCGTAAGATTATTCAAGGTTTACGCGTAAAATCAAGCTTTACGCGTAAGTTTTTGATTTTTTGACAACCAAACTTCAAACGGCCATAACTTTTGAACCGTAACTCCGTTTTCGACGAATCAGCTGTCAAAACGACCGTGAAACCGAGAAGAAGGACACGTTGAATTAATTTATTCATTCAACCCAAGTTTCGAGGCCTAAAAACGCTCCGAGAAGAAGTTATTGAGGTTTTAAGGTTTTAGATCAAATTTTTCACCATAAAAACTTGCATCAACTTACACTAAACACTACTCCTACTTCGTTGGAACGATCCAAGAATCAACTTTATCAATCTAGACTTCATCAATGGCTACTCAGCAAGATATTCATGCAGCCGGTGCGGAAAACCGACCTCCAATGCTTGAAAAAGGTGGATATCTCCCATGGACAAGCCGCATGCTTCGTTACATCAAAACAAAGCCTGATGGTAAATTAATGATCAACTCCATTACAAATGGTCCATTCAAGCCACGACAAGTTCAAATTGAAGGCAATCCAAATGCAACACCTCCTACTCAACCATTCGTGCGTGAACAAACAGAAGCAGATTACACAGAGGAAGACAAGAAGCAGATCGCCGCTGATGATATGGCAATGCATTTAATCCAACTTGGATTACCACGGGAGATCTTTGCTGCGGTCGACAGCTGTGAAACTGCTTATGCTATGTGGGAACGTGTTAGAAGGATATGTCATGGAACAGAGATTGGACAACAGGATGTTGAGAACAAACTTCTTACTGAATGGGAGAACTTTACATCCACTAAAGGTGAACAGATTGAATCTTACTACACAAGGTTTTGCACCTTGATGAATGAGTTAATCAGAAACAAGTTGACACCTCGAACAATTGCAACAAACATCAAATTCATCAATAACCTTCCAGAAGAATGGGGTCGTTATGTTACAATTGTCAATCAAACAAAGGATTTACATAAGGTGAATTATGATCAACTCTATGATTTTTTGAAGCAAAACCAAGCTGAGGCTAATGAAGTAAGGAAAGAAAGATTGGCAAAGAATCATGATCCTCTTGCATTAATTGCTACTACACCAACACCGCTACCAGTGAACACTCAACAACCACCATCATCTTCCATTCACAACTACATGCAACCATCATGCATTCTACAACCAACACCGGTCTACCAACAACAGTTCTACCCACAGCAACAACATGTTATTCCACAACAGCAATACCCACATTTCCAAGAACCAGAATTCACTGACAATGATGAAGCTACTGCAGCCTTGACTCAAGCGTTTGCTTTTCTGACAAAAGCTTTCCAAGGACGCTATTCTACACCAACAAACAACAACCAAAGGATTTCATCGAATACTCGCAATAAGCAGATTGCTCAGCCGAGTTTCAATATGGGCAACGGAGGCCAAATGGTTGGAGTTTATGGGAATCAGCAAGGATATACTACTGGAATTAACATGGGGAATCAGAATATGCTAAATGCAGGGAATCAGAATGCAGGAAATCAGTATGGTCAGTATGCAGGGAATCAGTTGGGTCAGTTTGTTGGAAATCAGAGGGGTCAGAATATTGGTAATCAGGCAATGGGTAATCAGAATAGAAATGTTGCAGCTCCAGTAGTTGGGAATTTGGGAAATGTGAATCAGGGTAATCCGGTTAAGTGTTTCAACTGTCAGGGTGTAGGTCATATGGCAAGGAACTGTCCTACTAAGCCGAACAAGAAAGACACAGCGTATTTGCAGAAAGCATTACTGTTGGCACAAAAGAATGAGGCAGGGTTTCAGTTGAACGCAGAGGAGAATGATTTTATGGCTCTTATGGATGACATGGAAGATATAGAGGATATCGATGCGAACTGCATATTCATGGCGAATCTTCAGGAAGCTAAGTATGACACGGATTCTGATACACTTCCTGTTTATGACACCAATGCACCATCTGAGGTATCTAATTTCAACACATGTCAAAATAATGATATATTTGATATGTCTCCTCATGAGGAACAGTATTTTGAGAAGCAAGCACCCACTTATGATACATTCCTGGACACGCCAAGTAGTAGCAATACTCCTTCAGCGACTCCAGCTGTGAATCATAATGGAGGCTTCGTTTCACAGCATGCTGAGAATGATGAGGAAACACGTGCTTTATTTGAATCATTATTGAATAATTGTCGTATTGAAATTGAGAATGTGAAAAAGGTCAATCGCGATGTTAAGGCCGCGAATGTTAAATTGACCGCCGAGCTTGAGAGTTACAAAGAAAACGTTAAAGCTTTTGAATTTCATAACAAAAGATTGTCTGAATTAGAAACTGGTTATCAAAATTCCGTTTCAAAGGAAAAACAATTGCAACTCAAGTTTGATACACTTGATGTTAATTCTTTCAAGAAGATAAAAGCTTTAAACGCGGAAATTACTGATTTACAAAACCAACTTTCTAAACAAAAAATAGCTTATACCAATCTTGAAAAAGAAAGGGATGAGTTGAAAAAGGACTTTGCAAAGAAAGAAGACAAACTTTTGGCCGAAATCGTAGAGTCAGAACACATGATTGCTCATTTAGAAGAATTGGTGGTTAAGTCGGGTCAGTCAAGTCAAACAATGAAAATGATTTCAAATCAAACTAATCCGGTTTACCATACGAAACATAAAGTGGGTCTTGGTAACAACACCCCCTGTAATCTCAAGAAAGCTCAGCAAGCTCAGAATTGTTTGTTTAATGGAAATGTTTTGTTGGTTAAGCATGATCCTCCCATTGTTCGTGATTCTGTGGAAACGATTGAATTGGCCGAAGAGAGCATTAATAAAATGAAACAAAAGAATCCTGATTTGAAACCCATTGATTACAACAAATTGAACAAACTTTCGGGAATTACTTTTGTTCCACAAAAAGAACCATCTGTGTTTTCCATAAAACGACCATTCTCAAAAATGTTTTCTAAGAAAGTAATTGTTTCCAAATCTCTTTCAAAAATGGAACAAATTTCTTCTAACAACACTTTTAATACAAGTGAGGCTAGAGAAATTTTGGATGACGTTAAAAAGAGAATTCAAGAACTTCAAAATATTGTTGCTTCTAAAACTACAATCGATATTAACAACTGGCATTCCAGGTTTCATATTGAGCAGAAAAAAGTTTTTGAAAACGAAATTACTATCCCACTGAATAACATCAGTGCGAGGGTAATCCATTTTGAACGTGCTTTCTTAAAAGAAACGGCCGACTTTGTCAAGGACCACAAATCCCTGATAAACGAAGCTAATGATACTCGTGAAAACCTGAATGTTTTGGAAAACCTAAATGATTCTCTCTTCGAAGCTGTTATGACCACTGACATTATGTCCATCATTTTACAAACATATTCTGTTCAAGACGATGAAAGACTGAGAGCTGAGACCTCTGAAATTGTTTCAAAATATGAAAATGCTCTTATAAAGCTTGAAAAAGAAAATGTATCATATTTTAAACAACTTGATCGGAAAAAGGAAGAATGCAAGTATGACAAATTGTCATATGAGCGTGACTTAAAGAAAATGAAAGAGCAAAATAATCTTTTGAGGGCTCAGCTTGAAAGTCAAAAAGGAAAGGGTGAGGAAACTAAGTTTGCAAAACCATTGACTTCGGAGAAACCAAATGTTTCAAACACGGTTCAAAAACCAAAAATGTCAATTTCACGGTTTGCTCCAAAAGTCGATGAGAAAAAGGATTTGACGAAACCAGTCACTCCAACACCCTTGCCCAAGAAAAGTGAAAATGAAAAGATTGTTGATAAAGGAAAAGCGGTTGTCGAAACACCAAAAGTGATAGCACCTGGCCTTTTTAGGATTAGTCCCACTAATGCGTTTGCCTCCACATCTAAGACAAATGCGTGCAAAAAGGATAATTCTAAAGAGTCTAGTAATGTTAAAAAGGACAACAATATAAATCCTAATGCGTGTGCCTTACCTTCTACAGGATTAGAAAGCACCTCTAGGAGCAGCAGACTAAAGCCTAGGAGCAATACAAGGAACAATAGAGTCTCGTCTGTTTCTAAGAGTAGTAGCAAGAACACAGTTGAAGAAGTAGAAGAACACCCTAGGAATTTATCGCTTTGTAATAAGAGACATGTTTCATCTGAATGTAATGTTGAGAGTACTGTTTCTAATGCATGTAATAACTCTGTTTGTTTAATATGCAAGAAATGTTTAATTAATGATGTTCATGATGAATGTGTTTCTAAGAAGGTGAATGTTATGCCTAAACAGAAGTATGTTCCAAAGGGAACTAGTGCCAGATCTAGATCTATAGAAAGATTAGTTTCACGTTTCAGGTCTACCACTAGTAGTCGAATGCCTAGGAACTACCTTAAGTTTTGTATGTGGATACCCACGGGTAGAGAGTTCACTCTTAAGGACGGCAAATTAGAAATAACTCAAGCTAAACAAGTAGCAACTGTCTCTGAGTGTGATTCTGCTTTTACTCCTAACCCCATGGAACCAAATTCTACACGGTTTCCAAATACGAACTCTTCTGTTCTTGGCAGGTTATCGAAATATGTCTTTGGATCGTCGACTCGGGTTGCTCCAAGCACATGACCGGGAACTTAAAGCTGCTGATCAATTTCGTCTGGAAATTTATGGGAACTGTACGCTTTGGAAATGATCATGTAGCAGCTATCCTGGGTTTTGGAGATCTTCAGTTTGGGAATTTTTTGATCACTCGAGTTTACTACGTTGAAGGGTTGGGACACAATTTGTTCTCAGTTGGGCAGTTTTGTGATGCAGATTTAGAAGTTGCATTCAGGAGAAACACGGTTTTTATAAGAAATTTGGTTGGTGATGATCTTTTAACTGGTAATCGTGGTACAAATTTGTATGCTATTGACATCAACCAAATGGCTTCTACATCACCAATTTGTCTTATGACAAGGGCAACCGAAACTAAGTCCTGGCTGTGGCATAGACGTTTATCCCATCTCAATTTCGACACCATCAACAAGTTAGCCAAAGACAACATCGTCATCGGACTTCCTAAGTTCAAATACACCAAGGAACACCTATGTCCATCATGCGAACAAGGAAAAAGTAAAAGAGCATCATATAAACCCAAAACCGTACCTAGTTCGGAAGCAAGGTTACATATGTTGCACATGGACTTATGTGGCCCAATGAGAGTTGAAAGCATTAATGGGAAGAAGTATATTCTTGTTATTGTTGATGACTATTCAAGATATACTTGGGTAAAGTTTTTGAGATCAAAAGACGAAGCACCAGGCATCATCATCACCTTTCTGAAGCGTATTCAAGTTCTACTTCAAGCTCCAGTAAGGATTATAAGAACAGACAATGGCACAGAATTCACAAATCAGGAGTTAAGAACTTACCTCGAAGATGTTGGAATTACACATCAAACATCAGTTGTTAGAACTCCACAGCAGAATGGGGTAGTTGAAAGAAGAAACCGAACTCTTGTGGAAGCTGCTCGCACAATGCTGATTTTTTCCAGTACACCACTATTCTTATGGGCTGATGCTGTAGCCACTGCTTGCTTTACTCAAAACCGATCCCTAGTCCATCCGAGATTCAATAAAACCCCATATGAGCTAGTGAACAACCGTAAACCTGACATCTCTTACCTTCACGTGTTTGGCGCTTTGTGCTATCCGACGAATGATAGAGAAGATCTAGGAAAGTTAAAAGCTAAGGGTGATATTGGAATCTTCATTGGATATTCAGAAAACTCGAGGGCATTCAGGGTGTATAATAGAAGAACGAAAAAGATAATGGAGACGATGAATGTGAAGTTTGACGAGATTTCACATATGGCTTCTGAGAGATACGCTCTAGAACCCGCGCTTAATCCGATGGCTTCTAATCAAAATGGATTAGGACCCGCACCAAACCAGCAGACTTCTGGACACATCAGTTCAGGACTCGTGCCTCAAGGAGCTCAGTCAACAAACACGGATAAACCTTCAGAACAAGACCTGGAAAATTTCTTCGAGTTAATGTTTGATGAATACTATGGTGGAACTTCGACAAATGCATCTCCACAACATTCCGCTGCACCCGCTCAAAACCATCAACCACCACCACCATCACAAGATGCATCTTCAACAATCGAAGCAGAAGCACCAACTCCCTCAGCATCATCTACATCTACTCAAGCAACTCCAGTACTTGAAACTGTTCTACCAAACGTTGATGAGCAAAACCAAAACACAAATTTTCAAGAAGAACCTACAAATAATTCAAACGATGTTGCGTTAGAAGAAGAAGAAGAAGTATTTGAAAACCCGTTTGCATCAGACTCTGCTGAATCTTCTTCAAGGTTACAAGAACCATCTAACACACACTCGTTCAACCAAAGGTACCCTTCTACGTTTCAATGGACAAAAGACCATCCGTTAGTACATGTTATTGGTGATCCTTCAAAGCCAGTACAGACGAGGAGACAACTTGCCACTGATCTCGAATTGTGCATCTACGTGTGTTCAATCAGCCTCAAAGAACCAAAGAACATTCGGGAAGCAATGGCAGAAAACCCTTGGATTGAAGCGATGCAGGAGGAATTTCTTCAATACCTGTTACATGATAGTTGGGAACTTGTTGAACGACCACTTGATAAACGAGTTCTTGATCTCAAGTGGTTGTGGAAGAACAAACTGGATGAGGAAATGACTGTTATTCGCAACAAAGCTCGTCTCGTGGCTAAAGGTTATCCACAAGAAGAAGGGATAGATTTCGAAGAATCATTCGCGCCTGTAGCTAGAATTGAAGCAGTCCGGATTTTCTTAGCCTATGCAGCTCACAAAAACATCACAGTCTATCAGATGGACATTAAGACAGCTTTCTTGAATGGAACTCTGAAAGAAGAAGTGTATGTGAGTCAGCCAGAGGGATTCATCGACAAAGATCATCCAGACTACGTCTACAAGCTTAAGAAAGCAATTTATGGTTTAAAACAAGCTCCAAGAGCGTGGTATGACGAACTATCATCTTTCTTGCTCAAAAACAATTTCACAAAAGGAACGGTTGATGACACCTTGTTTATCCAAAAGTTCAAAGATGACATTTTGATCGTTCAAATTTACGTGGACGACATTATTTTTGGATCAACCAATCCTAACCATTCAAAACACTTTGCAAATCTCATGAAAAGTAAATTTGAAATGTCCATGATGGGGGAACTAAAATTCTTTCTTGGTTTACAAATCCATCAATCCCCTCGTGGTATTTTTATCAATCAAGCTAAATATACAATAGAGATTTTGAAAAAACATGGAATGGAAAATTGTGATTCTGTTGGTACACCAATGGTCACTTCACCAAAAATAAGTGCTGATTTGTTTGGGAAACCCATCGATCCGAAGAAATATCGGAGCATGATCGGTTCTCTCATGTACCTAACTGCTAGCCGACCCGATATTCAATTTGCTGTATGTTTATTAGCACGGTTTCAGGCAAAGCCTACCGAACTTCACCTCAAAGAGGTTAAACGGATCTTTCGGTACCTACGAAGCACCATTAACATGGGACTTTGGTATCCGAAGGATTCGGAGTTTAATCTAACAGCATTTTCAGATGCAGACCATGCTGGTGATCAAGTTACAGCAAAGAGTACATCAGGTGGAGCACAATTTTTGGGTGAAAAGCTTGTAAGCTGGTCGTCAAAGAAACAGGATTGTACTGCGCTATCAACCGCCGAAGCCGAGTATGTGTCTCTATCTGCGTGTTGTGCCCAAGTTCTTTGGATGCGGACACAGCTCACAGATTATGGCTTTACTTTTGACAGAATACCTATGTATTGTGACTCAAAAAGTGCCATAGCCATCTCGTGCAATCCCGTACACCACTCTAAGACGAAGCATATCAAAGTCCGCTACCATTTCATCAAAGAACACGTGGAAGAGGGTACTGTTGAATTATTTTTCGTTAAGACTGATTACCAACTCGCCGATCTTTTTACTAAAGCCCTTCCAAAAGAACGGTTTGACTATTTAGTTCGACGAATTGGCATGCGAAGCCTAACTCCTGAGGAGCTAGAACGTCTTCTCGAATCTTCTTGAAAAATGTTTTCAAAATCGCTTCGCTGTAAATATTTTTGAAAAAACAAAATACAAAATTTGAAAAATCAACAAAAACAAAATACAAAAATATAAAATTTTCAAAAATACAAAAACAATATAAAATCAAAAAATCCAAAAATATTCTTCTCACGACATGTCTCTCGTATAAATCAATATTCTGTACGTCTCTAGAAATGTCATTCAACAATGATACGGACATGTACAGATGCTTGAGCGGGAGTTCCTTATAATGTTTTTCTAAAACATGTCGTTTCTCAAAAGTTTCTTCACAATGGCTTTCGTATACTTCAGTACGAAACCCGTACGTTCAATGACGACTTCTGATTAATTTTCAAATCAAGGACTCGTACGTTCAATGACGAACTCTTTTTCAAAAAGTTCGAGTCTAAACAAACGAAAAAGATTTCAAGTATAAACTCGTTTTCCAACAAAATTCTTGAGCACTTTTTCAAGATTGTTCAAAAGATTTCTCAGAATCTCTCAAAATTTGTGCTCAAGATAACTCCCTCAAAACCCTTAATAAATTTTAAATATGCTATCATTAAGGGGGAGTATAAAAAGAAAAAATATTCCAAATTCATGCAGAATCTGTCTTTCTCTCCAAAAGCTTTTTATTAATCAGTTGATATCAAAAATATCACGCTATGCTATTTTTGAGGGGGAGAAGACATGATTAAAATGTGATCAAAGATGTTTAATGTGTGGCTGAATCTCAAAAGAGCTCGACTCAGATATTACCAATGAATTGACGAAGCTTAAATTGTCTGTAATCGAAAGGACTTGTCCTGGACGGGTAATAATTTCAAGCTAGTCTAACTAGTGATGTAAGCGTGTCTCGAATAGGACTTGTCTGAGTAGAGTGTACCATATCGAGAGACTTTCTTTGGACTTGACCAGGACGGGTAATAATTTCAAGCTAGTCTAACTAGTGATGTAAGCGTGTCTCGAATCGGTCATGTTCGCTGAAAGTGGATCAATTCAAAAGTGCAAACTCCTCACGCATGTGCAAATTTCTTAAAAATTCATGAGCACATGTGAAGGGGGAGTCCTTCAAAATTACAAAACTCTCAAAGTGGTAACAACAACGTGTTTTATTATCATAAACACTTTGAGAGATTTTTCACAAAAAGGTTTTATGGCACGTGATCAACAATAGGATAGTCATGGAGTTATAAGGTGACTAAGGTTAGGAAAAACCGTCCTATGATCCGCCAGAGCCGGAGGGATCTACCCAAGGACAAATCCAATAGATTAGAATTAGAAGTCCTTAGGTATGATTGAAAAAAGGAGAAAATGAGAAAGGAGAAAGAAGGGGTTGAAGAATTAAAAAGAAAAGTTATGAAAAAGGGTGAAAAGAAATAGCCCTCCATATGTTCAACCTTAGGGCAGACACCGGGTTCAACTCATATGCTACTGGTTGTTACTAAGGTGACACCGGTATTGAAGACAAAGACGTCATGGACCCAGTGACGCGCTGCACTAAACCTTCTAGCCACTCAAGTTCTCTTAAAAGAGCTTGTTTCATTCTTACGGGGAACCGGCGTAATCTATCGACCTGTCTCTTAGAGATGGTTGATATTGAATCAGGAGACCTCTCCCTAATCTCCGCATAGGAAACCAAATGTGCACTTATCGAGTCTAGAGCCCAGAGATTCATCAAAAGATCTCATAGGAACACATGATATTTCTACACTGGTTGTTCATCATTAAGGACGCCAGATGTAAACTTAAGAGTCCTACGCAGATCTTACCAATCTGCCAGAACATTTATGAGAGAATTCACATTTGTGATTCTCAATGATTGAATGGAAATTCCTGCCAGGGTCAACATCAAACAGCCCTGACAGCAGGTCACTTCGGTAATTCTTTATGGGTTACGCTTAGTGTTCGCGGTGGTTTCAAACGGTCTACAGTCGTGGAGTGATCCCCAGCGACTCACCCAGTCATTGAGCTACTAAGTAGGTCTTGTAAGCTCTCTCGAGAGTATCTGACATGGGAACGGCCTTGGTAAGGGTTAGAAGGAGTCTTCACACTATGCTGTTGACGATCTCTAATTCTTATCTGTAAGTACCGGATGTTTTATTGCTAACTGTTTATATGCAGGGACACTTCATCTCTGTGGCGACAGATTCCACGTGCTCATACATACATCTGGAAGTTAAAGAAAGCTCCCTCAAAGATCTATACAACACAAAGTTCAAAGAAAGATTCTACGCCAAAAAGAAGAATCTACAAAGAATAAAGACTAAAGATCAAAGTGAAAGAAAGGGAACTACGTGCATATGTATCACAAAGACTGAAGATGTATGAGCATGTTGGAATGGCAAACAACCACCACAGACACAGAAGTGACGAAAGGCAGATAACTCCACATCACAAAGGAACAAAGAACGATGAAAAATCAGTTATCAGAGATCACAAAGCATGAAGGAACAAAGACTAAAGACTATTCTACAACGACACACAAAGTTAAAGTCAAAGAACACGGAAGACCCACTCACGTGGAGCATCATTCGAATGACCACCCCTTAGGGGGAGATTGTTAGCATTAAAAAATATGTATTTAGAAGTGATGGTCATTCTCATACATGTAACTTTGTAATGTGTCGTAGATTACAATAGAATAGTCAATGGGCTTATGGTTTGGACTAATCTAATAGGTTATAAGTTATGTATTACAACTAGTCCATACTTAATGTAAAAGTCCAATCCATGACCAAGCCCATCCAAGCCCATTAGGGTGTTACATCTCTTACTATATAAACAGCTCAAATGAGTCATTTGAGGTGTGTGCTTGTGTGTGCTTGTGTGTGCTTGTGTGTGTTTTATGTGTGTTTTTAATAAAAGTTCTCTTCATCTCTTATCTCTATTTTATACATCTTAACGCCACATATCATACATCAAGTCACCATCTTTCCTTCATCTAGCTCTTATATTTGTGTTAAAGTTGATTTATCTAAGGTCCTACAGTCACTGCTCAAGCGGACGTTATCTTCCGTTTTGAATCTTTGCTTCGTGAGCATCGAAAACTGTCCGAGACTCACAAGGTTTGTGACAAGACACTTGATGATAATTGGAAAATGTTTGAAAAGATGTCCGGTGAGTTCAGTCAGCAGAAGAAGGTTCATGCAGAGTGCGCCGAGGTGAATTCGGAAGGGTTGAGAAAGCTGCGTGCAGAGAACGCGAGTTTGGAGGATAGGGCTAGTCAACTTGAGATGGAGAAAGATGAGTGGAGGAAAGTTTCCGGTGGGCAGGCCGAGAAAATTAGGTTGTTGGAGGGGCAGTTGTCTGATGCCAAGCAGATGTTGAGCGACGAAGAGAAGGCTTATAAGGAGCTCTATTATGAAAAGGTAGATATTGTTGTAGCCGCAGGTAATGCTGAGGTGGAGAGGAATCGTATTGTTAATGAGTTTGTCTCGGAAGCTATCCACCGTTTCCTCGGAAGTCATGAATTCCAAGCAGCATTGGCAGAACCTTTCAACTTGTTTTACCATACTGGGCTGATAGATGGGGCTGGTCTATTCGAGGAGCCGGAGAAGGTGGCTAAGTTGTTGCGAGAAGTTGAGGGGATGGATATGGAAGCCGGGGCCAAATATGGTCCGTTATATGATCAGACCCTTTCTCAGGACTATCCCTACATCCAGAAGATCCGGCAAACCCTTTACCGGAAGTTTGATGAGCTAAATGCTTTAGTTCCTGATCCTGCTCCCTTTGAAGAACCGGTGACTGGGGAGCCGGAGGTTGAATCTCATGTTGAGAATCCCTCCGGGAACCAGTCTTCGGACCAGAATACCTCAGTTTTTACCTGAAGTGTTAAGGATTAGCACATCTCCATTTTGACTATGGGCATAGATGTTGCGGATTCTTTGTGAAGCTCTTATTCGGGATTTCTTGTGTTGGTTTTGCATGGTTGATGTAATAGAATATGGTGTTGATGTTCCGTCCTTTTGTAGGATAGATATTTCGGAACATTTGATGTAATCAGTTTTGAACCTTGAATATATATATCGTCTCACTTTTTCTTTGTATTTTTAATTCTCCTGATATTCATGTTATGTGTGTGTATATATATTGGGTGATGTAGATCCGAGTGCTTCGGCCATTATGCCTTTGTATGCCCATTTGATGGTCATGGCGTTTCATACTTGGACATATATAGTATCCGCCAAATGTTTTGTTGTTATTTATTATCCGGACAGTTTAAACCTATCGGGTATAGGCTTTATATTATGCCCCCTGGGGAATGTATTATGCGGGGCAACTTGTACCCACTTGGGATTTAATTTGATGGGGTAACCTGTACCCTTCGGCATTTGGCCTTAAGCTATACCCACTTGGGGTTTTATTTGACGGGGTAACCTGTACCCTTCGGCACTTGGCCTTGAGCTATACCCACTTGGGGTTTTATTTGACGGGGTGATCTGTACCCTTCGGCACTTGGCCTTCAGCTATACCCACTTGGGATTTTATTTGATGGGGTAACCTGTACCCTTCGGCATTTGGCCTTGAGCTATACCCTCTTGGGGTTTTATTTGACGGGGTAACCTGTACCCTTCGGCACTTGGCCTTCAGCTATACCCACTTGGGATTTTATTTGACAGGGTAACCTGTACCCTTCGGCACTTGGCCTTGAGCTATACCCTCTTGGGGTTTTATTTGACGGGGTAACCTGTACCCTTCGGCACTTGGCCTTAAGCTATACCCACTTGGGGTTTTATTTGACGAGGTAACCTGTACCCTTCGGCACTTGGCCTTAAGCTATACCCTCTTGGGGTTTTATTTGACGGGGTAACCTGTACCCTTCGGCACTTGGCCTTCAGCTATACCCACTTGGGATTTTATTTGACGGGGTAACCTGTACCCTTCGGCACTTGGCCTTGAGCTATACCCTCTTGGGGTTTTATTTGACGGGGTAACCTGTACCCTTCGGCACTTGGACTTAAGCTATACCCACTTGGGGTTTTATTTGACGAGGTAACCTGTACCCTTCGGCACTTGGCCTTAAGCTATACCCGCTTGGGGTTTTATTCTTCTGGACAACTTGTGCCCTGATGGAAGCAACTTTTTATATGGTCCAAATGCATCGGATGTTTCATTGATGTGAAAATGGCTCATGCCTTACAATAAATCCTGAAATAACAAAGTACATAATGGGTTACATAAAGCATTTCTTTAGGTTAATTGCATGCCAGGTTCGAGGTACTTCCACGGCTTCTGAGGTTTGGAGCTTGTATGTGCCGTGCTGATAAGCCTCCGTTATCCGGTAGGGGCCTTCCCAATTAGGTCCCAATTTTCCTTGATCTTCCACCCTGCTGGCTTCATTCTTCCGGTACACGAAATCTCCCACTTTGAAAGCTTCGGGTTTAACCCTTCGATTGTAATACTGCTCCACTTTCTTTTTGTACTTCGCCTCCCTTATGGCTGCCATTTCTCGCCGTTCTTCTAACAAATTTAGGTTCAGATTGATTTCCTCGTCATTGTTTTCGACATTTGCCATCATGGTTCGGAAGGTAGGCATACCAATTTCCGCCGGAATGACTGCCTCGCTTCCGTAGGTCAGACTAAAGGGAGTTTCTCCGTTGCTAGTTTTCAAGGTGGTCCGGAAAGCCCATAGCACATTTGGTAACTCATCTACCCATCCGGCTCTTTCTCTTCCAAGCCGGGACTTAAATCCCTTCATTAGGCTTTTGTTGGCTCTTTCGACCAATCCGTTGGCTTGAGGATGAGCCACTGTAACACCCCCAAAATCATCACGTCAGCGGAAGACTTTTTGGGTGTTACTTCGAGGATCTTTATCACAATCATAGAAAACGACACAAAAGTGACGCTTTAAAGTTTAATTCATTCAAAATACCAAATATTCGAGACATCAAGATGTTTCATATTTTAAACAACAAGTTTATTTGAAATATATCAAAATGTTTATTTAAGCCCATGCCGGGTTACAAGCCCACTCCGTGCCTTCAAGTTCCTTCTTGTTTAATTACCTGAGATAAACACATGCTAAAAGTGTCAACACAAAGGTTGGTGAGTTCATAGAGTTTATAGTTTCGAATATTGATTTCCAAAATCAAAGAGTTTAAGATTCCATAGAAGTTATAATAACAGTTGATTATCAAATTTAAGTGTGAGTAAATCCAAAATATTCATAGTTTAAATCGTTGATTTATCAAAATCAGAAAATGAGTGATTTCCTTATCAATTCAAAAATAGTCCGTTGGTTTGCCCTTCACCGGATCAACACCAAAATAATAGTTTGTTTGACCTAATCGGGTCAACACCAAAATAGTTTGTTCGTTTGCCAATTATTAATAGTTTTCCTGCTATATAGTGAGCACAATCTCATAGTTTAATAAAACAGTGGGCTACAGCATTGTACGCCCTTAACATCAGTCGTTGTAATACTGTATCATGACTACAGTACTACCGTTCTATTGCTCTAAGCTCATGACACTCAACGATTAACAGGCATCAAAATTATCCATAATAATGATGTAAAACAGTGGCCCTCAAGATAGGTATTTACCAGTAACCTATGAAATCAAATAGCGTGCATTTGGTGGCTTTCCTCTAGCGACCAAATGGGGATTGTCAATCCCTAATAGATCTATTCACAACTACTTACGCTCACCCTTTGGGTGATTAAGGTGCATGAACGAGGGACTTTTGGTAATCGGTACTTAGGCAATAGAGATCAAATATAGCATACCATTGAAAAATCACTTGTAATCATGTCTATAGCAGGTATCTCCTTATGAGATATAAAAATGTGTAAACTAGTAAAGTTTATATGTATTATAGTCCTGTATTTAATTAATGAATACTTGTAAAAGTAAAAACAGTAGTTAAGCATGTATCTCCCCCAAAAACGTTTATAAACCATTGTAAAAACAAGTAAGGGTAGGGGCTATGACTCACCTTAGTAGCACAGTAGTAGTAGTAGTAACATAATCTCAACGATGCAAGGCAACGGCTTCACACACAACCTAAAAGATATGGTATGTTTTAGTTGATAGTCTAAATCTCGTTTTATTGCGAATATTAGTTATTCAGTTGTGATTAAAACTCGTGTTCGTTTAAATGCTTGAAGTTCAAGAACAAAGTTATATATACATATAACTTGTGAGTGTAATAATCGATGATCGATGTGTGATGGAAAATCATCAAGAATAAGTCGAAGTATGTAGACGATGTTTTATGATGTTAGTTTTAAAAGAAAAGAAATAAACGTATCGTTATATATATATATATATATATATATATATATATATATATATATATATATATATATATATATATATATATATATATATATATATATATATATATATATATATATATATATATCGTTAAAATTTATTATAGTTACGCGAATATTTATATCGTATATATATAAGTTAAATTTATAAGAGTTTTATACTAAACATGTGTATTTATATATAAAATATTAATATTATTTTTTATAAAATAATATTACAGAAAATCCCTTCAAGTTTTACAATTTTTACACTTTTTACCCTTAACGGATTTTATTTTCATCGTTAGTCCGAATTTATATATTATTACATTTTAGGTCCAAAACATCAAATATTTATATTTATTATCCCAAAGTTTCAATATTTACAGTTTATACCCTTGGAAAACTGTTTTTATACTTTTCACCCAAAGTTTACAAACTTGACACATTTAGTCCCTAACTTTCGAATATTTGCAAATTTAGTCCGAACATTACCAAATTTAAAACTTAGCATTTTTATTATTTCAATAAGCTCATAAGATCTTAAACAGCTTATATTCATAGCTTATTAGCTTAATTTCATCTTATTTCATAAAGTGGGCTTATCGATCCAATATTAAGGTCCCGTTAAGGTTTTATGATCCAAGGGGTTTGGGGGTACACTTGTTTTATCAAAAACCATATTTTTAAGTTATAATTTCATTTCAAAAGAGCTTATATGCTCAGCTTATCGAATAAGCTCAAAATAAGCTTAACGGGCTAACTATCCCAAAAGTTAACTTATTAAGTTTTATAGAAAACAGTTTTCGTCCAATCAAAATCGGTCAAGCAAATAGCTTATACGAGCTTATGAGATCAAATAAAATATGTTTCCTAATTGTTTACCAAGTGGTTAATGAGGTCGAACCATAAAATATATGTGTCGTGTGTCTAAATAATTATATACGAGACCTTTTGTTTATGTCCAAATCAAGTTTGGTTATAGTTAAAATACTTAGAATTATTCTAAGTGTTTTAAACTCAAAATTCGTATAGGTCCAAAAGAATAAAGGAACGTGTGATTTTATGTACTTATACGTTAGTATGGTTTCCAAGTTGTTATAGGAGTTCATTAAGGACTTATTGAATAAGTAGTTTAATAAAGAAAATGTACATGTCGTGTTTAAGATTAACAAAATAATGGTATCAAGTGTATGTGCCAAAATCAAAATAATGAAATGTATAAATAGAAAGGTAGTTCACAAGGTCTTACCTCACCTAAAATGGTGGGGTAAAAACGTATGTATGGATCGAGCTGGGGTAAATGGGCTGTGTAACTTGGTTCACGACACACCAAGGATCTAGGATACACAAAACTTGGATCTTGGACTCGCTTCTACACCGTGTGTGTTTGGCTAACTCCTTGTCCCAAATCAACTCAAAACTTTTACGAATTTTTGAATGGTGGTGCATTTGAGTGTGTGTTTCTAACTGAGATCATATGAGACTTATAAATACGAGTCTTGTGAGTTTAGAGAGATTGTGTTCACATGAGATGAAGTGTGGGATAAGAATGAATGCATGTAACCTCTATTCTCGTCCAATCGAAATGTTACAAGGAAATTAATGTGTCATAGATTCTCCTGACATTCCCTGATGCTCGTGACAGTTGATAACATGTCCTATAAATGTCTTGTGATGATTGGGGGATATGGGAGGTCGTTTGGACTTATGTGACATCAAGTGTACAATTTTTGTAAAATGAGTTTGAGGTTACAAAAGGGTCAGTTTTGGGATAGTAAACGAGTGGGTATGGAAACGAGTTTGGTCATTCTTGAATCCTTGCTAGGTGGTGATTCGAGCTGTGTAAAAACATCTATGTGTTGTGTGTCGAATTCATGAGAAAGTCGAGGGTGTTTGTGGTTGGTCGCGGCTGGAAGTCAAAGAAGAAACAAAGAAATAAAAAAAAAAAAAAAAAAAAAAAAAAAAAAAAAAAAAAAAACAACGCTGGGCTGTTTGTTTGGCCTGGTGGGCTTATGTTGTGGATCAGGCCCAAAAACGAAATAATAAAAGAAATAGAGATTTAAAGTGGCCTGTTAGCAGCAGTTTGTGTTTGTAGTGGCCCGTTGGGTCTTGTGGGCCCACTTAGGTGATTTCGAGAGTCGGGTTTTGGTCCAATAATATTAGTGAGCAATCTCGGGAATTTTCGTAGGCTTCGGAAATATATACATATGGTACGGTAAATAAACGAAACGTATAATTTTAATTATAAATGTTTTAAATATATAAATATTGTACGGTAAATATACGAAACGTATATTTATAAAATATAAATGTTTTAAATTTATTATATTATTCGCGATATTTATAGATTATCGAGGTTGTGTGTAAGCATCGTTCCTAGGCAATTGGTAAATCATAAATGTTGTAGTGGTTCATATAATAAGTTATGCATAAAAAAAATGTTCCCCGTAAAAATGGTATTTAATTCATGTAATATCCTTTTATTCAATTATTGATATTTACTAATCGTATGGGAAAATTACAGGAGGTTACAGCCACAGCCGTGTTGATTTGTGTAATATTCAACCTCTCGCACCAACTTTTGAACGGATCTCCCACAAAGTTACTTCCGTTGTCCGTGACGACTATCTTAGGCAATCCGAACCTACAGACAATGTTGTCCCACACAAATTTTTTGACTTCCTTGCCGGTTGTTTTAGCCAACGGTTTCGCTTCCATCCATTTTGTGAAATAGTCTATTGCCATAATAACGTACTTAACTTTTCCTGGAGCTTCGGGCAAAGGTCCCAAAACGTCAATTGCCCATTGGAAGAAGGGCCATGGTGCCATGACGGAGGTTAATACCATTTTTGGCAACTTAGGAACCGGAGCATGTATCTGACAGGCATCGCATTTTCGAATGACTTCCCTAGCGTCCCGGTGCATGGTTGGCCAATAATAGCCTTGTCACATGAGTTTTGCTACCACGGTCCGGGGTCCGGAATGCATGCCACATGCTCCTTCGTGTACTTCTCGGATTATGTAATTAGCTTGGAGGGGTCCGACGCATCGCAGCATTGGTCCTAGGTAGGATTTTTTGAATAGCACATTATCAATCAACGTATAATGGCTTATTTTCATGCACAGGTTTCGTGCTTCGTTTTGATCCTCCGGCCATATCCCTTCGTTTAAGCAACGGAATATGGGAGACATCCAATTTTCCTCCTCTTCTTCGACTATTGCGTTAATCGTCTCTTCTTCTGTGGATGGTCTTTCCAATACTTCTACCAGGACTTCCTTTGTTAAGTGGTCAAATGCTACGGACGCTAGCTTGCTGAGCACGTCCGCTTTTTGGTTCTGGGCTCTTGGGATATTCTTTATCCTGAAGCGTTTGAAGCAAGTGATGTATTCCTTGGCCTTGGCAAGGTACTTTGCCATGCTCTCCTTGTATGCAGTAAACTCTCCGTTAATTTGGCTTGCCACCAGGTTAGAGTCCACTCGTACCTCTAATGCTTCTATATGCATTTCTTTTGCGATTCTCAGTCCGGCTAGGAGTGCTTCGTATTCTGCTCCGTTGTTGGTAGCTTCGAAGTTTAATCGGAGAGCATAGGTATATTCTTCTTTTTCCGGACTAATTAACACTAGTCCTGCTCCGGAGCCTTTTCTGCTAGAGGCTCCGTCAGTGTATAAGATCCATTCTTCTGGCTGAGAGATGTTACATATCTCCTTGCGCCTCCTCCCCGGATCCGGGAAGGCTGTTCCGATGGGTACTTCATTAATGAAGTCAGCGAGCACTTGTCCTTTGACAGCATTTCTTGGTATATAGGTAATGTTGTAGGCCCCCAGTTCTACCGTATATTTGGCTAACCGTCCGGACGATTCTGCTCAGTTTAACACTTGTTTGATGGGATGGTCCGTTATGACCTTGATGGGGTGAGCTTCGAAGTACCGCCTTAATCTTCTTGATAAATGTAGTAGGGTTAAAGCCAACTTTTCAACCGGAGCATATCTCTTTTCGGTTTCGTGTAAGGTCCGGCTCACATAATGAACTGGTATCTGCCGTCCTTCCCTTTCGACCATCAGTACCCCACTTATTGCTTCCGTTGCGGCTGATAGGTATAGGTACATATCTTCTTTAGGTTTCGGTGTTGTTAGGCATGGGAGTTCCAGAATTATTTTCTTCATTTCTTGGAAGGCCTTTTCAGCCGCCTCCGTCCATTGGTATTTTTCTTTATTATCTTTCGTGATGTTCTTTAACGTTTCAAAGAAAGGTAAAGATCTTTCGGCAGATTTTGACAAGAAACGGTTGAGTGCTTCAAGTTTACCACTTAAGCTTTGCATTTCCTTTAATGATTTTGGTGATTGCATATCGGCGATTGCTCTAGTTTTCTTGGGGTTTGCTCTAATCCCTTCGGACGTCACCATATATCCGAGGAATTTTCCTTCCTCTACTCCAAAGGAGCACTTTTTAGGGTTTAACTTCATGTTTATTCTTCGGAGGTTGTCGAATGTTTCTGCTATATCCGCCAACAGCTCCTTTTCCGTTTGGCTTTTAATCACCATATCGTCTACATATACTTCCAAGTTCCGACCAATTTGTTTCCGGAATGCGGAATCTACCAACTTCAGATAGGTTGCTCCGGCATTTTTCAATCCGAATGGCATTTTAACATAGCAGTATGTTCCTCGATCCGTATAGAAGGCTGTTTTCTCTTCGTCTTCTTTTGCCATCTGTACTTGGTGATATCCTTTGTAAGCATCCAGGAAACACTTGTAGCGGAATCCTATCACCGATTCAATCTTCCAGTCTATTTCGGGTAACGGGTAGTAATCTTTGCGGCATGATGAGTTCAGGTTCTTAAAATCAATACACATCCTCCAGCTGTCGTCCGGTTTTTTTACCAGTACCGGGTTAGAAATCCATGTCGGATACCGGACGGGTCTGATTATTCCGGCCTTTAGCCATTCTTCCACGTCTCGATTTATGGCTTGGTTCTTTTCTTCCGAGAAAAATCTCTTTTTCTGTGCCACCGGTTTGTCTTGGACGTTTACGTTGAGCTTATGTTCAGCTGCCCATCGGGGAACGCCAGTCATATCTGAAGGCTCCCATGCGAAAACGTCTCGACTGTTTTTGAGCAAGGTTATTAAT
Source organism: Artemisia argyi (assembly GCA_030686995.1). Lineage (NCBI taxonomy): Eukaryota > Viridiplantae > Streptophyta > Magnoliopsida > Asterales > Asteraceae > Artemisia > Artemisia argyi. The sequence goes on along the minus strand of CM060683.1, from coordinate 186,886,299 downwards.
TGTCTTCGTCCTTCTTTTGAAAAACGCCTTCCTATTGTTACTAGCTGTTCCGGGTACGCCGGGTGAACTAACACTTCTTCGGTTCCAGTAGTTTCTTCAATGGTGATTTCCGAGGAGGTCTCTGTTTGGGTTTCCCTTTCCATCAGGAACTTTTCTTCGAGCTTTCTACACTCTGAGATGATGACCGATTGGGTTACCAGAGTGGCAATGCCTCTCGGCGTTGGGAATTTTATCATGGAGTGTATAGTCGATGGGATGGCCCATAGTTTTTTGATTCCGGACCGACCAAGTATTACATTGTACGGGGAGGGAGATCTAACCACCGCGAACTTCATGATAGTTCGGCGGTAAAGCCCTTCGCTCCCGAAGCATACTTCTAGCTCGATCTTCCCCAACGGATTTATGGCTTCTCCTGCAAATCCTATCAGTGGTGTGTTTGTTTTTGTCAGACGAGACCGGATGGAAGAGTCAAGGTTTAGGAAACAGTGTTCGTACATTACTTCTACCGAAGCACCTTGGTCAACATACACCCTTCGTACGATATATCCCTCAATTTCTGCTTCCACTATAAGAGGTTCGTCGGAGGCATCCCCTGGTAGGATCGGCGGAAAGCTTATGGGGGCGTTCATCCATTCTTCTTCCTGATCTAAAATTTTGCGTTTCGGATCCCTTTCCTGATGTCGAACCATATTGATGATTCGTCTTTGGTTGTTTTGAGGGTCATTTCGGAGAGGTGCTCTGTCTCTTTGTCGTACATCCCTAATCAGGTTGTCCAGTTTGCCCGTCTCCATTGCTTTCTTAAGTTGCTCCTTGAGGTTGTGACAATCGTTGGTGAGATGACCTTTCTCTCCGTGATAGTCGCAGAACTTATCCATGTTTTCTCTTGATGGTCTTCCTCTTAGTGGTGGGGGTGCAGGTAGCCTGAGTTGATGCTCCGTTGATAGGATCTCTTTGGGGGCCTTGGTGAGCATGTTCAAGTCTAAAGGCCTGGTATCTCTTCTGTTTCCATCGTGACGACGGTGATCCATTCGGTAATCTGTCCGGTAGGTATTTTCCTTTCGGGTAGGCACGTATGGTGCAAATTGATCATTTCGTCGGGGTCTGAAATCTTGTTTTCCTCTGAAGGAGGAGCTTTGTGTGTTGTGGTCATTCCGGCCGTATGAATTGGAGTGATAATCTTTTCGGTAGTTGTCCACCCTTTCTCCTTTCGGTACTTCCGTTAACCGAAATGCTCTTTCGGAGCGGATAAAGTCATCGACTCTCATCATCATTTCAGTTACGGTTTGAGGTACTTTTTCGGAGAACCTTTTTGCTAACTCCGGACTCTTGCAACCATCAATGAAGGAGGATATCTGCATTAATTCCGGCACTCCTGAAATACGGCTAGCCTCATCTGTCCACCGTTCCTTAAATTCTGAGAGGGCTTCATTAGCTTTCCGGGCAATCTTAGTGATTTCCATTGGATCTCTGATGCATTTCCTCCGAAGAGCGAACCTCTGTATGAATTGTTCACTCAGCTCCTCCCAACTATTGATGCTACCTCGCGGGAGGCGATCGAACCATCCCCTGGCTGCGTCATCCAGGGTTTGTTGAAACATCATGCACCAAATCGGCATGGGCCAAACACCTTGATTGGCCGCTCCCTCAAATCTGGTAATGTGGTCATCTGGGTCGGTGGATCCGTTGTATAATTTTAGATGAGAAGGCATCAGATACTTTGAACCTTTTGGTCCGGAGAAATCAATGATCCTTCGGGTGAAAGGACTCTTGGACGCTGCCTTGAAGGGTTTAGAAAGATCGTCCGTCATTTCTTCTTCGGCTTTCTGTGCTTCGACATCATGAGATTGGGCGGCCTCGAAGTCGAGATGGATAGGCTCGATTGGCGTTTCGCCCGAAGTATTGTACTGTTGGATGAGAGCTTTTAGGGTGGCGATGTGGTTTTGGATTTGTTCCATGCTACAGGTTTGGGTATTGTTATCCGGACGACTTCCACTTCCTTCAGGTGTTGTTGGGGTAGGACCTGTCATCTCTTCTCTTAGCTTAGGTAGAGTGAATGACGGGTCCCACGGATGGCGCCAATTTGTTGAAGTAAAAGTTTGTTTCTACTTCAGACAAGCGGAATGAATCCTTCAGACCAGAGTGACTCCTTCGGATTCAATATGACTCTTGCTTACGGTATGTTACTTCGGATATCTGCAAAACAAATATGTCCGTTAGACTCGCCCCGGGAGTGTATCCCAGGACCAACCTCCGGCGTGAGAGTAAGTATATATTCTTAGTGAGAGAAAGTATGAATAAAACTAGAGAGTAGAAGTGAATTAGTTAACCTTAAATGAAGATTTCCTCTCTATTTATAGACTTTTTACATGGAGCGCCAGGCTGGTTTGTACTTAGCCCTTAATGCTCGCTAGTTTAGGCTCCATTATCATATACTTTGGTGTACTTGTTTGTACTTTGGTCCATGTACTTATTGGCTTATCCGAAGGGTTATGGCCTCCGGAAGGCTGAGGTCATACGGACATTCATAACCCTTCGGATGTTGATCCGTATCGTTCAAATACACTTGAGTACTTTTCGTCTGATATAGTACCGGAGGGTATTCCATTTGTACGGCGTATATCCGGAGGATACGTACGCCAACACTAGGTTAACCTAACAATTTTAATTATTTTTAATATTGGTTCAGATATTATTATTTTTGAAACGTATCGCGAGGTTTTGATTATTTTGGAACGAGTTCGGTTCGAGAAAGTTGTTTGGTTATTTAAGGTTTCGGGTTTGGCCCGTGTATTTACACCGGGCAACTTAATCCACTACACCTCTTACTATTCTTATTATTATTATTAAAAATCTATTTTTTTTTTTAAAAAGAGTAAACCACAAAATCGTCCTTGTGGATCCGGATAGCAACACAAACACAACACCTTCATCACCAAAAATTCACTCTCCCTCTCTCTCTCTTTTCTTATCAACCATCACCGCCACCCTAATCCCCCCCCCCCCCCAATCGCACCACCACCGCCACCCTCACATCAAATCTAACACCACCATCTTAACCATCTTCTTCCGATCTATCTATTGGTACAAACCACGCGCGATTTGGACCACCCTAACACCCTTTTTGAATTAACATCACCACGTTATCACCACTTACACCATCTTTTCTTTTGGGTTTTTGAAGAAATCGAATTTTTGGAGTTTGTTTGGAGGTGAGTGGCCACAAAATCAATTCGTGCGCCCCGATTCATACTCAAATCGTGGGTATCTTGTCATTTTATTGATGGGTTTTGATGAAATAATGATGGGGAAATGATGTTTTGACAATAAAAGTCCGTTTGGTATCTTGGGTTTGGGTGTGACGCGAGTTTGGTACTCGATACGTGACATTTGGGTCGCGTTTGGTTTTGTTGATGGCTCGAATGGAGCACGACCGAGACACTAGGTCTCGATGTGACCACTCCCTGACTCGTTTGGGAGTCTAGGATGTTTTGTTGGTCTGATTATACATGATTCTTGGTGTTTGATTCTTGGTATTTGGTGTGTTGGTTGAGTTGTGATTATTCTTGGCTTGTTATTGTTGTCGTGGTTCATGGCCGACGACCCCTCGGGTCCGTTTGGTTCTTTTTGGCTCGTTGGAGCAATGCCGAGACCTAAGGGTCTCGGGCGAGGCCATATTATGAGTTTTGTGGTTTCATTTCTGACCCGGGTTTGACTTGGTAAGTCGACCCGTATGTATGGTATATATTGTTGATTGTTTATATTGTGGTGATTATTATTATTGTTGTGGCATACTTTGGACCGAAGCTTTTGGATGGGTCGAGACACTTTGTGGTCTCGACTTGATATACTTGTGATTTGGATATGGAGATGTGTTGTCGAGTGTGGACTTGGGGACCGATTGTGAGACGGTCATTAGATGACGGAGATAGGTTAGTTGGGTGCCGTAGTCAGACCCTCAAGTTGTAGCACGTGGATATGGGATTGATTTGGACGGAGTTGATTTATTTATTTTGACTTGATTCTTATGTTGGACTTGGACTATGAGCCGAGAGTCATGACTAGGACATGTGACCAAATTCTATGACTCGATAAATATTTAAAAGTCAAACATTAAAAATAATACTCGTAATAATATTATTGATAATATAATCGTTTATATACGTATATAGACGTGATAAACGTATATATATATATATATATATATATATATATATATATATATATATATATATATATATATATATATATATATATAAATGCGTATATTAATAATAAAACGATCACGAGTAAACATATAATAATATAACGATAATTCTTATACTATGCAAATAGTGTAATAAATGTCGGAATATTGTTATAGATAAATACCTCGAAATAATGTCGAGAACTAATAAGTCGGGTGAGTAATAAATAAAAACATAACGATTTTTATAAATTTAGAAACTTATCGAGTTATACGAGTTGTGGTTACTTAAAGTCCAAGTGGGCTTTATATTGTGACTTTCGTGTTATCACGGATATATGAAGATTAATATAAACATTTTCTATAGCAAGTGACTTATTTAATCGACGGATTAGATCGAGTTATTTGATGATATAAAATGAGTATATTAATGGGCATCGTATCCCACGACGCCCATAAGTTGTGGTATATGTTTTAGGGTAACAAATTACTATGTATCTCGTGGAATTTGGCCGATTTGACGATATATATAGGGAATTTATTGAGCTACGATATATACCAAATAGAATTCTTTGTACTATGTGCTTTTAGTTGGGTATAATTTTGGAACGATATATTACGTAAATAAATATGGGAGATTACTCAATCGACGGATTTGGTAAGCTTCGATGATTTATTTAAATAATATGTTGGGCTAATATTAGACCTATAGATAGTTTATTATTTCATTCGTTGTGGCTTTTTGGTTTGAGTTGAGTCGACCCTTCACCCATATGGATACCAAACATCGAATTTCAAATTAATATGAAGTTAATTCGAGAAATGGATATTTTTGGAAAGTAAAACGGAATACGTTCGGGAATGGGAATATTTGATTTTGAGGAAATGGTTTCTGAACGAGTTTGATATTGTTAGGAAGTGCCGAGTCTGTAGTTGCTGTTACGTGAGTTGCTTGAGTTTGCTTACGTCTTTCTTCTATCGATTTCTTTTGAGGATTTTCTGGACTTGAGGTGAGTCATAGCCCCACTTTTACTCTTGAACTTTGTTTTCAATACTTGGGGTGAGAAACGTGCAAATCGTTTTATGTGGACTATTATCGCTTTAATTATTTAAAACTTGCTATGCTTATAGAACTAGGTAGGTTTTAGCGCATGTCGTATCCTTACGAATGCATGAACATGTCGTATCCTTACGAATGTTGGGCATGTCGCATCCTTGCGAATGCATATTGATTGATTTGGATTTAGAGCGAGGCCTAGTCCCGAACTAGGTAAGCTATTGGATTGGTTATAGAGCGAGGCCTAGACTTGAGCTATGTAAGCTATCGATTTGATTGATTTGAGCTATAGCGTGCACCTATAGGGTTGATTTGTTTTGGTTGGAATATTTTGGTTGGATGATTGAGGCCTAGTCTAGCTAGCAAGCGTTTTACGTATATGTCCACTATATTGAATTATGAATTTAAACATATGATCTCACCAGCGAAAGCTGACTTTTAGCACGTCTTCTCAGGTAATTAAGTGATGCTCTATGGATGCTTGGGATTGGAGGCTTGGCAATGGCACCGGTTATGGATCTATTTTTCTAATACTCTGATAAACTATTGTGGGCCTATGTTTATTTCTATTGGGCCTTACTTTGGATAATTATTGGGATAAATGTAAACTTTAAAACCCGTTTTGGTTGTGTTGTTCTTATGTTTACTTTATCTCGTTCTTTCATGACTTTGAATGGATACCAATCCCCGTAGCACCCCGAAAGCTTGTTGAGTCTTCCGCTGTATCAAATTTTGGGGGTGTTACAGATTGATATCAGAGCCAAGGTTATAGAGAACTAGGTAAATAGACACCTAAACTATAACCGATTTTTATAGAAAACGATCCTCGACCATTGCCCGCCAGCCCGCCAAGCCGAAGCATCATTATTATTATTGAGGTATATTGAGATGATTGTTAGATTTAGGATTCTTGAGATGATTTGAGGATTTGAGGTTTATTGATTTAGTGATATGATGGCGTTTTGAGGAATTATATGCGTTTTGAGGAATTATATGGCTAAATTGTTTTACGAATGGTTTTAGTAATGCGGTATTTTAAATATTTCTTGATTATATATGATTTGGAATTATATGGCGATTTTGATATGGTATTTGGAGTTCGCGGTTTAGTTGTTTTGAAACACTTACACCCACCCTACGCCGTTGTCACAGACTATGGCCTCCCGTACGCCCGATGTTGTTAAGGATATTCTTACTACACCGGTATTTCCAGCACAGTTTACCATGGCTCTTGATGACCCTTACCAGGTTGCCATGCATTCAGCTACTGTGTCACCGACAGCTTCCACTTCAGCACCACCTGCTGCATCTACGCAGGGACCCTCATCTTCTCTAGGGCTCCCTGGTACATCGAGGCAGCTTACTCTTCATCAGGATTTAGCTCGTGTGGCTCCACGTTTTGCCCATCGAGCTACGGCACGTATGCCGGTACGCCCTACTTCACCACCTTTACAGATAGATGCTCACTCTCTTCTGTCAGAGGCGCCACCTACATCATTGCGTCGTCGTCCTAGATCACCTACCCCTTCACCACATGGTTCACCTGTTAGGAGACGATGATTGATGATGTACTCTTCCGATGAGGAGGAGGAGGAGTACAAGGGTGAGGATGAGGCTGATGACCCCCAGGAGGCTGAGCAGGGTGATAATGATGACCCTGAGGAGGAGGATGACCCTCAGGAGGAGGAGATGCCTGATGATGATGATTTGTTAGTGCCGCCAGCTCAGGCTGAGGAGCCTGATTCACCTATACATCCAATTGAGCCTGTTTCACTTGATCATCCATTTTTGTTTGAGTTGCCACCTGGTAGTCCCGTTGAGTCGGATGCATTTTCTGACGTTTCTGCTGAGCATGCAGAGTTAGGTGAGACTGGTAGGATGTGGGCTCAGATTACTGATCTTGGTGAGAGAGTTACACGTATGTCTGAGCGGATTGATAGGGTGACCGTTGAGTTCATTGGGGAGTTGAGGATTGACATGGTTACGGCTGAGAGGAGAGTTACTGAGATGAGGAGGGGTTTGATGGAGATTCACGAATAGATAGAGAGTTTACAGCGAGGTTTTATTACAGCTCGAGAGGCCGACCGCAAGTTATGGCAAAGGAATGCCGAGCTGGAGAAGGAGGTGGCTGACCTCAAGAGAGACAGCGACACCCATAGTGTGGAGTTAGGATCATTATGGAGAGATCTTGATGGCTTGAGGCAGGAGTTGAGGAGCCTCCGCCAGCAGCGTGGCTAGATGTTTGAGCTATGTTATCTTGTTGCTTTCTTAACCGAGGAGTGTTCGGTTGGAAAAGCTAGTTATCCTATTTTGATGTATTTTTCGTTGATTACTCGTCTTGTTTGGAACGATTATTATCTTTTGTGTTTTTGGTAGTTGGAACGATGTTGGATCTTTATTGTATAGTTGATGGTTATTATTATATGGTATTATGTGGTTTTTGGATATTATGGAAATTGAGTTCCTATTCGCCTTATTGATGTCTTGTGGTGTACTGTTGATATTCTTTCCATGACTTGGCTTCGTTGATTTAATTCTTGTTGAGTATATGATAAGTTCTATCGGAGACTCACGAACTTGTATGATGTTTCAGATCAATGGCCCCACGACGAAACCCTGTTAGAGCTACCAGAACTGGTCCTGCAACGACTACCCCTGGTCGTCGAGGACGCCGTCCTACTCGAAATGTTGAGACCCCTACTCTTGATAACCTGGACACTACTAACCGCAACAATAGGAATCAAAATGTTGATGTTCAAGGAGACAATGATCATGTTCCACTTAATGCACCTACTGTGGATCAAGCAATGATCAATCAACTTGTGGAGCAACGAGTTGCTGAGCTACTAGCTGAGTCAAATCATTTCAACAATTCTGCTGGAACATTTCCACCTGTTTGTGCTAATGGATGTAACTACAAGGAGTTTAAGATCTGTGGACCCGTTGAGTTTGGTGGAACTGAAGGAGTGGTCTACTTGGTCAGGTGGATAGAAAAGACTGAGTCAGTGTTTAATGTCAGTGGTTGTGCAGAGAGTACGAAGGTAAAGTTTGCTTCTTTTACTTTCAAGGATGAAGCTTTAACTTGGTGGAACAATTACCGTAACTCGGTTGGGAGTGATGTGGCTTATGCTATGACTTGGGAGCAATTTAAGTCTTTGCTGATTCAGACTTACTGCCCAAGGAATGAGATTAAGAAGCTGGAGATTGAGTTCTGGAACCATAAGGTGAAAGGTACCGATATGGAAACTTACAATCGCCGTTATCGAGAGTTAGCCTTACTCTGTCCCGATATGGTTAAGACTGAGACTCAAAGGATTGACAGGTATACCGATGGGTTGCCGGTAGCTACGAGGAACGATGTGATTTCTGCTAAGCCTGCAAACATTCATGAGGCTATCACTATTGCTCAACAATTGATGGACTCGTTGGCATTGGAAGAAGCTGAGAAAGACAAGAATGGAAAGAGGAAGAGGGATAATCACTCTAAGGTTAATGATCATTGAAACAAGCGACAAACAACTACTAGAGCTTATGCTATGGGAGATGGAGATAAGAAGAGCTACAATGGAAATGCACCCAAGTGTAACCGATGTTATGGGAATCATTCTGGACGATGTACTGTGGTGTGCAAGAATTGCTCTAAGATGGGACACATAGCTAAGGATTGTAGAGCTCGACCTCTTGCTATGGTTCAAGCTACTCCTGAAACTATGAGTAAGGCAAATGTTACTTGTTATGGATGTGGAAAGAAGGGACATTATAGGAATGAGTGTAGGGAATCGTGGAACCGAGGAAATCAAGGATCGGGTGGTAATGGGTACAATAATGGGAACTGTGGAGCTGGAGGAAACCGTGGACGGCAAGATAATGGGGACCAACGTGTGGAAGCTGGAGCTGCTCATGGAAGAGTGTATGCACTTGGGAACCAGAGAGGAGAAGATCCGAACGTCGTTACTGGTACGTTCCTTCTCAATAATCGTTATGCTTCCATACTATTTGATACTGGTGCCGATAAGAGTTTTGTGTCCACTAAGTTTGCACCCTTACTAGAGAAACCCCCGATGGCCTTAGGAATTGGTTATGATGTAGAGTTAGCTAATGGGAATATAGAGAGGATTAGGACTATCATTCACGGTTGCACGTTAAACTTTCTGAATCGTCCTTTCAACATAGATCTTCTACCCGTCATGTTAGGAAGTTTTGATGTTATTATTGGTATGGATTGGTTGTCAAAGTATCGCGCTCATATAATTTGCGATGAGAAGATCGTGCGTGTGCCATACGGCAAGGAGATTCCGAACATACCAGGAGATAGAAAGGATTTGAGATGCCCATCTAGATTAGCGGTCATATCTTGCACTAAATTGCCGAAGCTAATGGAAAATGGATGTTACCTTTTCTTAGCTCAAATTTTTTAGAAAGGAGGGAAGGAAAAGAAGGAAAGGTGCATTGGAGACGTACCTATAGTTCATGATTTTTCGGATGTGTTTCCCGATGAATTGCCGGGAATCCCGCCTACTAGACAAGTGGAATTTCAGATTGAGTTGATACCTGGTGATGCACCTGTAGCACGAGCGCCTTACCGTCTTGCACCTACTGAATTGGAAGAGTTGTTGAAACAATTAGCTGAGTTAGCCGAAAAGGGATTCATAAGACCAAGTTCTTCGCCTTGGGGAGCCCTGGTCTTATTTGTGAAGAAGAAGGATGGATCGTTTCGTATGTGTATTGATTACCGAGAGTTGAACAAGTTAACGGTGAAGAATAGATACCCGTTACCGAGGATCGACGATTTGTTCGATCAGCTTCAAGGATCGAGTGGGTATTCGAAGATCGATTTGAGATCGGGATATCATCAGCTTCGAGTTCGCGAGGAAGATATTCCGAAAACAGCTTTCAGAACCCGTTACGGGCATTACGAGTTTCAGGTAATGCCGTTTGGGTTGACTAACGCACCGGCGGTATTCATGGACCTCATGAATCGGGTGTGTAAGCCTTACTTAGATAAGTTTGTGATTGTGTTCATCGATGACATTCTAATTTATTCGAAGAGTGAGAAGGAGCATGAAGGGCACCTAAGACTTATCTTAGAAGTGCTCAGGAAGGAGAAACTATATGCCAAGTTTTCAAAATGTGAATTTTGGATTCCGACGGTACAATTTCTGGGTCATGTGATTGATAGACAAGGAGTTCATGTACATCCTGCTAAGATTGAAGCGATTAAAGATTGGGCTGCACCTACGACCCCAACAGAAGTTCGTCAATTTTTAGGTTTAGCTGGTTATTACCGAAGATTCATTGAGGGATTTTCGAAGATAGCAAAACCGTTGACCAAATTGACTCAAAAGAGTGTTAAGTATGAATGGGGAGATAAGGAAGAGGAAGCATTTCAGTTACTTAAGGAAATGTTGTGTAGTGCTCCTATCTTAGCGTTACCTGAAGGTAACGAGGACTTCGTTGTCTATTGTGACGCTTCTCATAAAGGTTTGGGAGCTGTGTTAATGCAACGAAAGAAAGTGATAGCTTATGCTTCCCGACAGCTCAAGAAGCACGAGAAGAACTACACCACCCATGATTTGGAGTTAGGTGTTGTGGTTTTTGCTTTGAGGATATGGAGACATTACTTGTATGGAACCAAGTGTGTAGTGTTTACCGACCACAAAAGTCTGCAACACATTTTGAATAAAAAAGAGCTCAACATGAGACAGCGACGTTGGATTGAGTTGCTAAGCGATTATGATTATGAAATTCGCTACCATCCTGGTAAAACAAACGTCGTTGCTGATGCTCTTAGTCGAAAGGAGAGAATTCCACCGTTACGAGTTAGGTCATTAGGAATGACTATCGTATCGCCATTACCGTCTCAAATATTGGAAGCTCAAACGGAAGCATTGAAAGCAGAGAATCGACCTGCTGAGAACATATTTGGGATGGCAGAAAATGAGAAGGGATTTGTTAAGCGTTCTGATGGAGTATTATGTGTTGGAGAGCGAAGTTGGGTACCATTGTATGGAGGAATTCGAGAGTTGATTATGCATGAGTCGCATAAGTCAAGATACTCTATTCATCCTGGGTCTGACAAGATGTACCAGGATTTGAAAAAGTTATATTGGTGGCCAAATATGAAGGCAGATATAGCGTTGTATGTTAGTAAGTGTTTGACTTGCTCTAAGGTTAAAGCCGAACATCAAAGACCGTCAGGATTATTGACGCAGCCAGAACTCCCGGTTTGGAAATGGGAGCGGATTACGAAGGACTTTATTACCAAATTACCAAAGACAGCTAGCGGTTGCGACGCTATATGGGTAATTGTGGATCGTTTGACTAAGTCTACTCATTTCCTGGCGATTAGTGAAGATGATAGTGTTGACAAACTTGCGAGGTTGTATATGAAGGAGATTGTTTCTTGTCATGGAGTTCCGATATCGATTATTTCTAATCGCGACAGCCGCTTCACGTCAGCATTGTGGCGATCACTTCAAACCGCTTTGGGGACAAGACTTGATATGAGTACTGCATATCACCCCCAAACCGATGGTCAAAGTGAGAGAACTATTCAGACTTTGGAGGATATGCTTCGTGCATGCATAATAGACTTTGGTAAAGGCTGGGAGAAATATCTACCCCTTACGGAGTTCTCCTATAACAATAGCTACCACACAAGTCTTAAAACTGCACCATTTGAAGCTTTATATGGTCGTAAATGTCGTTCACCTATTGGTTGGGCAGAAGTTGGGGATAGCCAACTCACAGGCCCTGAGCTTATTCTGGAAACTACTGAGAAAGTAACGCAAATTTGAGATCGACTGCAAGCAGCTAGAGATAGGCAAAAAAGTTACGCCGATCAGAGGCGTAAACCCCTAGAATTCCAGGTTGGAGACAAAGTGACACTAAAAGTCTCGCCTTGGAAGGGTGTGATACGTTTTGGGAAACGTGGGAAACTAAATCCCCGCTACATTGGACCATTTCTTATTTTGGAAAGAATTGGGCCCGTAGCTTATCGATTGGAATTACCACCGGAATTGAATAAAGTTCATGATGTGTTTCATGTTAGCAATCTGAAGAAGTGTCTTTCGGAGGAAACGCCAGTTATACCAATTAAGGATATTCGTGTGGATGAGAGTTTAAATTTTGTGGAAGAGCCGATTGAGATATCGGATAGAGAGATTAAACAACTTAAGAGAAGTCGTATTCAGCTTATCAAAGTTCGTTGGAATTCGCGGCATGGACCAGAATTCATGTGGGAACGTGAGGATGAGTTTCGAAAGAGATATCCGAAGCTTTTTACTTCATAGATGGGTTGTTCCGAGAGAAACCCGGGACGGGTTCCTTCTGAGGCTGGGAAGATGTGACAACTGGCAAATTAGGGAGCCGTTTTAAACCCGCATTACATTAAAAATTATAATTTTGGAATTTTTGAAAAGTTTATTGTGACGAGATATTTTATGAACGTTGGAATGTGATATTGATCGTACGTTAATTATGATAATTTGATTATTTATTTATGGTTTGGTTTGGTTCGTTCGTGATGATTTATTTTGAGATCATTATTTTGGCACTACATTGACTCCGGCACTAGGTTAACCTAACAATTTTAATTATTTTTAATATTGGTTCGGATATTATTATTTTTGAAACGTATCGCGAGGTTTTGATTATTTTGGAACGAGTTCGGTTTGAGAAAGTTGTTTGGTTATTTAAGGTTCCGGGTTTGGCCCGTGTATTTACACCGGGCTACTTAACCCACTACACCTCTTACTATTCTTATTATTATTATTAAAAATCTATTTTTTTTATAAAAAAAAAGAGTAAACCACAAAAGCGTCCTTGTGGATCCGGATAGCAACACAAACACAACACCCTCATCACCAACAATTCACTCTCTCTTTCTCTCTCTCTCTCTCTCTCTCTCTCTCTCTCTCTCTCTCTCTCTCTCTCTCTCTCTCTCTCTCTCTCTCTCTTTTCTTATCAACCATTACCGCCATCCTAATCCCCCCCAATCGCACCACCACCGCCACCCTCACATCAAATCTAACACCACCATCTTAACCATCTTCTTCCGATCTATCTATTGGTACAAACCGCGCGCGATTTGGACCACCCTAACACCCTTTTCGAATTAACATCACCACGTTATCACCACTTACACCATCTTTTCTTTTGGGTTTTTGAAGAAATCGGATTTTTGGAGTTTGTTTGGAGGTGAGTGGCCACGAAATCGATTCGTGCGCCCCGATTCATACTCAAATCGTGGGTATCTTGTCATTTTATTGTTGGGTTTTGATGAAATAATGATGGGGAAATGATGTTTTGACAATAAAAGTCCGTTTGGTATCTTGGGTTTGGGTGTGACGCGAGTTTGGTACTCGATACGTGACATTTGGGTTGCGTTTGGTTTTGTTGATGGCTCGAATGGAGCACGACCGAGACACTAGGTCTCGATGTGACCTCTCCTTGACTCGTTTGGGAGTCTAGGATGTTTTGTTGGTCCGATTATACATGATTCTTGGTGTTTGATTCTTGGTATTTGGTGTGTTGGTTGAGTTGTGATTATTCTTGGCTTGTTATTGTTGTCGTGGTTCATGGCCGACGACCCCTCGGGTCCGTTTGGTTCTTTTTGGCTCGTTGGAGCAATGCCGAGACCTAAGGGTCTCGGGCGAGGCCATATTATGAGTTTTGTGGTTTCATTTTTGACCCGGGTTTGACTTGGTAAGTCGACCCGTATGTATGGTATATATTTTTGATTGTTTATATTGTGGTGATTATTATTATTGTTGTGGCATACTTTGGACCGAAGCTTTTGGATGGGTCGAGACACTTTGTGGTCTCGACTTGATATACTTGTGATTTGGATATGGAGATGTGTTGTCGAGTGTGGACTTGGGGACCGATTGTGAGACGGTCATTAGATGACGGAGATAGGTTAGTTGGGTGCCGTAATCGGACCCTCATGTTGTAGCACGTGGATATGGGATTGATTTGGACGGAGTTAATTTATTTATTTTGACTTGATTCTTATGTTGGACATGGACTATGAGCCGAGAGTCATGACTCGGACATGTGACCAAATTCTATGACTCGATAAATATTTAAAAGTCAAACATTAAAAATAATACTCGTAATAATATTATTGATAATATAATTGTTTATATACGTATATAGACGTGATAAACGTGTATATATATATATATATATATATATATATATATATATATATATATATATATATATATATATATATATATATATATATATATATGCGTATATTAATAATAAAACGATCATGAGTAAACATATAATAATATAACGATAATTCTTATACTATGCAAATAGTGTAATAAATGTCGGAATATTGTTATAGATAAATAACTCGAAATAATGTCGAGAACTAATAAGTCGGGTGAGTAATAAATAAAAACATAACGATTTTTATAAATTTAAAAACTTATCGAGTTATACGAGTTGTGGTTACTTAAAGTCCAAGTGGGCTTTATATTGTGACTTTCGTGTTGTCACGGATATATGACGATTAATATAAACATTTTCTATAGCAAGTGACTTATTTAATCGACGGATTAGATCGAGTTATTTGATGATATAAAATGAGTATATTAATGGGCATCGTATCCCACGACGCCCATAGGTTGTGGTATATGTTTTAGGGTAATAAATTACTATGTATCTCGTGGAATTTGACCGATTCGACGATATATATAGGGAATTTATTGGGCTACGATATATACCAAATAGAATTCTTTGTGCAATCTGCTTTAGGTTGGGTATAATTTTGGAACGATATATTACGTAAATAAATATGGGAGATTACCAAATCGACGGATTTGATAAGCTTCGATGATTTATTTAAATAATATGTTGGGCTAATATTAGACCTATAGATGGTTTATTATTTCATTCGTTGTGGCTTTTTGGTTTGAGTTGAGTCGACCCTTCACCCATATGGATACCAAACGTCGAATTTCAAATTAATATGAAGTTAATTCGAGAAATGGATATTTTTGGAAAGTAAAACGAAATACGTTCGGGAATGGGAATATTTGATTTTGAGGAAATGGTTTGTGAACGAGTTTGATATAGTTAGGAAGTGCCGAGTCTGTAGTTGCCGTTACGTGAGTTGCTTGAGTTTGCTTACGTCTTTCTTCTATCGATTTCTTTTGAGGATTTTCTGGACTTGAGGTGAGTCATAGCCCCACTTTTACTCTTGAACTTTGTTTTCAATACTTGGGGTGAGAAACGTGCAAATCGTTTTATGTGGACTATTATCGCTTTAATTATTTAAAACTTGCTATGCTTATAGAACTAGGTAGGTTTTAGCGCATGTCGTATCCTTACGAATGCATGAACATGTCGTATCCTTACGAATGTTGGGCATGTCGCATCCTTGCGAATGCATATTGATTGATTTGGATTTAGAGCGAGGCCTAGTCCCGAACTAGGTAAGCTATTGGATTGGTTATAGAGCGAGGCCTAGACTTGAGCTAGGTAAGCTATCGATTTGATTGATTTGAGCTATAGTGTGCACCTATAGGGTTGATTTGTTTTGGTTGGAATATTTTGGTTGGATGATTGAGGCCTAGTCTAGCTAGCAAGCGTTTTGCGTATATGTCCACTATATTGAATTATGAATTTAAACATATGATCTCACCAGCGAAAGCTGACTTTTAGCACGTCTTCTCAGGTAATTAAGTGATGCTCTATGGATGCTTGGGATTGGAGGCTTGGCAATGGCACCGGTTATGGATCTATTTTTCTAATACTCTGATAAACTATTGTGGACCTATGTTTATTTCTATTGGGCCTTACTTTGGATAATTATTGGGATAAATGTAAACTTTAAAACCCGTTTTGGTTGTGTTGTTCTTATGTTTACTTTATCTCGTTCTTTCATGACTTTGAATGGATACCAATCCCCGTAGCACCCCGATAGCTTGTTGAGTCTTCCACTGTATCAAATTTTGGGGATGTTACAATTTCCATCACACCATTCCATCAAGCCACTCAACCTGCCACTACAGTAGACAAGATGGAAATGGTGGATGACATCACTAGGCACCCATAACCCATCCATTGAGGGGTTCTTCCAAGCAACCTAAATTTTCTTCTCTATGAAAGGCTTCAATTGCTTGGTAACACTCACCCTCAATGATGACCAACATATCCTCCTGTGGGAATGTAAAGCTAGCTTATCATAAGAGCTTATTTCTAGCTTATTGGTCTTTTAGGCCCAATCGTTAAAAATCATATGTTTTAAAGGAGATCGATAGCGATTTACTTTGGTGAAAATTATGTGTCGAGATCAACTTATTTTCACAAGTTATATATACGAAATCGCTTGCTAGCTAGGTGGTCTAATAGGTCGTGAAAGAATATGGTATGCTTATTACGTGATATTTAAAGTTATACGAGCGTTTCTTAGCATGTATGAGACGTTTATATATATGTGAAAAGACTTAGAAATATTTATGTGTTATAATCCGATTTTAGTAAGCTTCAAAAGTAGGTTCGTTTGATGCATGTGAAGTAAATCTAACGTGAAATATGAGTGTGTCGTGACTCCTAGGCCTTCCAAGATAGAGGCTAGTCACATATCGTGTACTATATGTAAGTATGTATGTAAAAATATATAGAAAACTTATATACGATCGATATGATATAAATATGATGCATGAAACATTTTGAACGTGTAACTTGAATTGAAATGAGGTCAAAACAACTTACTACACCTCTTGGGTGGTAGAGAGTCGAGAGTGGAAGAATGAAACACAAGGAAACGATCAATTTCGATTATAACCCAAAATAATAACGTATAATTCAAACCCGATTATCCTTTCTTGCTTCCAAACGATCTTGTAACAACTTCTGGCCTTCAAGAGAGAATTTTTAGGAAGAAAGGAAGTTTGAAAGTGTATGGTGAATGATAGAAACGGATGCATGCACAAGGAGTATATATGGTGACTTTTCCTAACACGTAAGTGTAAAAATTTCAAGGAAACCAAAAATACTATGCAATGTCAGTAACTATAGGTTCCTAGGATGAAATTATATCATATTAAAACCCTTGTGAGAGCTTGAAATAAGGTGCATGTATTGGTGATTCATGTATATGTCGACCAACCTATTTATTCCATACACGATTTGATAAATCGTGTACCACTTGGATATAGCTGATCATGAATGACATTTAAACATGAAATCATGCTAGGAATGTGATTAGGAATACTTAGGAACAAACGGGAAACAAAACGGTTAAGAAATGAATCTATTGTAAATCGATTGGATTGAATTTTTGTCAATCACTTCGCCTCTTAAAAACGTATCAAAAGTCGTCCTATGAACATGACACTCGACACACTATTAGTTGGCTAGGTGGTGAATGAGGTGATACAAAAATATAGATATGTCGTGTGTAAGAATCGAGCGTACAAGAGGCGTTTTGTAGGCATGAAGCTAGTCGAATATATATATATGAAATATTAAGAATTTGGAGTTGGACTTTGGCCTTGGGCTTGATGAATAGTAACTGGGTGTTGGGCTGGAAAAGATTAAGGGCCCGTTTGTATTTAAGTGTAATTAGGAAATTTAATTAAGGATTTGTGAAATGTAATTAGTATAAATGAAATGTTTAGGTTTCGAGTAACGTGTCGAGGATTGGTTCCGTCATTTCGTGAATTATATTATATCGTGATAACGACTGATTAATATAATAAGAAAAATTTCAAAATTTTCTGAAATAATGAAAATTAGTACGGTAACGAAAGATTATTTATTTAATAACGATATAATTACAAGGAATTTTTACAAGGTTCTACAGTCGACCACCCGACTACCGATTCACGATTTTTGCAACCATGTATAATATTACAAAAACTATTAAGAAATTAACATTATAGTAGAATCTTATGATCCCGATCTGATCTTACGATCATGATCTTACAAAGACGAAAACGATCCTAGGTAGGATCCCGATCTTTAAAATCTTGCTCATGATCATCTCGAGATACAAAAATGTCAAACCAAATTGACTCTCTACACTTGTCCTCACAATCACAATCACAATCACAATCAAACCCATTTTTTACACAAAGCCGCCTTTAATGCAAAAAAAAAAAAAAAAAAAAAAAAAAAAAACTACATTTTTTCCACACAGTCATGATCATCACAAAGCTCACAACACACCTAAATTCCAACTTCAAAAAATTTATTTAAAAAAAAAAAAAAAGTCAAAAGTTGATCACAATAATGGACCAAGAACCTTCATCGTAAGTTACCCACTTTGTCTTCTTCCTTACTTTTGACAACTCAATGTTCAGTTCATTAAAAACTCAGTTTTTCTTCTTTGAGGCATTTCGTCAAACACTTTATATTCATCTTTATAAAAGTATAAAATTAAGCTTCGTTAATGCATGTTTTTTGAGGAAAATTGCAGTTTCGAGACAAGTGAGATGCTGGGAAGATTCTTAGCGAGTACCCATTTGATGCCGGAGTCATGGAAGATGTGTGCAAGGGCTCATATGGGTAAATGGAGGGTTTATGTTGGGTTTTCTGGGGTGCAAATGGTTTGTTTCAGGGTTTGGTTAAAAATGGTGATGAGGAGGACGTTATGGTGGATGCTGGTTTGCTTAGTGGGGTGTTTGTTTCGGCTTGCGTTTTGGGCTTATGTTTCGTAAGTTCTTTTTGTGGCTTATTTTGAAGTTTTTCGGCTTATATAAGCTTATTATGTCATATAAAGCTTATATAAGCCGAAAAGATTTCAAAACCAGGTACTACTTTTTGGTTGCCGGATTCTGTGGTGATTGGTCGACAGATTGGGTTTGGGGTCGCCGTAATCTGGGTTTAAATATGAGGAAGATGAAGATGTAAGGTGGTAACCGGTTAAACAAGTTACAGGTCAAAATATTACTGCCTATTTGTGGATTAATTTGGATGTATATTGCATGTAATGGGACAATTGTGGGTCAATTACCTACATTGGTTACACTTGAAAGCGTACCTTAAGTTTCCTTGACCTCTGCCATAAATCAAAACACCTATAATCATATTAATACACTAGTTGCATGACCTGCCCAATGGACGGGCTAGTTTCATAATTTTCGTTTCGGAATACCTTCAATGTACATATTAGGGAAGGTTGAAACTTTAAATCTATATATCATACGTAAATGCATATGTGAAAAACAATTTTATTAAAGATACAAATCATATGAAATGCCTAATGAAAATCCAAAAGGACCAAAACACAAGTATATTTTTGGACTATAAGCTTATGAGTTAATGAAAGGATCAAAACTTTGTATCCCATCACGAGATAATGTGGGCAAATTAGAGATGGAACTTAAGGTTGTCAGTTTATAAATTTAGAGATGAAAACCAAGCATTCGATTTAATACCTAAAAAAGGTTTTATTTCTTCAACTGTTAGTGTTATATTTTATCCTAAGTTCGTCTTGGGCTCATTTGATGAAACAAAATGGTGGTTATGATACTTGAGGTAGTGGAATTGTTTGAAAGGATGCAAAAGGGTGGAAAACTTATTCTCTCAACCCATGCTTTAAGTTGTGGTCATAATTTCTGGAATCTATTTAGAGTTGACTGACTCAAACAAAGTCAATTCATGAGATTAGTCGACGGAAAGTGAAATGACATAGAAACTACAGGAGTATAGGGAAAAAAAACCTAACGTATAATTTTTAGTTTCAGTGATAGGAGCCTTTTGCCCGTTTGTCATTCAAGTATGGAGATCAAAAGCAGGAAGTGCACAGATGTGTTGTTCTTAATATTTATGCTGATTTGCTTTCAGATATGCTCAAAAGCACAAGAAGATTCATCATACCAGGAGATCCCGGTGGGAGTGATTCTAGATACGGGATCATGGGTCGGAAAGATTGTTCATAGCTGCATGACCATGGCATTATCTGACTTTTACACCTTTAACAATCACTACAAAACAAGGATAGTTCTCCACAGAAGGGATACACAAGGTGAACCACTGCATGCTCTATCTGCAGGTAAATAACGTACTATTTCAGATTATATTTGATATATACTTAAAGAAGATAAAATATCTCTTACAACTTCCAAGATATAAAGGGTCAAACTAAAGCAAAGTGATACTTGCCATATCTAATTGGAGAATAAATAGAGATCAAACTTAACTGAAACTAGAATCAGAACGGGTAAACCATAATGGTTTATCCTCTAGTGGTTGGTATGACATTCTAAAAGTTAACCAGATGCTGAATTGAAACGTAGCAAATTTTACGATTTTCTTGTTTTCCTGCCAGCTCTTGATCTATTGGAGAAGAAGAAAGTCCAAGCAATCATAGCTTCTGAGTCAGCAACCGAAGCAAAGTTTCTTGCAGTATTAGGAGACGAAGCAAGAGTACCTATTCTTTCTTTTTCACCAACTCCATCTTCCAGTAAACATCCTTATTTCCTTCAAGTTTCACAAGATGAAACTACTCAATTTAAAGCCATTGCTGCAATGGCAGAATCGTTTAAATGGAAGAATGTCATTCTCATATGTGAGGACGCTGCAAATGATATAGAAGCGGTGAAGTTTATAACTAATACCTTACAAGAGAATAACATTATTGTAACGTATATGAGCCCAATTTCAACCTCTTCCAGCAATGGACTAATTCAGGAAGAGCTTCACAAGCTTTCAGCTATACAAACAAATATATACATCATGCATGTTTGTCATTCTCTTGCATCCCGTGTTTTATCAAAAGCAAAATATTTAGGATTGATGGATGCCGGATACAAATGGATTATCACGAGTAAAACTATGGACTTCTTTAACTTCATGGATGGTGAAGTTGTTGAGTCTATGCAAGGTGTGGTGGGTTTTAGATCGTATATTCCACAGTCAAGGGATCTTCACAAATTCACATTGAAATGGATTAACGAACATCATGCTATGAACCCATTGATGGAGCTCAAGAGAATAAACCCTTATGGTGTCTGGGCATATGATGCAGTTTCAGCACTAGCAATGGCTATTGAGAGGACACAAACATCTAGCAAAATTCCAAGGGATACATCGCTTATGGATCAGATGTTAAGAATCTCATTTCGTGGTTTGGCTGGTACTTTCCAACTTATGAATGGTACGAAGAGTACACAAGTCTTAGAAATAATAAATGTGATAGGTAACAGGGAGCGAAGGGTTGGGTTTTGGACAAAGAGTGTTGGTTTAACCAGAAAGATTGATAAGCTAAACTCAATTCCTGATATCATCTGGCCAGGAGGTATCTCGACTAATCCACATAGGATGCTACAAACAAGCAGAAAAACCCTCAGAATCGGCCTTCCAGTGGTAAATAGAACAGGGAGACTTTTTCAAGTGAGTTATGATGCTCAAACTAATTCAACAATTGTTTCAGGGTTTTGTGCAGAAGTATTCCAGGCCGCCTTTAATGGATTAGGTCGCGATGTAGCCTTTGAATATATTCCATATAGGGGAAAAGCTAAAATTAGCAAAATTTACAATGACCTTATAGATCAAGTCCATAACGGGGTACGCATATTATATAAACTAGTATTCTTAGTCATCAATATATATTGGGAAAGAAATATAACAATCACAGCTAATTTATTATTATCATTTGTATCAGGAGTTTGATGCTGCAATTGGAGATATAACAATCACAGCTAATAGATCTAAATTTGTTGACTTCACATTGCCATATACGGATATTGGCCTTGCAACACTATCAAGAAACGCCGATACAAGCATTTGGATCTTTATGAAACCACTTAGTTCAGATCTTTGGGTTGTGTCTGCTTGTTTCTTGATTTTGACTGGCATTGTCGTTTGGATACTTGAACATCAGATAAATGAAGAATTTCAAGGTTCAACAGCAGAACAAATCGGGACAACCTTCTGGTTTGCCTTTTCAACACTTGTTTATGCTCATAGTAAGCTCTAGCACCCTGTTTTATTTGGATTTATTTATTTACTTTTTTTATTTTTTTATTTTTTTTTAAATTATTTTTTTATTTATTTTGCCACAAACACATCTAAGTATAATGGCCAACAGAAATTTAGTAAAAGCTAAACC
This sequence comes from Artemisia argyi, assembly GCA_030686995.1. Classification (NCBI taxonomy): domain Eukaryota; kingdom Viridiplantae; phylum Streptophyta; class Magnoliopsida; order Asterales; family Asteraceae; genus Artemisia; species Artemisia argyi. Next base: position 186,863,982 of record CM060683.1, on the reverse strand, counting down.
AATTTAAGTTTCGGTTTTGAAAATTTCAGGGGAGAAGCTGCAGAGTAATTTGTCAAGATTCGTAGTCATAGTGTGGTTGTTCGTAGTGCTTGTGCTCGTTTCAAGTTACACTGCAACATTAAGTTCGCTATTAACTGTTGAACAAATTAAGTTAGCATCAAAGAGAGGGTCTATTGAATACCAGTATGGTATACAGAACGCTGTTGTTAAGAACTTGAATTATAAGTATTCTACACGAGAGGAATGTGCTGATGCTTTAATACGTGGCAGTAAAAACGGTGGTGTTGATGTATTTGTTGCTGAAATTCCTTATATTAAGGAATTTCTTGCAATATATCCATCTGGCTACTCGATGACCGTATCTGAAACTATCACCAATGGTTTTGGCTTTGTGAGTCTCTTCACTATACAATTCTTTAATATTAGCGTTAACATGGGTAAGAGATCAAAGCTGGTCAATATTTTGAACAGGATGAGAACTATATTACCCAATATAATAACAAATCCAAGTCTTTTTTTTTTATTAAAATGAGTTAGGAAGGTTTATGCATTAAACATGTGGGTCACTTTTGACCTGTGCAACCACTTTGTTTAAGCTAATCTGTTTCTATACCTTCAGTTTGACCCGCTAAAGATAGAATGTAACTTGAATCGACCCGTTCAATCTTAAATAGGTCGAAATTTGAGCTAATATGTTTAAGTTAAATTTGTTTCTTTACCTTCAGTTTTTTGCATGTAACTGGCTTAAGTTAAATATGAAAATTTGACATTGTAGATAAAGTCTATCCTAGTCAAATGTTAGCTATAAAATGTGCAGGCATTCCCGAAAGGTTCAGCGTTGGCCCCTGAGATGTCATTTCAGATTGCCAAATTACGAGAAGATGGGACTTTAAAGTTATTGGAGGATAAGTGGTTTAATAAACAATTAGATACCGCGTCTGGGCCCAAAATTTTAAACCTTGAAGGTTTGCGTGGTCTATTTCTTATCAGTGGGGTTTCAATGGCATCTGCACTTTTCCTATACATGCTTTATTTTGTTCATGAGAAAGTGCATTTCAAGCACACCATGCTGGCGGGAGGAAAGCTAGCATTCATCATGAGGTTTCTCAAACCTAGATTCCTTAGTCTTGTTTAAAGAATATGGCCTAAATTCGAATTACAACGTTCACATATATCTTGTATGAATTTGTATTTGTTGTATTGTTGTACTAGTTATCCCCTTCCTTTGTTAGCTTGTACATACACACCCCGATCGCATCAATATGATTAGGATTTGGCTGCTATGGAGGAGGATTATATAACGTATAGCCATTGCACGACAAGTAAGCTTGTAGCATGCAAGTGGCCTAGGTGGGAAGTAATCGGAATATATAAATTTTGAAATTATGCATGACATGGTGATAGGACCATAGAAATATGCTTAGATACATTAACAACAGCAAAATGACATATACATAGAGTTACCGGTTACGAACATCACACTTATTATAATCAGTAGTCATGTAAATTCCTAAATATATACGAAGTATTTCACAGACCTGGATATTTTGGTTAGAAAGGGTACGTAGTTGTGAATTAGCAGTTAATTCAATATTTAATCATAATTAGGGTTTTAATAAACCTGATGATAAACGGAGCAAAAAAATGCAGCGCCGCATCGCATTCGTCGGAGTGGCGGTTAGGTTCACCGGAGCAATAAAATGACTTTTTTCTTCTTTTTAATCATAGTTGTAAATATTAGTCGTGCTAATAAGGTTAATTTTTTCTTCTTTTTTTTTTTAGAAACAAGCACGTGCTTGGGACTGGGACATAAGTCCGTGTCTGAGAACTGAACACGAGGCTGATTCGGTTTGCACGAAATCTTAGGCATTGTTTGTTATCGTATCAAAAACTTTTTTCAATTTTTTTTGGGTAACCATGGTTTAAATTTCCTCAAGTGTGAAAATAAAATAAAAGAAGTGCGTTTGTTTTTTCCTCCCATGTTTGCAAGCAGGAAGAGTGACCGAAAGAAGTGTGTTTTTATAGTTTTAAATATAAGAGGCAAAAAGGACTTTTTCGTCTTCAATTTTGTAGAAAAGTTTTTGTATGAATATCATTTATGTAACTTTAAGACTTTAGATCCACCTATTCTCTCGCAAACATCATTTTGCAGATCAAACATAAAACATTTGAAAAAACAAACAAAAGCATAATTGTCATCAAGCATGAGGAGGTCAAGCCAATAAATGGATTAGGGTGATAAAAGTCTTGTGTTATCAAGTTCGGCTCAATCTTGTTGGTTTGTGTAATGCCATCTAGGCTTGGGTTCAAAGCTGTTGATTGTTTTGATGAAGATAGTATGAGTTTGAATTTGATGTCCGGAAACATTGAAATTAAAAGAGAGACACTTAATGCTGTCTGGAACTTAATGATCTCATTTTCATTCTGGGGGGCATTTTCATTTTCCAACAAAACTGTTGGGAAAATAACATGAGGCCCAACTCTTGTCATCTAAATAAGCATGGCTGAGAATGTAGATGTGGCAAGAGCTTGCATGTTGATATATGCCTAACCGCGACTGATTATACTTTCCAAATTCTACATTTTTTATGATATGCAGCTCAACTGTATCATACAAACCTACGATACATGTTATGTGGCTTCAATCAATACCAAAACCTACGATATATGAAAAACTCACTGAATTTGACCAAAGTCAACAATTTGATACTAGTACTTAACAAAATTATATCCCAATTAATTTGAAGATATTCGTGCCAATCGTGACTATTCTATGATCTTACTGAATATTATTAAAACATGATCATCTCCAACCTCATCAAAGATTAAATGATTTTCATCAGGAATACAGTTTGACTTTATGATGAAGTCAACTGTAAAAACAGAATACTGTGAATTAACTTATCTAACTTCAAAAATTAAACTGATAGCTAGTACACCTTTGTGAGAAGCACATGTACTAGATTATTTCATCCAGTACAGTATCATTTTACAGTAACTCAGTTTGTTATATAAATTAACACAACTTTTAACCACTAAAAGTCAACTGTGCAGACTTGAGCTAAACATTATTGCATTTCATTTCATCATATATAAATTAGTCGCATTATGTTTCAACCAAAAATTGAATGACAGATTTTTTTTTAATAACAAAAGTGAAAACATATTTTTGAAAGAAAGAAAAGAACAATCCGAATATCATACATTGACGTTGATACAATACAGCTATCTTACGTAAGACTAATGATCCGTCCGGTCTGCTGAAAAAGAAACTGCTGGAGCTTGAAACCGGCTTCAATATTAACGTGCCACTGAGACCTGGTATCGGCAAGAGTATTTGGACACCATACATATTGACTTTTGCGATGATATAAATACACAGATACATGACGGAAGGTTTTGTTGATGAGCATTATGCCATGTGAAGGCACTATGATGGGTTCCCAATGAAGTGCAGAAATTCTGAGTCTAAGCAGATGAAGACAATCAACGACATCAAAAAATCATGTTGCAACAATAAGCATTTGGTAAGAAAAATAAGTAACATACTATAATGTTTGAATATTGAGAATCGAACATCTTACAAGAAAATGGCAAAGTACCATTGTCAACTACCAAACATTATTGTAATTCTATTAGCAGCGACAATATAAGTATTATATTCATGACCACTCTTGAATTTCATTCGATAACAAAGATTTTCAGTTTAATAATTTTTCATGTGTAAGAGTGTTGTTGGGTTGTGACTTAGGCTGTTCTTAACCTTGCAATTTTCAAGAATATAACCATTACAAAACAGGGTACATATATGCATTTTTAAAGTAATGATATGACTAACAGAAAAGATAGAGTAAAAACTTCTTACAAGAATTCACTGGGAATTGGCTACTTGGTGGTCTCTGTATTGTTCACGTCTATATGTGCCAGACGTCAAATTCTGAGGTTTCTGAAGACGTAATAATACACAGACCTTTCAGCTGAAATATGCTCCATGGAAAATCACTTATGCCTGTACGTGATATGTTCAACTCCCTCAAGCATTCTAAACGTCCAATATCCTCAGGTAAAGTCTCAATCCCAATACAAAAACGAAGATATAAATGTTTTAGACTTCTTATGTTACAGATGCTGTTTGGAATATCTCGTAAAAGATTACACTCCATCAGAATTAATGTCTCTAAGGCTCTAAGCATTCTAATTGGCCAATATCCTCTGGTAACTTCTCAAGATGCCAACAAGATATGATTTCCAGACGTTTGAGATGTTTCAACATACAAATGTTATCCGGAAGAATTTCAATTTTTGTCGACGATAATGTTAGCTCTTCTAAACACTCTAACTGGTCAAGGTTCTTGAGAGCCTCTAGAATACTGCCTTCAAGTGTAAGCTTTCTTACACAATGCAAACTACAGATGCTTCCAAAAAAAATCTCAAGGTTTGTGCAAGCACAAAAACCTACAGATATAAGCCTCTCAAGATTTCCAAATGATGATTCTTGACCTTCTTTGTAGTAACAAGAAAATTTAAACTTCGGAAAATCATTGTCAGAGTGCAACGGGCATACATCTATTGGCTCTGAAATCAGATGTAACTCGGATAAAGAATCATGATGCTTATCAAGCTGCTTGTCAAACCGGAAAGATTTAAACCTCCCAAAACCACTCAAGTCTAAGAAGACAAGTTTTTTGAGACATCCAATGGGAGGATTAAGTTCTACCAAGTCATAACAGCTTTCAAGATTTAACCTTTCGAGATTTGGAGTGAGCCTAAGGTCAAGGGTCCTCAACTTTGAATGACTGAGGTCGAGATATATGAGCTTTAGACTTTCGGCGGGCATTTGAAGTTCTACCAAATCATTACAGCCTTTGAGTATCAGTGTCTCAAGATTAGGAGTACTCCCGAAGTGAAGGGTCTTTAACTTTGAATGACTGAGGCTGACAGATACGAGCTTTGGACTTTCAGTAGGCATATGAAGCTCTACGAAATCATAACATTCGTATATAGTCAACTGCTCAAGATTTGGAGCCAACCTAAGGTCAAAGGTCTGTAATTTTGAACTCTTGAAGGTGAGGAACCTGAGGTTATTTAGAACCTAATATTGGTGCAGTGACAAAGCAATAGATATATAGGATCATATAATGAATCATGAGAAACAACAAATCAACCATCATTATACCTTTCCTTCTCCATCTTCCCAAAGTTGAACAATATTGCTGCCATTTATGTCAAGTTGAACAAGATATTTTCCTTGAAATGTATTCGGTAAAATCGGAAAAGGAAATCCAGCCCAACTCATGTATCGTAAGGAACTTGGAAGGTATTTGGAAGTATAGACATTTTGTTGCTTGGGTACCCTGAAATCGAAAAAATAAAACCCCTTAATTTTTGTAGGAAAACTAAATTTCAAAACTCCCAAAATAACTCAAAACATGATCAAATTGAGAGTGAATGAAGATGATATAAAGCGTTTTGAATGATTATTAGAAAGAGAAACTGAATTTGGGGAAAACTTTTAAAGAGACAAAGATGAAGATGAGAATTGTTATGTGTTTTTTATTTGAAAATTGACACCAATTTTTATTTTGTCTCACATAATACCTAAAAAGACAATAATATCCTTCTATTAAACAGTCAAACATAGATAAACTAACGGAGTTAGAAATTTTGGACCGAACCCGCAATGAGCGTTTCATTTTAGACCAAACCTGAAACTTTTGAAACTATTTGACCAAAAATGAGATACCTGGATAACCACAAGGACCAAAAATGTAGTTAACTCTTATTTTTATTAATTAAAACATACTAACTTAATTCTTACCAGGTCATTAGTCAATATATACTCAATTTCCTTTTTAACCCACAATCGGCTATGTCTTTGAGGTTCATCCGGGTGTGACCGACGAACAATATTCCTTCCCATTTCTTGTAAATGATCATGCATCCCCAACCTTTCATCAATAGTTATAAGAGATTTCTCCTCAAGAACTCTTAAACCAATTTTAGCATGGAATCCATGGCTTTCAAGCACTCGGATTGCTTTGTCTTCCTCCCAACCTCTGAGTAAGCATGCAATATCCAGAAATATTTCTTTATAATCACGCTCAAGACTATTATAGCTTAATTCCAATTTTTTCAAAGTTTCCTCCAACGGAATTGTTTTTAGTCTTTCTATGGCATCTTTCCATTCAGTTTCATCTTTACCACATAGAAATGAACCCAAAACTTTTATAGTCAATGGTAGACCAGCCGCATAACGTACAACTTGCATCGATAGCTTTTTGTAACCTTCAATTTCAATTTCTCTCCCAAATGCATACCAACGAAACATGAAAATTGCTTCATCATTCGATAACAAATTGATACCATGAATCGAGTTCACTCTGTGTGCACGGAGCACTTGCTCATCTCTGGTTGTTATGATAATTGTACTTCCCGGCTTGAACCAATTACGAACGGTTAACGCCTCAAGTTGTTCTATGTGATCCACATCATCTAGAACAACTAGAACCTTTCTACTGTGCAAGAACTTTTTCATCATATTTTTTCCATCAGAAACACTACTTACTCTAATGTTATTACTACTATCATTTAGAACATCTGAGAGTACTTGCTTCTGCAACTTCTTCAAACCCGACAAAGAGGTTTTTGAAATTTCCCTAACATTTTCAACAAAACTTTGACCCTCAAACTGGATGGATATACGATCAAAGACAGCTCTGGCCAAGGTTGTCTTCCCCGCACCTCCCATCCCCCATATCCCTAGCATGCGAACATCATCAACACTGGTTTCTAAAGATGAAACAACATCGTTTACTCGGGTCTCCATGCCTATTAATTTTCCATCAACATCCGAGTTAATGAAACGCAACTCTAGTGATATCTTTTCAACAATCTTTTGGATAAATTTAGCTTCATGTCTGTATGTAAAATAAGATTCAATATGCTTGTTAAAAATCCTACTTGAACAATCAATCTAGATAATAACACATACAATTGTATATAAAGTAATGTCATAGAATCAGCTATCTGTTAGATACTAGATGAATAACAGATGGCTGGGTATAAGGTAAATTTTTTCTGGGTCAAAACAGGTTGGGGCTAACCGCAAACACTTCCCTTCAACATCTAACTTATAACATACTTGTTTCAATGCATTAAAAACTGCTTTAAGGTTATATGCATTAAAAATACACCATGTTGAAATATAAATAGTTATTGACCCATTTGACCCATTTGAGATGAAACATGTTTTTTTGAAAGCCATTAATTGTGTATATAGTATAAAAATAAAACTAGCAAGGAGCTAATAACAACGACCCTAAAACTACAACTACATTGGAACCCACCAGAAAACCCCAACCTGAACCTGACCCATTCAAATCATCGGGTCAGCTATATCAACCCTAACTTGTTTACACGTAACCCGAACCTGACCCATTTAACCCGTATATATACTTAGGTTGACAGGTTAAATAGGTTACATGGGTTGAATATGTTAAACGGGTTTCGAGTTGACCTATTTAATCCATTTTATATATAAAAGTTAGCACATTACACGAGTTAAATGGGTTAAACGGGTTAGTGGGTCGACCCGTTAAAAAAAACTTAAACGGGTTGGCGGGTCGACTCGTTTATTTTATTCTCAACCCGAACCTGACATGTTTACTAAACGGGTTAGATATGTCGACCCAAACCTGACCCACAATCTATTTAGCTCAACCCGAACCTGTTAATTTTCGTGTCGGTTTCAGGCCGGGTTTCGTGTCGGGTCAGAAATTGCCACCCCTAACTGTGACTAGCGTTTTCGAGTGCTGAGCCATCATCACCAGCCGAGATGGTCCCGGAAAACGTTAACCGGACGGCGTGAGGTGGGTACCGTGGCTCGCGTTTTCTCGTTTCTTTTCCGCGTTTTCACGTTTTTAAGAAGAGAAGAAGATGACACCGTATGTGTAAACTCTCAATAGATGATGGTTTGATGATCAGTTTCTTAAGAAGAGAAAAAGGATAGGGAGGCGTGTATGTGGCTACAAGGTGGAGAAAAATTAGGTTTACATATGAGAAAGTTTAGGTATTTAACTAACGGATTTTGATGTTATATTATTGTGGGCTTGTTATTCATTTGGGCCAGTTAAGGTAGGACTTTCATTATTACAGTATTACACAGCCTTATCTTGCAAAAGTATTTAGATAGCATGTGTTTGCTAGTGTTTAACAATGAAATTTGATGTTTAGTTTAATAATGTCTTATATCATTTATATAAATGAAAAATAATTATAAAAAATTGAGGTGCTTGACGGCACTAGAAATGTGGTGTTATGGAAGGAGGGGTGTTTTTGGTGTTATGAGGTATTCTGGTGTTATTGGAAAAAGTGATGATGTGGCAGCGTTTTTTTCATAACACCAACTTGATGGCTTGGTGGGTACCTAGTGCTCTAAGTCGGAAGAAAAGAAAAACATTTACCATTTTATACCTCCAAAAATGCGTATAATAACTGTAGCGGTACAAGAAAACGTGATTACTAAAACGATCAAGTGACAAAAGTACTAAAATGATATTTTATGAAATTAACACTCATTTTTTTGGCTAGTACTTTTGGCAATAAAACATCCAACTTTCTGTTTATCACAAATTAACCAACATAGAATGTTAATTCATATATGAATGAGCATGATTGTTTGCCATTTACATGCATATAAGGTTTTAATCGCCCTTATTTGACTGATGTTCATAAACATTCTCAAATTTCTTGCAATTATTAAGTAAAACTACAGAAAACCATTGTCAACCAACATTTAGAAAGAATATCCCAAAACATCACTCACAAAAACTAAGAAGCACGACCAGGACACTTACCGCGGCATGATAATAAGCGGAATACTACATGAAAAGTGACAAAATTTGTAATAGCGTAGTCTGCAATTGTAAGTCCGTCATCGAGGTTCCTCCCTGCATATCTGAGCCTCATGTCCGAAGGGTAGCCTGGTTTCCTGTCCTGGATCATCGCCTTCACATTACGTATAGTGTCTGATCTGTCAGCTTTCAGTGCGATGGTTTTTCCATCCAGCAACTTCACAAATACTTCCAGCTCACCTCTCAATCTCAGCACGAGATGGAGGGTTGCATCTCTCTGGATGTTGTAGTACGCAAGTGTACGACCATCTGCAAGTGTACGACCAGCAAAAATTAACTTCTGCTGGTCAGGAGCGATTCCCTCCTTGTCCTGAATCATGGTTTTCACATTGTCGATGGTGTCAGAGTTGTCGACAACCAAAGTAATGGTCTTGTCAGTGAGGGTTTTGACAAAGATGTGCTTACTACCGCCAGCGGGGTGGATCAGATAGACTGTGGACTCCTTTTGGATGTTGTAGTAGGCTAAAGTACGGCGCTCCTTAAGCTGTTTACCGTCATATATCAACCAGCTTTGCTCATGTGGCAGGATTCCCGTCTTGAATTTGATCTCAAGCTTAACTTTGTCAACTGTGTCATTGCTCTTGACGTCAAGAGTGAAGGTTGTAATGGTCTTACCAGAGATAACTTTAACGAATATTTGCATCTGTGGATTAAGAAACACCATAAGAAAACGTGAATAATATAGTTATTATATATACGTCCACTCAGTGGCGAAGCTTGGATTTTGTAAGTGGGGGTCGGGATCTAAATTTTTTTTTTCCTAAGGCTATATTTCAGGTATACCGAAATTTTTGGGAGGTCGAAACCGAATATACCGAAATTTTTCTACACGAAAACTATATACCCCTACATCGCAAAAAAAATTTCGGGGGGTCGGGCGCCCCCCCCCCCCCCCCCCCCCCCCGGCCCCTATGAAGCTTCGCCTCTGCGTCCACTTAAGAACTTAACTCAAAGAAATACAACTAATGTAGTATGTCAAATCTAATGAAGCCTCAAATAGCAACTGAATACAAAGATTGGGTTGTTGTAAAGTAACAACTTTGTTCATGTACGTCCGGTTAAGTATAACAAACCAAACACGAATATCAAATTATAACAAACCAAATTAAATTCCTTGTGCACTTGACCCAAGCCCTTTTGGTCTAGTGGTATGTGAGTTACCCACCAACCGAGAAGTTGTGGGTTCAAGCCTCGCTGAAAATATTTGTGAGATATATTGTGAGATATGGCGTGAAAAAATTGTCGCTCACTGAAAAAAAATTCCTTAGTGCATTTGAAATATATAGGCCTTGCTAGTGGTCGTGTAGGATTGTAACAGCCATTTTAAAAACATAATAGAATGTCAATGTGATCTAAAACTCAGTATCTAAACATACACATCAGTATAATAATGTCTATTCAAATTGAATTGAATCTTATTAATAATTTTAGGTCTCCAAACAAAGTACGGAACTATCAAATAACAAGTTTTAAATCCCAAAAGATACAATGTGAAACTAAATAGAGTGAATAACAAAATGCAAAGCATCAAAATCCATATGTATGGCATGTATACGCAACTGATAACAACATAGCTCTGAAAACCTAGCTAAGCTAGGGCCAGCCTATAAGTCTATTCAACTTGCGAACATCCAAAAAGAGACATAGTGGACTAGTCACATCGCTACAGTTTATCGTCGCAAAAAGTATTAGCGACAAGGTCTTTGCGAATACCTTTTGGCGAGAACTTGTCCTCGTCAATATATGACCATTAGCTGGCCAAAAGCCATCTCTAATGAGGACGAATGTTGTAGTGCTACCTCATGTAGACACTAGTGCCCAACATAATATTATTTATGCTTTGGCTTAAAGATAAGCACGATACATCATATTGTTTATAAATAAAATATTGAAACCTGAAGACTTAAATGCCAAAAGCTCATCTACATGAAAGCTATTCAGAGAACTTCAAGAGTTAGGCATGTAAAACCCATGAAAAGACTTATTGATTCAGAGTTGCAATGTAAAAACTAAAAGCAATTTTCTAATAGAAAACATGTTTTTACCTTAGAGCATCGGCACCAACACTCGAACATTGCCGCTCAAAACTTTATTGGTAATTAGGGTTTTTTGGTTTTTTCTGTTTTACGGATACGTATTTTAGATTTTTAGTGAAGTCAGTCATGATAATTATGTTCAAAAAAAAGTCATGGTAATGATGGGCTTTGCTAAGATTCTAAGAAACATATCAATAGAAGTCCAAGGTTTGCAAGTTTACTCAACAAGTCCCTTTAACTAACACGATATTTATTACAAAAAATGCCATTATTGTCCTTGTAGTATCTCATTTTTGCACCTTATACCACTTTTAAATTTTAATTACAAAAAATGCCATTATTGAAAGATCATTACAATATCCCGTTAGCCAATGTTGCAAGTCAAGGTATTTTAATCATCTTACTTTTCCCGCCTTTTAGCCCACCCACCTGACAGTTGCCTTCCTAAGACACCCCTATTCACAAGGACATAATTTGCAACACAAGTTTATCTTATATTACCTGAATCACATGATCAAACACAACATCAAATCAAACACACAATCAAACCACACGCACAATCAAACATGATAATTGGACATTCACTTTGGTAGATTCAAACACCCAATTTCCTGACTCATGATTTTGGTCTTATTTATGGTAAGCTTTAGTTCTTCTTGTTTTTTAACTTGTGTTTGGTGCGTTGGATGTGCCATATGTTTTACATCTAATGGATGATGGACTGAAATTTCATTTTCATAAAATAAATGTGCGCGGTACATTTTTGATATCTTAGTATATAAGGTGTTCATTTAAGAAATTTTCTCTTTTTAGAGCAGAAGGTGACTACCGGCCTCAAGTTATAACTTAACGCAGGTGCGTTATCGTCCTTATTGCCTTACCGTCCCTGTGCGTTATTACCACGTTAACGTGGTGTGGCAGCTGCTTAACGCAGCGTTATGCTGCGATCTGAATAAAAAAAATCACTTTCACCCCTCTATGATTGTCTGTGTGTTAATGTTTGTGATGTGTTTGTGTTTGTGTGTGTGTGTGTTTAGTGTGTGAACAGGAATCAACGATGGGGAAGATGATGACATAAGTTCGACATTTGCAGCTTAGTCCCCACTGTGGTATTGTGGTGTTTACAGTTCAGTCCTTGTGGTTATAGCAACAGTTTTTTTTTTCTTTTTTTTTTTCTTTTTTTTTAATAAAATTTTTATTTAGTTTTTATTATGTGGTAGTTTTTTTAATTCGTAACGTTATTTTATTTTATATTGTAGTGTTTATTAATGAAATATTAGATTGTTGAATGAATGAAATAGTTAAGGGTTAATTTATAAATTAAAAAATGGTGTTGAGTTAAAGTGAGTTATTGTACCATGATGTATTTTAGTGAGTTAAGATGAAAATGTTAAAGCTGATGTGACAGGATAACTCAGTTACCTTACCCCTTGCTCTTAAAAAGAAAAGTTACCTTACCCTTGCTCTTAAAAAGAAAATGATGTGTCTTTATAATCTTTAGTAGCTTTTGTACTATAAGCACATACATCAAGACATTGGTGCTCCCATGGTTTTAGCTATAAAAACACATTCAATTTTCATACATCTACCTATGTGGGATAAGCTATACTTTCATTTTCTTTTTAGACAATTTCCATTTCTCTTTACCTTGAGAGAGGCAATATCTCATCTACAACAACCAACTTAAATCTTTTGCCACATTTTAGTTAGTTGCGAAATTCAAAATAGCTACAAGCCCCTAAAAAAAATATTAGTTGTACACACATCAATATAATAATGTCCAGAACAAAAATCTGACAGTTGATTACATGAAAGTCCATTAGGAACTCTTTTATTGTTGTCTTGTAACGAGTAGAGTTAAGGTCTGCACAATGTTGCGAATCTATACAAAACTTCTATCTTTTTGTCTACAAAATTACGCTATAGAAAAAGCTAAACTTTATAATCTGTCCATACATCATGCAATCAGCAACATCTACTCTATGCACCCATTTTGAATATAACAAATCAAACTTTATAGAAAACTTTATAGTTATTCAAGTTTAACCCGAGAGGTATAATGTGATCAGACTTAATATATTTCTGTGTTAAAGAATGTTCCTTCTGTACGGTTGAATATTTACATTGCTTGTTGCATTGGATCAGTTACCAAGAGGATGAAGTTTAAGGCGTTGTTGTTGCGTTTTGGCTCACTTTCTTGATGTCCAGAAAATGTTCAGATGACTTTTAAGTCATTTTCATGTTGTTGGTTCTATCGTCAAAAGTATGGCCATGTACAATCTCGTGTCCGATTTTGATATAACTTTGAATAACAGTAGTTTTGGATCTGAAGTACATGAAATTGTCCTATATTGGTTTTTCTTAGAGCATACTTGCATAGTTCAATTTTAAACGCAAAGACATTTGTATAAAAATACGTAACAACAGTGTGTTTTGTTTATTTAACGAATTTGAGTTACATTTTATGCGTGATTGTGTGAAGAAACGAATGAATTGATGCTTTTATTTAAACTAAAAAGATGATGCTATTAACTTAAACAATTTATTTTTCAAAATTGTTCGCTACATTCGTCTGGTGATTGTGTGAAGAAACGAATGAATTGATACTTTTATTTAAACTAAAAGTCTGGTGATTGTGTGAAGAAACGAATGAATTGATACTTTTATTTAAACTAAAATGATGATGCTATTAACTTAAACAATTTATTTTTCAAAATTGTTCGCTACGTGTAAAACGTACTGTTGATTTGACCGGTAATCTCCGGTAATCTCAATCTCGAAGTAACATTTATATCACCAGTCATATAAACAGTACTAATGGCTTCCATGGTTTGTATGCTATAAAAAGACATCCATCTTTTGTGCATCCACCTATGTGGGACAACTTCCATCTTCAATTTTTTTGTTCTTTTAGTTTTCAGTTATTCCATTTGTCTCACTCGAGAGATACAAATGAATTAGTGACGTAATGACATTGGTTTGAAGTTTGATACAAACTTTCTTTATGTGTTTCCGTTACAATATGATCTTAATATATAAGAACTGGAGATACGAAATGGACAGAACTAGGTAACATGTCGATAAAAGTACTATCAATCAAGATGGGATTGGTCACAGCAAGTTTGGTGACCTGATAGCATTTTCTTGTCTACTTAACATACTTATGTCTAAATTGTTCAATGTTTAGTTTTTTACGAGCTATATTATTTCGATGTCAATGGTCATGAAGGAACTCGTGTGCGATTTTGATATAATGTTAAGCATGAATAACGATAGTTTTCGATTGTATAAACTAATGAACTCATGTGAAGATAAATAAACACTAGATAAAGATGGTCGGACAGGAACATGTTATTGTTAGCAGATATCATATTATGGGCCTATTAGTATTGGATTATTCATTATTGTTAGTAGGTGTATGAGTCCTTTTGTACCTTTGGTAGAACCGTAAGCAGCCTCTCTACCTTAGGTAGGGGTAAGGCTGTCTACGTCTCAACCTCTCTCATACACCGTGGAAGACAATATTAGGACCCATAAGCCGTGAAAGACGGTATTGGGAGTTACTTTACTTTTTACTTTTTTTAGTATGTGTATGAATCCATTAGCTTATTGTTTATACTATAAGATGTAACATTTGATGATCAATAAACATATACGATTTACATGGTTTACAGTTATTTCTTATAAACGAAACCCGTAGCAGAAGTATGTTTTGCTTGCGGATTTTAAAGTCATTTCCTACATTCTTTCTTCTAAAAAAAAATTGATCAAAATGGGATACGGAACTTTGGTAAAATGCGTGCTACAGTTGTTACTGAATATCAAGTTTGCTTTTATCCATAGACACATGCAACACAACAATGTGGTATCCATGGATTTAGCTATAAGAATACATACATTTTTTTTTTTTTTTGGAAATCCACCAATGGGACAAGTTTCACTTTCATTTTTTTTCCATATAGTTTTCCTATTTGTCTTAGCTTTGAAAGAGAGACTATCTTATCTACAATTCAACAATATATGCGACTTTTTGATAATTGGGTATTTGGGGTACATGGAATTGGTCTATATTGGCTTTCTTATAGCATATACTCTCTGATTGTACAATAAATTGCACATACCAGACCGTCAATAGTGATTAACGGAATTAGGGGTGATGGTGGTGATGCCGAGTGCAAGATAACCTGAAAATAAGAAATAGAAGACACTACGTTAAGTGATTGCGCAGGGGTTGGACCCTGCGAATCACCTCCGGCGTGTGAATAAGTATTCGGTATGATAAGTTGTAGTAAAATGAAGCATTAGTGATTGCATACCAGATTTCTAGCCCGTCCAAGACTATTTATAGGGATGAAAATAGCTTTGGAAAGCTCTTGCACGTTTTTAGGAGATCATGGGGGCGTCCCATGATTTTAGGAGATCATGGGGGTGTCCCATGATTTGTGGTAACCGCTAGAGCTTAGTGCCCCACTCTTCCTGGTTTAGCGAGAAGGCTAAGGAGAAAGAGGGGACGTGGGTAAGACCAGGTCAGGCTCCTCCGAAGAGTAACGAAAGGCCCCTCCTAACCGTGACGGAGGGCCCCTTCGAACATGGATGGAGGCCCTTCCAAACAGTGATGGAGGACCCATTCGAACAGTGATGGAGGGCCCCTGCTAACCGTGATGGAGGGCCCCTCCGACGGTGATGGAGGGCCCCTTCTAACCGTGATGGAGGGTCCCTCATAACCGTGACATAGGTTAGACACTATGAGTGCTTTGGGTGAAGGTTGGCGGATTCCCTTGCGGTAGCCATTATGAATGACTTTATGCCACCATTATGTGTAGGACGAAGGTATAGACTTCATCCTTTAGGAGGGTACATCTGTTAGACCCGTTTCCCGGGTACTTGGGCCCCACCCTAGATGTAATGGACTAAGAGCCTTACGTGGTTGGTTAGTCAACAAATGTCATGATGTGGTCAAACCCGATAGTCATAGTATTTCGTAATGTAGTTTTTAGAAGTATTATGTGTCATAAGTAAGAGGGATAAGAACATGAGGGATCTAAGTTGACAGAATCCCAAACTGGTACTAGAACCAACTTGTTCTAGTACTAGAACCAACTTGTTCTAGTCTACAGGGACTATTCTTGCCAAAACCTCAAACTAGCACTAGAACCAACTTGTTCTAGTACTAAGGATGAATGGTTACAGGACCTAAGGGACTAAAGTTGCCATTTAGGCAAACTTCCAACTATCAAATGTCTAGAGAATTCTCTGGACTTCTATAAGGTTCATTTTGGATAAAAAGTATGCGTGTGTATGTGGTGTCGGCAAGAGAGAAAGAGAGGGAAAGAGTAGGATGATCTTGGAGGTAAATTGGTGAAGGATTGAAGCTCCAACACTAGTGATATGTACCTAGCTATGATCCTCTCTACAAGTAAGTATTCATTATCTTGGTAATTAAGTGGTTTAGATTAATAGGTTAAGTGGGTTTTCATCATATGATCATATGATGATATAGAAGGATGATTGGTTAAGTTATGGTGGGTTATTATAACCCTTGTTTATGTATTTGATTGTTATGTTACTAGGTTTGGTAATTAATGAAGGATGATGAATAGAGATGATGTTGATGATGATGGTGGTACTATTTTGTAGCTTAGCTTGGATGATCAAGGTAAGTAACTTGATTGATATGTGTTTGGTATGGTTATTTGCATATTATGTGAATATGAGTAAGGATGTTTGATTGATAGCATGGAATTAGTGAGTGTGGCCTTGATAGGTGGTTTGCCTAGTTAGCCAACTCAAGTGATAGATTATGAGTGTTTGGATGGCTAAGGTATGTTGTGATGTTTATGTGCTTGATGTGATTATAACCATATGTGTTAGTGATCGAGGTATTTGTATTGCATATATGTATATTAACGTATTGACCATATGTTAATCTAGTTACTTGCTAAGCGAAAGCTTATTGTTTAGTTGTCTAATCGTTTTGTAGGTTGGCATGTTTTTATGGATGGCTTGGATATATGGATTAAGGATTTGGATATGCAAGAATAAAGGTAGTATGCGTTTAGGAGCTTAGGTAGAATACCGAGCTCAAGTGTAAAGTTTGTACCCCCGTTGGTCTTTATTGGTAAACTGTAACCGTGTGGCAAATTGTATATTAAGTTTGTCCTAACGATTTGGTGGTCAACCGTTGTGTCAAAGTATGTTCAAAGTGTTTACGGTCTAAGTTAAAAAGGTTGTTTGGCATAAGCGTGTTTCTACCTATTTTGGGATTTAAACGGGTCATGTGTCTATGGAACAAGTTTAGTAGGTTAAATTAATGATGTTGGTTAAGTTTGGTGGACAAATGAAGTGTTATAGATGATTTGTTATGTAAATGGGTCAAAATGGGTTTTGGTACAAAACCCGTCATTTGTAAAGCACTATTTCGAGGGTCAAACGGTAAATGTTTTTATATGAATATGAGCCCAATGAAATAAGAAGTAAATCTGGAAAGTTTCGTTAATTGTCGGGTCATAAAAGTTGTCTTTCCGAAAAATGGGTCAATAAGATGCATAAAAGGGTTATGCAGTTAAAGGGGTGTTTGGGTTAAGTATGTTTTTACCCATTTTGGGTAGCAAACGGGTTGATTGATTATGTAAACGATTTAGTATGAGATGTTAATGGCTTTGAGTGAGTTTGGTGCGGAAATAAGGTAGTATGGATTGTTTGTTGTGAAAATGGGTGAAATTTCGGTTTGGGAGTGAAACTGTGGACAGATTTTGTCGGTCTTTGAAAAATCATATCTTTTAATTCGTAAGGCGCCACGGGTCATGCCACCCTGAGTTTCGAAGGTAATTGAGTCTAGTTTCATTTAAAAATAGTCTCAATGTATGAATGTTTATAGATTTTTGCCAATAGTCAAAAGAGTAATAGCAGGTCAGTTTTGATATGTCGTTTCCATGCAAAAAGTTTTAATTTTTGGTCAAATTGGGCACGGGGCGTAACAAATTGGTATTAGAGCTTCGGTTTAAGTGAATTAGGTTTCCACTATAGGTTTCCTAGTCATAAACCACTCGTAGAAGCGGTGAGCATAAGAGTTAGTAATGCAGAAAGTAATTGTTAAGTATGAGACTGATTATGTCTTTTGTTAGATGAACTTATAGATGATAAGTAATGGATGTATGATATAGTGTTGATGTGTATGAGGTATTAGTCAGTGGAGGACTTGAAGTGTTTGAATAATTGGTTGGGCGTACACCGCAGTTGGTGCCATCGTTTGCATCATAATTATGTGAATGTATGATAGAGTTATGGTAAATGGAATGCGAGTAGAAATGCTATGTGGTATTAAAGATGGGCTAGTAATGGAATTAAAGTTTTATGATGCCTTAGTTATAAGGTAGGCTAACGCTTGCAGCTAGTTAGAATGTTGATGCTTAGACATAGATTGATTGTGCAATGTGATGTACGAGCCATAGTCTATATGATTTGATTATGATTATGAATTTTTTAACACTTTGTGGATAAGTGTTGAATGTTATTGTTTATGTGACGCTAAGTCTATGGTAGTTGTTTATTATATGTCTATGTTTTATGTGGTGTGCTTGAGAGCATGATACGTAGAAGTGTATGAGTTGAGATATATGCATTGGGATGCATATTATGTGATGACAAAGTGATGAAGGAAAGTTGAAAGAACACGTTGACACATGAAATAATTTAAGAAGCATGATAAGTGTTTGATAAGCCTAGATGTCTAGAAGGCTTGAAATTAAGTATGATAATGATTAGATGTTTGAAAGCATAAATTCCACGATCTATATCTTGGCGGGGAAACCTTGATAAACGTGGGTTTGACTTGGTCTTATAAAATCTTTAGGTTAGTATCTTCGAAGAGCATACCCCGAAGGGCTTAAGACTTCGATTGGCGAGTTCCCAACTGGTAACCATATCATAGATGAACGGTTTGACGCCAATAAAGATCTTAGGAGGTTTGGCAAGTGTGTCAGAATGTAGTATCCGAAGTGAGTATGAAGGGGAGACCTTCAAACTGCACGGAGGGTATATCATCAAGCCCCTCTGTCGAAAGTGATGCGTACAATTCAAATATATTGCTTTCGAATTAAGTAATATAAACCTCAAAGGTTGTATATTTTGTATTTGCACAAAACCTATGGCTTTAGTTAAGCAAGGTAGTAATCCTTGGACAATTTACTTACTTTCTTTTGCTAGGCTATGGCCTCTATGCATGTTAAAATAATATCCCTTGTTTAGGATTTTAAGTATCGTAGGTGGGGAGTGATTTCCCTCACCTTTTATGTTTATGCTCTCTGGGCTTCGGCCGGCTTTGAACAATTTTTTTTATGTCTTTTGGGCTTCTGCCCTATGCTACGTATGCTAGCATAATTTATATCTACTAATGACGGACGGTGTCCCGCTTTTGTTATCATGCTTCTCTTCTCTAACGTTATTTATTAACGTTAATATACAACCTAAGGCTATAGTAGATACATAACCTTATTGTGTGTACTTTGAACCAAGATTTTTAGCAATCGTATAATTTAACTGCTGACAGAGGGTAGTGACCCACTCCGTCTTTGTCCTTTCGGTACAAAGGGCTTGGAATACCCTAAGACTCTTAGGAAAGTTAATGTGAATTGTAATGGATGTTGTTATTATACAAGACTTATGTGTCTTGAATCATCCTTCGAACATTGAAACTTGTACTTGGCTGAATAAATCTTTGTTGTATAGAACAAAAC
Source organism: Artemisia argyi (assembly GCA_030686995.1). NCBI lineage: Eukaryota > Viridiplantae > Streptophyta > Magnoliopsida > Asterales > Asteraceae > Artemisia > Artemisia argyi. Next base: position 186,844,299 of record CM060683.1, on the reverse strand, counting down.
AAGAGATTTGAGGGAAATGCGTTATATCATTAATTGGGTAGGGAGGATTACATCATTTTAAGAAATGAAAACTAGGACGCCTACCATTAACGCTTCTTTCCCCAAATGAGAAGAATGTGATACATGAATTGAAGTAAGTTTTACCACTATGTAAATGGAATGAGGTTATGTAATTGTGTCTACATAGACACATATAAATTATGTGAACAGAGGCGATGCTCTGTAATCGTGTCGACAGAGACACCTATGAATCAGAGGCTATGCTCTGTACTTGTGTAGACAGAGACTTATGTCAGCATATGTGATGCTCCGTAGCTATATCGACAGAGACTTATGTCAACAAATGTGATGCTCCGTCATTTCAAAGTATATGATAATAGTATATAAGTTCCATGAGAAAGTTTATTACTATCTAGTACGCAAATGTAAGTCTCTGTCATCTCAATAGAGCTTGTGTGAAATGCCTTGTCAAAAGAGGCTTTGTCTACAATGGACTTATCATCACGGGTGACATGGTAAAGCTTGGTAGAAATTTACTTAAGGCTTATTCACGATCATCATGTATTTAATATGCATGGATTGTGTTTTATGATAAAAGCAAAATTAAAGCACTAACAGAGGTTCTAGGAACATAGGTATCATCCGTCAATGTTGTAAGATCTCTAATGATCATTGTATCATATGCAGAGATTCTTTAAAATATGGTTTATAGTGTTCAAAAAAAAGTTTAATATGTAAATAATATGTTTTGTAGTGAAACATAGGTAATATAGAGTATCAGTTTCGTAGAAAACATATCAGATTGACAAAGGGTATCCTTTGTTATTGTTGCACGGTCTTTGTTGCCCACCTTGTGATAAGCTTTGTGCGAAGGAAGGTTCCAACCCTACTTGAATGTCCCATTATGTGTTCCAATTCTTTAAATGAACCTTCACCAAGGTTTCAGCGTAAGCTGCCACAAATACCAGAACGAAGGACTATTGATTTCGAGCCTTCTCCTTCGAACAAACCCGAGCAGAGGTTATGATAGAGGCTACGATGGAGGCTTTAATAGAGGTTTTAGGCTGCTGTGAGGGGTGCAACAGAGGTTGCAGGCTGCTACAAAAGCTACCATAGAGGTTGCAGGCTGCTACAAAGGCTGCCACCGAGGTTGTAGGCTAATGTGAGGGCTGCAACAGAGGTTGCAGACTGCTACAAAAGATGCCATAGAGGTTGCAGGCTGCTACAAAGGCTGCCACTGAGGTTGTAGGTTACTGTAAGGGCTACAACAGAGGTTGCGGACTGCTACAAAAGTTGCCATAGAGGTTGCAGGTTGCTACAAAGGCTACCATAGAGGTTGCAGGCTGCTACAAAGGCTGCCACCGAGGTTGTAGGCTACTGTGAGGGCTGCAACAAGGCTACGACAAAGGTCACGAAGATTGCCACGGAGGTTGTTTAATTCGACCCTTCCTCTTAAAACGGACCCTAATAGAGGCTTCTATGAAGGTTACTGATTTTGAACCTTCTTCTTATAATAAACCCAAACAGAGGGTTGTTGAATTTGAAACTTCTTCGTAAAATGAACCCGAGAGGAGGCCCAGATGAAGGTTGTTGAATTTGAACCTTCTTCATAAAACGGACCCAAAACAGAGGCTTCTACGAAGGGTATTGAATTTGAACCTTCTTCGTAAAATGAACCCAGAAGGAGGCCCCTACGAAGGTTATTCAATTTGAATCTTCTTTGTAAAATGAACCCAGAAGGAGGCCTCTAGAAAGGTTATTGAATTTGAACCTTCTTCATAAAGTGAACTGAAACAGAGGCCCCTTCTTCTCCAATTCAAAACATAACTCAGGCCGTAACAGAGGCTGCTCCGTTTAAACCCATTAAAAGCTATTGAAATGGTAAACGTAAAGTTTGTAGTTGGAGGAAAATCTCGTGATTAGAGATAAAAGTGGAGATTTCAGTGGTGTTTCCATGTGGTAACAAGGATGTAGGGAATTGCGGTTGAATTCGACCGTTATTTATGGAAAACGGTTATTTGACTCGGTAAAACGGGACTTATTATTGCATGTCCCACGGATGGCGCCACTGATTGTACAATAAATTGCACATACCAGGCCGTCAATGGTGATTAACGAAATTAGGGGTGATGGTGGTGATGCCGAGTGCAAGATAACCTGAAAATAAGAAATAGAAGACACTACGTTAAGTGATTGCGCAGGGGTTGGACCCTGCGAACCACCTCCGGCGTATGAATAAGTATTCGGTATGATAAGTTGTAGTAAAATGAAGCATTAGTGATTGCATACCAGATTTTTAGCCTGTCCAAGACTATTTATAGGGATGAAAATAGCTTTGGAGAGCTCTTGCACGTTTTTAGGAGATCATGGGGGCGTCTCATGATTTTAGGAGATCATGGGGGTGTCCCATGATTTGTGGTAACCGCTAGGGCTTAGTGCCCCACTCTTCCTGGTTTAGCGGGAAGGCTGGGAAAAAGAGGGGACGTGGGTAAGACCAAGTCAGGCTCCTCCGAAGAGTAACGAAAGGCCCCTCCTAACCGTGACGGAGGGCCCCTTCGAACAGGGATGGAGGCCCCTTCAAACAGTGATGGAGGACCCATTCGAACAGTGATGGAGGGCCCCTGCTAACCGTGATGGAGGGCCTCTCCTAACCATGATGGAGGGCCCCTGCTAACCGTGATGGAGGGCCCCTTCTAACCGTGATGGAGGGCCACTCCTAACCGTGACATAGGTTAGACACTATGAGTGCTTTGGGTGAAGGTGGGCGGATTCCCTTGCGGTAGCCATTATGAATGACTTTATGCCACCATTATGTGTAGGACGAAGGTATAGACTTCATCCTTTAGGAGGGTACATCATTACCCTTTGTGCAAATGGTAAGCTAAGTACCAGAGTGATGGTAACGCTCGTTAGCAGGCTTTGTGCAAATGGTAAGCTAAGTACCAGAGTGATGGTAACGCTCGTTAGCAGAGCGGAGGGTACGTCATCACTCGCATACTTCATATATTTAAGTTGATCACATTTTTTAAACATAATTTTGAAGGCAATTGGTTCTCTTTATATTATGTTAGTACAGTTGAGTTGTTGTGAATTACGTTATCTTATATATATCAACCACTGCCATTTACTGAGATTTGGTGTAGTAGTAGTTGTTGAATCTTTGCTTTATCCAAATTTGAAGATTCCTCATGAAAATTGGTCGACTATAAACACGTTAGTATTTAAAAAAGAAATAAAAATAAAAAATAAAATAAAAATAAAATTGTGTTTAGATTACATATTGAATTTGAGTTGCGTTTTATGTGTGAATAAATGAGTGAGGTGGCACTATAATTTAAACCGAAAAGATATGTTATTAACTTAAATAATATAAGCAATCAAATACATTGCAAATGGTAATCAAATTTGATATGGTTCTTAAAACCGTTAGCTACATTTTCTAAAAACTTCATAATTGGAGATAGGATGGAATCTAGAAAGAAATGGCAGAACTTTTATTTGAGCCGAAAAAATGATGTTATTGACTTAAACGATCTACGAAATCAAATATGTTGCAAATTGTAATAAAATATGATATGGTTTCTGCGCAATCAAATATGTTGCAAATGGTAATCAAATATGATATGGTTTTTAATACCGTTCGCTACATCGGTTAAAAAAAAAAAAAAAAAAAAAAAGAATCTGGAAAGAGAGAGGCTATGTTTGGCGCAGAGCTTTTTGAGGCGATTAGCAGTGAGCAATAAGCTTTTTGATTTTTAGTGTTCGTTTGCTAAAAAAGCGGTGAGTTTTGCTACTTTTTTAGAAAAACTCATTTTTAATATTTTTTTAAGAAGCTGTGAGCGGCGAGCAGTGAGCTGTGACTACAGCTCACAGCTCACTGCTACTGCTTACAACTATTTTTGTCAAACATAGCTAAAACTTTTTTGCTACATTTGTCTAAAAACTTCATAAGAAGATAGGACGAAATCTAAAAAGACAAAAACTTCATAAAAAAGGAGAATATATATATATATATATATATATATATATATATATATATATATATATATATATATACTCCCTCCGTCCCATAATTATTGTCCACATTTGACTTTTTTAGTCTTTAGCTTTCAACTTTGAGCGTAAATATTTTTTTTTGTGATATATGTTACTTTATGCAAAATATATAAATGGATTGAGTTTTAAATGTATTTTCATTCGTATAATTTTCATCAAGTATTATATAACACAAATAAAAATATTTAAAGTCAAAGTCGCAAAATAAAGACTTAAAAAGTCAAACGTTGACAATAATTATGGGACAGAGGTAGTATATATATATATATATATATCGAAATCAAAAAGTCAATGCATACGACTTCTAATCTTTTGGTAACTTTTGTATCATAGGTCATACACAACAACACAGTTTTACTTGCATGGTTGTGGCAATTAAAACACATTAAATGTTTGTGCATCATCCAATGTGGGACAAAACTCCACTTTTATTTTTTCTTCATATCTTCCATTTGTCTTTACCTTGAGAGAGACAATATATTTCACCTAAAACAACTTCGATATTGGCACATTCAAGCTTGTTGCAAAAATAGTTACAAATCCTCACAAAGTACTCGTTGTACATATGATAGGGTAAGTTTATAGTTATTCATGTTTAACCCGTTGGAGCTTCATATGTATAATATGACCAAACTTAACATATTTATATGTTAAACTATGTGCCTCCGGCACGATTTAATCTTTACATTGCTCGTCGCATTTGATCAGACACGAAGAGGATGAAGTTTCAGGTGGTTTTTGCTAATGCGTTTTGGCTCACTTTCTTGTTGTCTAGATGATGTTCACATGACTTTTAAGGACAAAAGTATCAGCAAGCTACATCACATCATTTAGTTGATCAATACGTATGATTATATCTTATTTAATATTACACTAGATGGTGCAATCGAATACGTCGTTTATATATATATATATATATATATATATATATATATATATATATATATATATATATATATATATATATATATATATATATATATATATATATATATATTCAACATACTTATCTAACATCGCATACTCACATAGTTATATATTCAACATGCAATCGAATACGTTGTTTATACTTCCTATGCTTATCTAACATCATATTTATGTTGGAAAAAATGTTTCCAGACATGACTTCTGCCAACTACGCACTAAACTAATTATACAATAACATGTATATGTTATCTATATAAGTACGTAGTATTAGTTTGAGAGTTTGCATTTTCCTTGGCGAGAGCTTTGCAACAAGATGAGATATGTCGAATATGAAGTTCTAAATTAACCATCGATTTTCAAAATGACCAAGTGAGCCACACTTGATGCAAATAACTTGAAAAGGAAATAAGTGGAACTTCTCCCACATTGGTGGGTAAGGAAAATATAAAGTAGATTATAACTGACAAATTTGAGGACTAAGTAAATTTCAATGATTCGCACTTGCCTACGTGTGCGGGTGAAGAATCATTAGAAATTTTTGGTCTTTTAGTATAAAAAAGCTAGTAGCATAAGTGCGTTTAAAATTTTTTTGGTCTTTTAGTATAAAAAACTCGTAGCAGAAGTGTGTTTTGCGTATGTAACAAATTTGAGTTGCGTTTTAATTATAACATTGTCGCACATAATTTGAGTTGCTTTTTATATGTGAAGATAGTAATGAGCTGTCGCTTTTAGTCAAAACGAAAAGATGATGTTAGGCTGGGTGCAATTAGGATTGGAAATAAGGGTCAATCTCCCTTATTTTTTCTGTTACGCCAGCTTTTTTTCTCTAGCGACCTGCAGACGATTCAGTGCCACAGTAATGGCGATCAAGTTTAATTTTTTATTTTTATTTTTATTTTATTTTTTTTTATTTTTTTTTTACTACAAACTTAACACAAACATAAATTTTATTAATAAAACGTAAACATTACATAAAACACGAAACGGAAAACAAATAAAACATGATACGGAAAACAAATAAAACACGATACGAAAATACTTAACATAAAACACCATTACTCATCGTCTCTGTCCCATGCATCTGTGTTTCTTAGAACGAACCACACATGTTGATAATATATCCCTCTCCCATAGCGCTCATAATAAATTCGGTTTGCAGTGTTGAGACGACAAGGGTCTTCACTTGTACGCATCAACTCTTTGTAAATAGCATTATACCTACGACATTCAGCATTCATTCTACTCCACATAGCCGTAATACTATTTTTATTACGGTTCTCACCATTGGTCTCATTGTTGAACCTTTGTGTAACTTCAGTCAAAAAAGAACGTCCATTCACAAGGTCTCCGGAATCCTGAACTTCAAGCCATACGCGAGCTAGCAGATCTTCTTCTTCCATTGACCACCGATTGTTCATTGTGAACTGCTTTAGGAGTGTGTGAAATGCTTTAGGAGTGTGTGAAGAAAAGTGTTGTATTGTGTGGTATTTATAGGGGCTAAAATATAAGAAGCGGGATATTTTTGAATTCAATATTCAAACAGAAGACGGGATAAATTTTAAATTCAAAAATTAAATACAAGGCGGGATCTTTTAACACAAACGTAAATTTTTTATTAAAAAAAAAACCATTACATAAACAGAAATTAAAACATTACAATAATAATTTAAAAACTAAAACTTCAATTATAATCTGGGTGATCCCAGGTCTGCGAGTTGTCGGAGCGGAAACCGTCGTCATACGGATCAAAGCTCGCAAACCTCTCCGCTTCTAACTCAGCTTCCATCTTGCTCAGCTCCCGCTCGTCCTCAGAGTTCCAGCCATCATCAGCAGGTTGCTGTTGTTGTTGTTGTGGCTCAACAACTCTTGGTGCAGAAGAACTTGATGCACCGTGCAGAAATTGTTGTTGTTGTTGCGGTGCATCAGCAGCTTGCACATTCTCTTCAAAACTCCAACGTATCTTGTTGGATTTCTCGTTCTCTATCTTCTACACACAACCCTACAATGTTTCAACAACATCAGTGTCTTTGCGAAACTCATCGTACAAAAACTGGTCGATCACATGTTTCCTTTCGACAGAGATATCTTTGCACGCTTCGTATCGTGTTCTCAGGCGTTCTTTGCGTAACTTCGTCAGCTCAAACTTCTTAATAACTTCGATAATTGCATCTTGGCGTTCTTTGTCATCAATTTCGACTTGTTTTTGGACATAGTTTTGAACTTGTTTCACAGTGTGGGGAAGTTTGCAAGCCATTTTTTTTGTTTGATTTGTTGTTTGAATTATGCTGGAAAGTGTGTGTTTCAAAGGTGTGCTTCAAAGTGATATTTATAGTGTGTAATTTTTTTTTCTTTACCAACGGCTATAAACATGAATGTTTGGAAGTTTTTGGATCAAAAATTAAAAAATGGGGTAAAACACTCGGTCGTGGTTGAGACCGAGTGTGATTCTTTTGGCCCTCTTTCTCGGTCGCGACCTGATGCCCACAGCAAGGAAGACCGACTCGACCGACTAGGACCGAGTCGGTCGAGGTCGTTATTACACCCGGCCTTAATTACTTAAACAATTTATGTAGGGTGCGTTTGGTATCCTACTATGGGAATGAATCTATGACTTTGAAAGTCATAGACATTGTTTGGTTGGTTATGAGGTCCACCACGATGCAATGAAGATACCCATGATATGTGGGTTTCCTCATAGGAGTATTATGTTGTGGGTATGTGGATACCCATGAAAAGTGATATCTACATACCCATTTCCATTCCACTCTACTCTTAAACCTATACCTATACCCATTTCTATTTCACTCACTCTATTCTTCTTACATCTAAAACTTAACTACGAGTGATCAAAGCTATATGATCACATTTTCCAATGGAATAAATCATGAGATTAACTTATCATGTATAGTATTACACTAGTTATAATGTCCGCGCACGCGCGTTTTTTTTTTTATTTTTTTTTTATTTTTTATTATTATTATTTTTTTTTTAATTTTTGAATGATATATTTTTATTTATTAAAAAAATAATTTAATTTTTGTTTTGTTTGATTTATGATTTTTAATTATGGTTTTTTATTATTAAATATAATCTTTTAAAAAGTTTAATCCTATTATTAGTTGCATCTTATCTATAGTTTTTTGTATTTATCTTCTACTTGTGTAGTATATTAACAAAATGACTTTATAAATTTATAAATTAAAAATAATAATTAAAATATTACCTAATAAGGAAATAATTTTTTTTTTTTTTTAAATACGAAAGTTCCCACTAGGGATTTTGTTTTATTATATAAATGTAATGAGTAAAACTGAGATTAACTAAAATTGATGTATCTATACTAAATTATTTGATAAACAACAAATTTAAATATTCAAACTTGCATGCGTGTCGCGAAACACGGACAAGTAATTTTTTGTTTAATTCAAAGCGTTGGTAGAAAACCATTTATAATTTTTGAGCTAATATACAATATGGACGGAAGAATTCAAATTACTGATCGATTATAAGTTTAATGCGACTTTTTGAGATTTGAGAATTGGTTTTCTTATAGCGTACTTGTATTGCTTAATTTGCTAATATATATGTAAAGATTGCACACAGTAATAGATATACAATCGATTAATCCATCAAAGGATCGATCAATTCTTAGTGTGGCACATCGATCGATTTTTTTTCGAAAAGCAATAGCATAAATAAAACCACATGAAGCTGCAAAAAGTTGACCCATTGCCTACGAGGCACAGACAACAGGCCATCAAAAGATAAACAAGACAGCTGCAGAAAACTAAAACAAAGTTACAAACAAAACACAGCAAAAAACCCCGCCAGAAATGGTCCCATTGCCATGAACTCGAAATATGTCAAGAAAAACACGAGCCTTTGCACCAATCCACACAGCTAATCCCAAGTTTTTTAAATCTGTGTGAAATCCAAAAGAAAGAAGTCACCTGAATCTCGAAAAACATATCAGCAACCACCTTCTCTTTTGACCGAAAACACCTTGCTATTGCGTGCTTTCCATATCAGATACAAAGAACTCCAAATGACGGCTTGCCAAACGCTCTCAAGTTTTGATGAAACCAAACCATAAGAGGATAAAACATCTGATAAGGATGAATCATTAAATCAACCAATATTCCACCACAAAAAATCTTTGACCAAACAGCAGAAGCAAAAGAGCATCGATCCATAATGTGATCGGTTGTTTCAACGGCATTCTCGCAACATGGGCATAACGTGGAATGTAAATCTATCCCAATATGATCAAGAAGAGACCTTACCGGGATCCGACCACATTTTAATCTCCAGATAAATACGTTTACTTTCCGAGGCACGAACTTGCACCAAGACGTTTCTTCAACATAAACGACCGACCGAAGAATTTTCTCATCTATTAGCTCTCTAATGTGTTTAACTGAGAACACTCCATCAGATGCAAGAAACTAGCGCCAAGAATCCACATATCCGGAAACCGGGGCTAAATCTGTTAGAACACTACTTAACTCCTCTAATGCACCCGCTGATCTCCCTTTAGGAACACCAACCCTCTCCCATTTCCACCTCCACCCATCAAAACATACCCAAGATAGACTCTCAGAATGGAAGTTTGTAGGGTATGTTTTTTGTAGTGTAGGTCACCGTCAACCAATCGCCGGAAAGATAAAGTTGACGTGGCCGATAAAATAAGGAGGATTGACCCTCATTACTGTGTTTAGCCTCGTCGATCACATTTATTAAAACATAATTTTACGACAACCAGTTCTTTATATATAATGTTAGTACAATTTGCTTGCTCGATAGGTTCACATGTATATATCAACCCTTGATTGAAAGATATGGCGTACTATAGTTGTTGTTCAATCTTTGTTTAATATGAAGATTTTTATATATCAGCTATAAACAGGATATGGAACCCGTAGAAAAAATATGTTTTGCTTTATATAAAATGTGATATAGCATTTAAAATCGTTTCGTACGTGTGCTTAAAAAGTACTCAAACATACATGTTTTTTGAATCTCAAGTTGCTTCTGTATTCTAAAGACATATATGTCAAGACAATGATGTTCCCATGGTTTTTGCTAAAAAACACATTCAATATTTGTACATCCAACTATGTGGGATAAGCAATACTTTCATTTTCTTTTTCCAAGTTTTCCATTCGTCTTTAATTACCATGAGAGACACAATATTTCATCCACAACAACTAACTTGAATGTTGGTACATATTAGTTAGTTACGACTTACGATGTTCTAAAAAGTTAGAAGCCCCCACAAAATATTAACTTTACCCCCACAAAATATTAGCTTTACATACTAATACAATTTAACAGTGATACTAGGATTACGTGTCTTGATTTCGATGGCCATGAAGGAACTCGTATCCGATTTGGATATATTGTTAAAAATGAATAAATGGTACTCCGTAGTTTTTGGATTGTATTAAACAAAGAATTCACGTGAAGTTTATGGATGGTAAAAGCCACCAAGTTTGGACGATTCAAATTATTTCAGTTTAATGCGACTATTTGAGAACTGGGCATTTGGGGTACATGGAATTGACCTATATTGGTTTTCTTATAGCATATACTCACATAGCTCGTATATTTAAGTTGATCATGTTTTTTACACATAATTTGAAGGCAATTAGTTCTCTATATATTTTACTTAGAGTAACCTTTCAAGACAGGTTCACGTACGTGTACATATCGACCACCGCATTAATTGAAAGATATGGTGTGTATGTTATTCGATCATTGCTATATACCATGTGGGGGATTTTCCCTGAAATGGCAGCCGGGTTCGAATCCCAGCGCGACGCCTTGAAGCCCCTTAATGGGAAACTGAATGGCTAGGCTGGGGGTGGATATTCTCTTCGTGAGAAGATTCGAACTCGGGTTGAGAGACTTGGTGCCTTGGTGGCACGTAAGATACTCCGATGCACCAAACTGCCGTTCAAAAAAAAAGACATCCCACCGAAACTGGTCGGCTATAAATTAAACATGATATGAAACCCGTAGTAGAAGTGTGTTTTGCTTATGATACAATACTAAAATCTGATATGGTTTCTAAAAATCCTTTCCTAATATGATAACAATATGTGTGTTGTGCTTGTAAGATACAACAATAAAATATGATACGGCTTTCACATTAGTCTCCTACATTCATACCGGAAGATTCATGAAAAAGACTCAGGAAATTCATCATGGCTAAAGTAGCTTTTGTATTCCAAGACTTTTCTTGAGACTGCAAGATATACGCTGTGGTTTTTAGCTTTAAAAACACTTTCAATTTTTGTACATCCACCGATGTGGGACAAGTTCCACTTTCATTTTTGTTTTCATTGCTCAACTTTTTCAATCGTCTATTATCTTGAGAAATACTTGTTGGAATTTATGTCCAAGTTCATAACTAATTGGTGAGACTATCGTCAAAAGTAAAGTCCTTTTTGGGTCGCCCTCAGTGAACCGTAAAAGAGAAAATGATTCGAAGAATAAGTTACGGCATAACCACGTTAAGTGTTACGTGGTAACAAGGTTATGGGATGGTTTTTGGGGTTTGTCCCACATCGCCCCAAAGGGTAAACCAACACCTCATCCTTTCCTTATATATAGAGAAACATGCCTTAGCTTTTATTCACTAATTCAAACTATCTAATTCTTACTCCTTATAAGAGTCATTCGTATTGACGGGACCCTAGGAGTTCGAAGAATAGTTTCTCTTTGGTTCGTGGGTGTGAGCTATTAGAGGTACTCTCGTTTGGGTACTCGCCTCCAAGTTCGACCAGGGTGGTCCGCGTGAGAAATTCGATTTTCTCAAAGGTTAGTAATTTTCTTATTACTTATTTAATTATTTATTTCCTTTAAGTTGCTTTTAGTTAATTAGGTTTAGATCCTTTAGGGTTTAGTTCCCTTCTTGCCTTAGATTATTATTTCCGCTGCGTATTAATCTAGTTTGGGAATAGAAAACCCATCAGTGGCATCAGAGCTTTAGCCTAATTCTATTATCACTTAAAAAGTAAATTGTTAACATGTGATAAGTGTAAATAATAATTGTATATTATATTATTGTCTTATGATCATTGAATGTTAATATGAATTAACATTTTGAACCTTATATTTTAAAATGTTTAAAATAGAACCGTAAAGTTTAAAATGTTTCGTTTTTAACCTTATATTTTAAAATGTTTAAAATAGAACCCTAAAGTTTAAAATGTTTAAAATAGAACCCTAAAGTTTAAAATGTTTCATTTTGAACCTTATATTTTAAAATGTTTAAAATAGAACAAAAGTTTAAAATGTTTAAAAGAAACCTTATATATATTATAATTGTTATATTATTTGAAACTACTAAAACAAAATTCCCGTTTTAGATATATAGAAAATGTGAATAGTATGCTAACCCATGAAAACTGCACATCTATCATATGGGCTATTAATAGAGCGTGTGTGGTTTACCGGCACATTAATAAGAGAACATAAGTGAAAGGTGATGTGGGTCTCGCGATTCTCGGGCTGACTCGAGCCGGGTACCACGCGGGTTTTGCATGGTTAAATTCACTGTCTTATTCATGATCCTCGGCATCCCAGTCATGAATTGTAGATAAGCATATACGAGATTAACATGCCATTGATCAGAATCAATGAATCTCAAAAGAACTAGGAATTTCATAGAGAATGAAATTGACAAAGACATTGTCTACCTAAAATAAATTCGTGATATGATTACGGCAACCCTCTTCATAAAACGAATCTAAAATATGGATCCTAGCCTTAATTTAATATTCGGTAAATGATTAAGGAATATTCATGCTAAACTAAAACTATTTTATCGTATAGATGTCTACTGAAAATGGTGTCAATCCTCCCGTTCCCAATCCCTCACATAACCCAAACTTCTCATTACTCTCAGTTCTTGGGAGGGAAAGACTCACCGGTCCTAACTATATGGACTGGATGCGAAACCTTAGGTTCACCCTAAGGTACGAGAACAAAGAGTATGTTCTCGATGAGCAAATTCCAAAATTGATGATGATTCAACCCAAGAAGAGATTGAAGCTCACCGAAAGCACTATGATGATGCAAACAAAGTGTCATGCATCATGGCATCGTCCATGAGCCCTGAACTGCAAAGGACTTTTGAGAACACTTGGGCTTATGAGATGAACCAACAGCTCAAAGAAATGTTTCAGGCAAAGGCAAGCAAAGAACGCCTTGATGTTGTTAAATCCCTCATGGCTTGCAAACCAAAACCTGGAGCCTCTATTTGTGCTTTTGTCTTGGAGATGAAAGGGTACTTTGACAGATTGGGATCTCTGAACATGGTATTCGATACTGAGCTTTCTATCAACATAATCCTATCTGGTCTGCCAGCTGATTACAATCAGTTTGTGCTCTCGTATCAAATGAACGGGAAAGAGACCTCAATAATGGAACTCCATAGCTTGTTGCAAACCGCTGAGCAAGGGATCAAGAAGATTGATATGCCCTCTACTTCAACGGCTCCTGTGTTGACTGTTGGTCATAATGCAAAGAAAAGAAAGACTTCTAATTCCAACTGGAAAGGAAAGGCCACAAAAGGAAAGTCCGATTATGGGTCTAAGAGAAAGGCTGAATCTGATATTGCACCGACAAGTGATCCAAAGGAAGCAGTGTGCTTCTACTGCAACACAAAGGGACATTGGAAGCGTAGCTGCCCAAAATATCTGAAGGACCTCAAAGACGGAAAGGTCGAAAAGGGTAGTCACTCAGGTATGTTTATGATCGAACTCCACAATACTACAACTTCTGATTCGTGGGTCTTGGATACAGGGTGTGGTACTCACATTTGCACTGTATTGCAGGGTCTAAAGGAAAGTAAGAAGTTGAAACATGGAGAGCTCAACTTAGTCATGGGGAACAGGAAAATCACACCTGTGACGAAGATTGGAAAGTACGAGCTCATGCTAAAGTCTGGAGTTAGGATAAATTTAAATAATTGTTGTTATTCGTCAGAAATGACAAGAAATATTATTTCATTTCATGTTTTGTTTAAGGATGGTTATCAATTTTCATTTGACAATGAGAATGGAGATATTTTGGTTTATTCAAATGGTTGTTTTATATTTAAAGCTTCTCCTTGCAAAGGCATTTATGAAACTGTTGAATGTATTAGTGATAATGGCAATGTGATTTTAAATGTTGGTTCATCTAATGAGATTGATAAATCAAAATTGTGGCATTCTCGTCTTGGGCACATAAACAAGAAACGCATCGCCGAACTCCAAAAGGATGGAGTGTTGGAATCATTTGACTTCAAATCGGATGATGTATGCGAGTCTTGCTTATTGGGAAAGATGACTAAATCACCATTCACAGGAACATGTGAAAGAGGTGAAGGATTATTGGACTTAGTACACACGGATGTGTGTGGACCATTCCGATCAACTACAAAAGATGGAAACCGCTACTACGTTACATTTACTGATGATTTTAGTAGATATGGATATGTTTATCTGATTAAACATAAGTCGGATACTTTTGAAGTATTCAAAAGGTATCAAAACGAAGTAGAGAACCAACTGGGCAGAAAGATAAAGGTACTCCAATCCGATAGGGGAGGAGAATACCTTAGTATCGAATTTTTCGATCATCTTAAAAACTGTGGTATAGTTTCATAGTTAACTCCTCCTAGAACACCACAACTAAATGGAGTTGCGGAGAGGAGAAATAGAACCCTGTTAGACATGGTTCGATCTATGATGTGTCGAGCAACACTTCCAATAAGCTTCTGGGGTTACGCATTAGAAACAGCCGCCCATATCTTAAATCTTGTACCCACTAAGAAGGTTTCGAAGACACCTTTTGAGATGTGGAAGGGAAAACGTCCTTCCCTTGGGCACATCAAAATCTGGGGTTGTGAGGTTTTCGTTAGACGAGAAGCTCAGGACAAACTAGAAGCCAGATCTGAAAAGTGTCTTTTCGTCGGTTATCCTAAAGAGTCATTTGGATATTTGTTTTACAGAACCAAGGATAATGTGGTGTTTGTAGCTCGAAGAGGAACGTTCCTCGAGAGAGAAATGATATCCAAAGAGGACAGTGGGAGTAAAATAGACCTTGAAGAAATTCAAGATTCTGCCGATGAAGAACCTATAGTAAACACTGACACTCAACAAGAGGCGGTGACACCTGTTGAACCTGATGATATATCCTTACCCATTCGCAGAACAAGTAGTAGAGTAAGCAAGCCTTCTCAGGATCCTCAATTCTATTATGGTTTCCATATTGAAGAGGACAAGATTAGTGATAGTACACTAAGTGAGTTGGATGAGCCTGCTAACTACAAGGAAGCGATGGCAAGCCCTGAGGCTGCTAAGTGGAAGGAAGCAATGAAAAGCGAGATTCAATCTATGTATGACAACCAAGTTTGGAACTTGATTGACACTACACACGGTCTTAAGATTGTGGGATGTAAGTGAATCTTCAAGAAGAAGACATACATGGATGGGAATGTACACACTTATAAAGCTAGGTTGGTAGCGAAGGGTTATACTCAAACCCACGGGATTGATTATGAGGAAACCTTCTCACCAATAGCTAAAATAAAGTCAATTAGGATAATGCTTGCCATAGCTGCATTTCATGATTATGAAATATGGCAGATGGATGTCAAGACCGCTTTCCTTAACGGAAAACTAACAGAGGATGTGTTTATGGCACAACTAGAAGGTTTTGAAAATGCAAAGTATCCTAAAAGAGTGTGCAAGCTTCAAAAGGCCATTTATGGACTTAAACAGGTATCTCGTAGCTGGAATCTCTGCTTCCATGAGAAAGTCACACGGATTGGATTTTCTAGAAGCGAAGATGAGTCCTGTATATATATCAAAGTCAGTGGGAGTATTGTAGTCTTCCTGGTATTATATGTGGATGATATAGTACTCATAGGAAACGATATCCCAACATTACAAAGTGTAAAAGAATGGTTGGGGAAATGTTTTTCTGTGAAAGATTTGGGAGATGCAGCATATATTCTAGGTATAAAGATTTACAGAGATAGGTCAAAGCGTCTTATAGGACTTAGCCAGGACACGTACTTAGATAAAATTTTGAAAAGATTCAAAATGGAGAATTCTAAGAAAGGGAATCTACCCTTACATCATGGCATAAAGATTAGTAAGGATCTATGTCCGAAAACTAATGAAGAACTGGACAGAATGAGTCGAGTCCCATATGCTTCGGCTGTAGGATCGATCATGTATGCCATGACGTGTACAAGGCCTGATGTCTCCTTTGCTTTGAGCATGGTGAGTCGACATCAGCAGAATCCTGGTGAAGGTCATTGGACAACTGTAAAGAACATTCTTAAGTATTTAAGAAATACTAAAGACAGGTTCTTAGTTTATGGTGGAGAAGAAGAACTCAAAGTGACTGGTTATAGTGATGCAAGTTTCCAAACAGATAAAGATGATAGTCGTTCACAGTCTGGTTGGGTATTTTTGCTAAATGGGGGAGCGGTGACGTGGAAAAGTTTAAAGCAAAATACAGTGGCAGACTCCACATGCGAGTTCGAGTATATTGCAGCTTGTGAGGCTTCAAAGGAAGCTATTTGGATGAAGAATTTCATTGGAGATCTTGGAGTTGTTCCAACCGTACAAGACCCTATTGAAATATTCTGTGATAATGAGAGTGCAGTCGCCTTGACTAAAGAACCCAAGGATCACGGAAAGTCAAAGCACATTGAAAGGAAATACCATTTTGTTCGAAGAAAGGTAGAAGAAGGACTCGTGATTGTGAAAGACATACGATCAGAGGATAATCTAGCGGATCCATTCACAAAGGCATTGGCTAAGTCCAAACACGATGAACATGCTTGGAGGATAGGATTGAAAGATAAAATAAAGTTTTAGTTGTTAGTTTGAGTTTGAAACATTATAAACAATGATTGAAATCGTAATAGATTTGGTGATTAAATAATGGAGATTTATTTATTTGCAAGTGTGCTACCATTTACTATTGTTTATCATTGTGTTTCATTTTTGCATGTTTAGAATTCACTTCCTGAGTACTTAGTTTACTCAAACCTCCTCAGTCGTTCAAACTACTGGAAGTAAGTTTTGATTTAAGACTGTCATGGAGTGTTAGTAGATTGTCTATAAAGATTAGACATAGCATAGAGAATGCTGCAACACTCATGAGTACTTAATGGGAATTAAGTATAGGACAAACCCGTACTTAGAGAGATTACTTCATGGATTGAGATCACGAGTAATTCTAAGATGATAATATCCTCTATTCTTAAAATGGAGATACATCGAGTATCTAGTTTTCAAGTCTGTTATACTTTAGTTTATTCAAACGCTGTGCGTAAATGCCAGTTATAAAGGGTATGCTAGGTATGACATGATAAGTTGACTAGTTCTATGTATTCAAAGTTTATTTGTTTCTTTCGCCTAAAAGGGAAAGCGATATCAATGGGCCCCTCGATGATTAAATATTGACTTAAATGTGCTAGGCCTAGCCGGGACTAAATTGATATATTCAATTTAGTAGTCTCATATAGTCAAATAATCGGAAATCGAGAAACATAATGTTGAATCTGGAGATTGATTAAAATCCATGTCTCAGGTTCATACGATATCAGTAGAACAAAGGAATAATTGATCGCTTATCTAAGGGCTGACTCTAAGATATGATTCAGAGTTCGGCAGTTGCATTGGATGGCACTCTCTGCTTAGTTGATCGGAATAGGCTTAGACCAATTATAGTTGATGAATTGTCCAAGTGGGAGACTGTTGAAATTTATGTCCAAGTTCATAACTAATTGGTGAGACTATCGTCAAAAGTAAAATCCTTTTTGGGTCGCCCTCAGTGAACCGTAAAAGAGAAAATGATTCGAAGAATAAGTTACGGCATAACCACGTTAAGTGTTACGTGGTAACAAGGTTATGGGATGGTTTTTGGGGTTTGTCCCACATCGCCCCAAAGGGTAAACCAACACCTCATCCTTTCCTTATATATAGAGGAACATGCCTTAGCTTTTATTCACTAATTCAAACTATCTAATTCTTACTCCTTATAAGAGTCTTTCGTATTGACGGGACCCTAGGAGTTCGAAGAATAGTTTCTCTTTGGTTCGTGGGTGTGAGCTATTAGAGGTACTCTCGTTTGGGTACTCGCCTCCAAGTTCGACCAAGGTGGTCCGCGTGAGAAATTTGATTTTCTCAAAGGTTAGTAATTTTCTTATTACTTATTTAATTATTTATTTCCTTTAAGTTGCTTTTAGTTAATTAGGTTTAGATCCTTTAGGGTTTAGTTCCCTTCTTGCCTTAGATTATTATTTCCGCTACGTATTAATCTAGTTGGGAATAGAAAACCCATCAATACTATCTTATCTAAAACAACTTCAATCTTGACACATTTAACTCATTGCAAAATTCTCTTACAAATAGTCACAAAATATTAGTTGTACATATGATGCATACATATGCTATTATGAATTTGATGAAGTTTAAGGTGTTTTTTTTTCCTAGTGCTTTTCGGCTCACTTTCTTGCTGTCCAGAAAGTGTTCAGATGACTTTCAAGTCATTTTCATGTTGTTGGTTCTATCTTCATAAGTATCAATAATTAAGGTACATCACATATTATGATTGTATCTTATCTCATATTGCACTAGATGGTGCAATCAAATACTCATTTATAAATTCAACAGGGATATCATCCTATGCATATCTATCAACGAAAGCAAATGTTTAAGATCACAATTCCATCGGAATATGATTCTATTCACTCACAAAAATGCCACTGCCCACTGCTACCATGTGATGAAACAATAGAAACTTTAAAACATAACTTTATATTCAGAACATACTTTAAACAATACTGTATAAAACAATAATGAACTGTGCAAAAAATATTAATTAGTATGATAAGAGAAGATTGTTTACATCTTAGTATAAGAGAGCAACTAGGCCACATGAACTTTGACGAATCTTGTTATTCGATGTTTTCTTCATTTAACGCGTTTTTCATATAGTGAAAATACTCTGTATAACTTATAAATATTAGGTTAAAAATGAATAACGAAAGTTTTTGTAATTAACCTATATTGGGTTTCTTATGCACACTTGCATAGTTTATATATTGAAAGTGGTCGCGTTTCTTAAAACATAATTTGAAGGCCATTAGTTCTCTGTGTATTTTGTTAGTACAGTTTAATTGCTGTAATCCTTCAGTATAGGTTCACTTGTACATATCGTCCACCGTCAATCTTTGCTTTATACCAATTTAAAAATTCCCCGTGAAAATTGGTCGTTAGCTCGTGGTTATAAACATGTTATTTCTTGTAAAAAGAACCGTAATATAAGTGTGTTTTGCTTATAGTACGAATTTGATTTGATTGTAAGAAGGCCTGCCACGTCGGATTCGACGCATGAGCTCACTGTGATACCTAACGCTCTAAGCGTTGATCATAACATACTCAACATCAATAATAAATGATCCTTGCCTATTCTCTTAAATAAAACAAAAACAGATTTTTTAACAACTGATATATGCATCTATTTTCAAACAACTGATCGATATATTATTTCTTTATAATTCTTGTTAACATATTTTGTATGAACAATAATAAAAACTTATATTGAATCGTAACTCTAATAGTATCATGTAAGTAAATATAAAAAGAAATCACATATTTATTTACTATAAATACTATAGCCCATGGACTCGAGGTCCGTGCCAGTTAAAAAATTAATTTTTCAAATAAAAAACAATAAATTTTATTAGTAAAAAAAAAAAACTTACAAAACATACCCTGGACTTTTTAAAATTTACGATTTTTTTTATATAACAAACTTTGTTTGCCAAATAACTAACAGATATCTGGTAATTTTGTGAATAAAAAAAATACTGGCAAAAAGCCTTCTCGATAACGAATAGAACAAGCCCAATATTGATATGTTTTTAACGTACGCACGGTTTTATAAAAAATGTTGAAGTTTAATATATATATTTTTTAAGTAAAAAGAACTTTCAAAATGCGCCCTTAACTTTTCAAATAACTTTAAAAATTATCCTAAATTTTTTTAAAAGAGCAAATTACCTGAAAATGTATTTAATTTGTCACTTTTTACCATTGTATGCAGCTATCTTTTTTTTTCTATTGTATGACTAAACTTTCGAATTTGGTACATTGTGTGTATTTTGTGACCATTTTACCCTTACATTTTCAAAATTTCGAACGGTAAAATGGTCATTTTACAAGGCTAAAAAGTCACAAAATACACACAATGTACCAAATTCGAAAGTTTAGTCACACAATAGGAAAAAAAAAATTGCTACATATAATGGTAAAAAGTGGCAAGTTAAATATATTTTCAGGTAATTTGCCCCTTTTAAAACTATAAGGGCCAACACCACCACACAAAGACTTCCGTTCACTTACGGCTCAAGTTCTTTTTCAGTGATGTCAAGAATCTGATTAATCCATCGAAATTGATCAAAAGTACCCGCCGCAACGCGGCGGGCGCGAATACCTTGTTCATGTCTATAGAAAGGTAGTTGTTTTTTTTAAGAAAATGTGATCATTTTGTCAACACTCATAATTGCAAGTTTGAAAAAATAGTACGTAAAAAAGATATAAATATAAAAGTAAAAAGATATTAAAAAAATAAGATTTTGAAATCATTTTTATCCCTTTTGCTTTTGATACATTTGGTTTTCTAGCTCCGGAGGCAAGAGAGTTTTTGACTATGGTACAACGGGTTGTGCAAAGTAATTTGTCGACCCTTAAGAAACAAAACTTCATTTTTAGTAGGATTGTGTTTGCTATCCACAAGGGGGTTGCGGCGCAATTTGTTGCTCGCTTGTCTGCCATCTTATTGTAATTGTTATTTATCCACATGAAACCGGTAATATAATGCTAAAAATATGATCTAAAAAAAAAAAAAAAAAAAATCATTTTAACTTTTGTATATTTGAAAATTGAGCTGTATGCGAAATTATTAGACGCTACAAAATTTGTGATATTTACTTACTAAAACTTTTGCCTACTAAAATCTATAAACGTAATAAAATAAAACTTTTACCCACTAAAACTTATAAAAGTAACTAAATAAAAACTTTTACCCACTAAATAACAAATACCAAAATAAAAAACCGCTTTTCAAATTAAATTTGTCAAAAATAACATTTCCCTACTAAAACTTACGTATGAAAGTAAGTAAATCAAAAAATTAATAAAAAAAGCGGAGTAAATAAAAAAGTGAGTAAATATACCCATACACACTTTTGACTTTTGAGCACTTAACCCAATTCCCAAATCTCACCTCATCATCCCAATTCCCAAATGTATAAAACCCTAATTTGTAGTATTGACAACCTCAACTCCGGCACCGTTATCACCAGCTCCACCATCGTCACCACCACTGGTCGTCGAGCAATACCCCAACTCCAGCACGGTCAACACCAGCTCCATCGTCTTCACCACAACTGGTCGTCGATCAATACCCCAACTCCGGCACCGTCATCACCAGATCCACCGTCGATCAATACCGTAACTCCGGCACCGTACTCACCGCCGTTAGGTATAATACATATTCTTTTGAGTTTTCGTGTTAGTTAAAATTTTATCATATTATCGATATGTTGATATGTTGCTGATTATGTGTTTGTAAATATGTGCTTATTAGGTTTTAGTACTTTATTTTGTGTATAATGGATGCATATGGAATTTTAATAGTTGAATTAGTAAGAGATTAAAGTAAATGTAGTGAAACATATTAACGAGAATTTGAGCTAATGTAGCGAAATAGAATTTAGTTTTTATTTACCGGACTAAACTCGATTGCTGGTTTGTCGAAAAATGAAAAATCGATGAGTTGAAGTGAATTTTGGTTATAATATTTGATTAGGTTGATTTTTAATTTTAGGATTTTGTGCGTTGTGGATAGATAATGAGCTAATGTAGCGAAATAGATTAAGCATGGGTTACAAGAGGTGTTTGGATGTTGCGTAAATATATTTGCCCTCAATTAGAATATCACTATTTGTGACAGATGTAGCAACCTGACTACCATATCAGATGACCCACTTGTATAGCTCTGTTCAAATACTTGGCAGTTAACAGGATCCTGTTACAGATAACAAGATGTTCCTAATGATATAGAAGCTTGACTTTTAGTTACTTATTTTGTTGGCAATTATCCATGGAAGTTAATATCTTGACTGCTCTTATTACTCCAAAAGGTTTAAATCGGCGTGGAAACCCTGTGTACCCTTTTTGGGTAGCCGACTGACCAATCCCAATGACCTAGCCCCATGCAATGAGTGTTATTACTATTGTAAGCTACTTCTCCTGCTGAATTTCTCACAACAACAACAACAACAACAATACCCAATCCCGCGGAAGCGAGGTATGGGGGAGGTAGAATGTAGGCAGATCCTACCCCTACCCCAGCAAAACTGGGAGTAGAGAGACTGCTTCCAGGAGACCTCCGGCAAGTGCAAAGGTGCGAGTGATAGAAAAAGAGAGACCTGCAAACAAAGCAAAAACGCATGAGCCAACAAACAAGGAACAAAAAGAAGACAAAGCAGCACACCACACAAATGACAAGAGGCACAAAAAAAAAAAAAAAAAAAAAAAAAAAGCAATGGACAAGCAAGCGGGCAAAAGGGCCTACAACTAAGGGAAAGAGCCCTAAACGAAGGCAAGGCAAACGCACGGGGCCTACAGCTAAGGCAAACGCAAAGGGCCTACAACTAAGGGGAAGAGACCTAAACAAAGGCAAGGCAAACGCAAGTGGCCTACAGCTAAGGCAAACTCAAAGGGCCTACAACTACCACCTAGCCCGAAACTAGTCGCAAACTCTAATCCTGGCTCTCCAAACTTTCCTATCTGAGATCATGTCCTCGGACAAGAGAAGCTCCTTCATGTCTAGTCTAAGTCTATCCTCCCACCTAAGTTTAGGCCTACCCCTCCTTCGTAAACCATTGACCATTAGCGCTTCTACTCTCCTTACTGGCGCTGTTTGTGGCCTCCTCCTGACATGACCGAACCACCTCAACCTTCCTCCTGACATGACCGAACCACCTCCTGCTGAATTTCTGATTCATATAATTAATGTCTCAACAAACCTGGTAGGCGTAAAGTCACGTGTCTACCTTTATTTTATATGTTAGTTCCTTATATAATTTGAACTTGCCTAGTCCTCATCAATTACTGAATTACGAAGATAATTCTCAACGCTTTATGATCATCAATATATGTGCTAATTCTCAACGCTTTTTCAAAGTAAAACCTTATAGATTCTAGCTGGGAAATAGTAATAATGTATAAGGGTTTGATAATAATGTACTTGCTACTGCACATCAGGGACTAGAAAAAGCCATGCCTTAAAAACTAAACCTATACTTTTAAGGTTCTGAGTTCTGACTCCTGAATTTGGACTTCGCTACTACGTAGGTCATATAAACAAAATTCTTTTAAAAAATTATTGCTTTTTATTAGTAATACTTTTTATTTGTTTTTTCTTGCTGATGCCCTCGTATTAATAGGTCTTTCGGTACTCCTTGAGTCTGGACGTGGTGATAAACTCTCATCTAGTTTGAAGCAGTATATCCAAAATCTCCTTAAGGTAATAAAAGTCAATATCTTTATTACTCTTTGTTTTATATATATATTTTTTGGCCTTTTTAAACATGTTTTTTGTATCTTGTCTCGCCAATATAAAAAGGATCATATCATAGCCGTGGCATTTAAAACCCCTTCACATATGATCCGGCTGATTTCAATCTTGTCTCATCACAAATATGCTACTCAAAATATTTGATTTGATTTGTTAATCTTAAACTTGCAGGCAGGTAGCAAAGTGATAATATATGCTACTCAAAATATTTGATTTGATTTGTTAATCTTAAACTTGCAGGCGGGTAGCAAAGTGATAAAATTTGTAGTTCGTGTATAACTAAGGTACACATCAGCAGCAGACTATATAATGAATGATCCACAACAAGGTATGTCCCACGTTGAATTTCGTTTGCACAATTTAATTGTTCCGTGTTGGCTGGTTTTATAAATATAAGTTTGTCGGTGCTGTTTTTTGTTTGTTTAGACAGCCTTTGTTGTAAGATAAAATGTGCTGTTGATATTAACCACAAAGATTTAATGTGTTATTGACAGGTCCACGGAAACGGGTTCGCGGTCACACTAGAAAACAAGCTATATGGGATTTTGAACCTGATGAAAGGTTTACGGTTACTTTTGATGAGAATGTACAGCCTGTTGGCAAAGGTAATCCAATTCTTTGTGTCCGTATTGTCAATGGTCACTGAGTATATGGAGATGGGATCATTGTATTACTTGATTCATTTAAGTGGTCAGAAGAAGAAACTCGCCTGGCGTAGAAGACTTAAAATGCTTCGTGATATATGCAGGTTGGTCAGTTATATTGACTTTTCAAATGTCTTTCTAGAGTAGTCTGTCATCATATGGTATTTTATTGCTGTCCACTTAATGTTTGATGTGGAGAAGATAGACAAATGGGATTTTAGTCTGTGTTCACTTAATATATGACCTGACTTCATCTTATTCGTATTTCTTGTTGCATGTTATGAAGAGGGTTGATGTGCATTCACCGAATGAAGATAGCTCATCGTGATACAAAAAGTGCAAATTGCCTGGTGAATAGGCATTGGACTGTAAAAATATGTGATTTTGGGCTCTCAAGAATGATGACCGAATCACCTATGAAAGAAACCTCATCAGCAGGCACTCCTGAATGGATGGCTAAAGAACTTATCAGAAACGAACCTTTCACTGAAAAGTGTGATATTTTCAGTCTTGGAGTCATCATGTGGGAGTTGTGCACTCTCAGTCGGCCCTGGGAAGGTTTGCCGCCTGACCGGGTAAGTTGCATCCACTCATTGCTTAATTTTGATTAGATATATCATATATGGTCATTTAAGGAGGTTATTATAGTCGGCAAAAGAGCCGGTCAAAACATATTCTGGTCAAAATTAGGAATTACTGCCAAATCTTATTTTGGAATATAATGATTTATTTGGTTTAATGCCTAAAAAACTTTGGGAAACTGTGGAGTCGTTTGACTCAGATGGTATCTTGTTTAAAATCGGCATCTTGTTTAAATACTGGTATCTCATTTTGGAAGATGGTATTTGTGCACAATTATTTTGGTACTATACTGCTTTTGAACAGTTTTAACTGCTGTCCCAGTGATATTTTCTGCTTAATTTAGCATCTTTTAGAATTAGTGGACTGAATAGTGATATTTTCTGCTTAATTTAGCATCTTTTAGAATTAGTGGACTGAATGTAGTGATCCTTGCACTGCTAGTGTTTCTGCACTTATAACATGGCATGCCTTTTCATAAATATATGGCCACACATGCTTGTATATTACATAGAAGCTTTCAGACCTGGAAAATGTTTTTGTTGCTTTCAGACCTGGAAAATAATTGTGTTGCTTTCAGTTTCAAATCTTGTTTTCTTTTTTATTTGCAGGTCTGAGTTAAGTGCAGCGTACAGTAGCAGCTAGGATTGGGTAAACTGTACGGAGTTCTTTTCCTGTTTTCCTCCGTATTCTAACTAACGTCCAAACAATTTATGTAGCTTCGTATTCTAACTGTATGGGTCTATTTTCCAGGTTTGAGTTAATTGGCTGCACCATTCACAAGAACATTTATTGCAAAATGGAACAGCTTATTTTTGTACATTTGAGATTACATGTATTGCAAAATGGAACAGCTTGTTTTTGTACGTTTGAGATTGAAATTGAGATCGAGATTGAGATTGTTTTAGAGATTGATGTGTTTAAACTATTTTGAGAAATGCAATTTGTATTTGTTCAGTAATTTTTTTGTTTATGAGAAATGCATAATGTAATTTTGTACATTGATATTGCAGTTTCCATGTGCATTAGTGCACCTTTTGCTTACTGAAATCTAACTAAACAGATCTGCCATTTTAGTGATTTTGACAAAGGTGGTGTACCCTTTAGTGACTAAAAAATTTTAGACACTAAATCTTTTAAACATTTGCTCACTAAAATTTTAGTAAGAAAAGACTTTTAGTGATCCCTTTACTAACTCTTTTTCTTTTTAGTGGGAGTTGAATATATAGCTTTTAGTGACTGTTTTGTATCTTTTGCTCACACTTGATTTAGTGAGCAAATGTCTAAAATTTTGTAGTGAGATAGCAATCTTCTCCTTTATAACAAATATATATATATATATATATATATATATATATATATATATATATATATATATATATATATATATATATATATATATATATATATTTCCTTTTTATCTGTTTGGTTCATGAATATCGAATTTATGAGTTTATACCCATAGCCTCATTCTAGTAAGAAGAGGTGGGTTTTTAAGCATTCCTGTGGGTCTCTTTTTGATATCTTCATTTTTCATCACAAGAAAAAGAAAAAAATATTACTATGTTTCAAATTTTATTTATTATAATTAAAAAAAGGTAACGGGCCAATCTTGTGAAATCTAATACCCATAACAATGTAACATACTATTACACCAAACAAGATAACGATGTTTTTATTCCCATTCCACCCTATAACATACTGTTACCGAGGGTGATGTATTTAGGACTCTATTTAGAGTTGACTGACTCGAACAAATTCAACTCACGAGATTAGTCAATGAAAAGTGATACTACGTATAACATAGAAACTTATAGGGGAAAAAAAGCTTAAATTATAATTTGTACTTTAAGTGATAGGAGCCTTTTGCCAGTTTAATATTCAAGTATGGAGATCAAAAACAGGAAGTGCACAGATGTGGTGTTGTTAATATTTATGCTGATTTGCTTTCAGATATGCTCAAAAGCACAAGAAGATTCATCATACAAGGAGTTCCCGGTGGGAGTGATTCTAGACATGGGATCATGGGTCGGAAAGATTGTTCATAGCTGCATGACCATGGCACTATCCGACTTTTACACCTCTAATAACCACTACAAAACAAGGATAGTTCTCCACAGTAGGGATACACATGGAGAACCACTGCATGCTCTATCCGCAGGTAAATAACTATTTCAGATTATATTTGATATAGACTTAAGACAATAAAATATCTCTTATAACTTCCAAGATATAAAAGGTCAAACTAAAGCAAAGTGATACTTGCCATATCTAATTGGAGAAAAAATAGAGAGCAAACTATAACTGAAACTAGAATCAGAATGGTTTATCCTCTAGTGGTTTATCCTCTAGTGGTTGGTATGACATTCTAAAAGTTAACCAGATACTAAACTTAAGACGTCGCAAATTTTATACGATTTTCTTGTTTTCCTGCCAGGTCTTGATCTATTGGAGAAGCAGAAAGTCCAAGCAATCATAGCTTCTGAGTCACCAACCGAAGCAAAGTTTCTTGCAGTATTAGGAGACGAAGCTAGAGTACCTATTCTTTCTTTTTCACCAACTCCATCTTCCAACAAACATCCTTATTTCCTTCAAGTTTCACAAGATGAAACAACTCAATTTAAAGCCATTGCTGCATTGGCAGAATCGTTTAAATGGAAGAATGTCATTCTCATATGTGAGGACGCTGCAAATGAGATAGAAGTGGCGAAGTTTATAACTAATACCTTACAAGAGAAGAACATTTTTGTAACGTATATGAGCCTAATTTCTACATCTTCCAGCAATGGACTAGTTCATGAAGAGCTTCACAAGCTTTCAGCTATGCAAACAAAAGTATACATCATGCATGCTTGTCATTCTCTTGCATCCCGTGTCTTATCAAAAGCAAAATATTTTGGATTGATGGATGCGGGATACAAATGGATTATCACGAGTAAAACTATGGACTTTTTTAACTTCATGGATGGTGAAGTTGTTGAGTCTATGCAAGGTGTGGTTGGTTTTCGATCGTATATTCCCCAGTCAAAGGATCTTGACAATTTCACATTGAAATGGAGAAAGGAACATCATGCTATGAACCCTTTGACGGAGCTCAAGAAAATAAACCCTTATGGTGTCTGGGCATATGATGCAGTTTCAGCACTAGCAATGGCTATTGAGAGGACACAAACATCCAGTAAAATTCCAAGGGATACATCTCTTATGGATCAGATGTTAAGAATCTCATTTCGTGGTTTGGCGGGTACTTTCCAACTTATGAATGGTAGGATGAGTATACAAGTCTTAGAAATAATAAATGTGATAGGTAACAGTGAGCGAAGGGTTGGGTTTTGGACAAAGGGTGTTGGTTTAACCAAAAAGATTGATAAGCTAAACTCAATTCCTGATATCATCTGGCCAGGAGGTATCTCGACTAATCCACATAGGATGCTACAAACAAGCAGAAAAACCCTCAGAATCGGCATTCCAATGGCATCCAGAACAGGGAGACTTTTTCAAGTGAGTTATGATGATCAAACTAATTCAACAATCGTTTCAGGGTTTTGTGCAGAAGTATTCCAGGCCGCCTTTAATGGATTCGGTCGCGATGTAGCGTTTGAATATATTGCATATAGGGGAAAAGCTAAAATTGGCAAAATTTACAATGACCTTATAGATCAAGTCCATAACGGGGTACGCATATTATATAAACCAGTATTCTTTGTCATCAATATATATTGGAAAAGAAATATAACTTGTAATTTATTATTATCATTTGCATCAGGAATTTGATGCTGCCATTGGAGATATAACAATCACAGCTATTAGATCTAAATATGTTGACTTCACATTGCCATATACGGATATTGGCCTTGCAACACTATCAAGAAACGCCAATACAAGCATATGGATATTTATGAAACCACTTAGTTCAGATCTTTGGATTGTGTCTGCTTGTTTCTTTATTTTGACTGGCATTGTCGTTTGGATACTTGAACATCGGATAAACGAAGAATTTCAAGGTTCAACAGCAGAACAAATCGGGACAACCTTCTGGTTTGCCTTTTCAACACTTGTTTATGCTCATAGTAAGCTCTAGCACCCTGTTTTATTTGGATTTATTTTACTTTTTTTATTTTTTTTAAATTATTTATTTATTTATTTTGCCACAAACACATCTAAGTATAATGGCGAACAGAAATTTAGTAAAAGCTAAACCATTTTAAGTTTAGGTTTTGAAAATTTCAGGGGAGAAGCTGCAGAGTAATTTGTCAAGATTTGTAGTCATAGTGTGGTTGTTCGTAGTGCTTGTGCTCGTTTCAAGTTACACTGCAACATTAAGTTCGCTATTAACTGTTGAACAAATTCAGTTAGCATCAAAGAGAGGGTCTATCGGATACTTGTATGACCCTGTACAGGGAGCCCTTGTTAGGAACTTTAATGATGAAGTTGCTGATGCTTTGACACGTGGCAGTAAAAACGGGGGTGTTGATGCAATTGTTACTGAAATTCCTTATATTAAGGAATTTCTTGCACAAAATCCATCTGGCTACTCGATGACCGTATCTGAAACTATCACCAATGGTTTTGGCTTTGTGAGTCTCTTCACTATACAATTCTTTAATATTAGCGTTTACATGGGTAAGAGGTCAAAGCAGGTCAATCTTTTGAACGGGATGAGAACTATATTACCCAATATAACAACAAATCCAACTCTTTTTTCTTGATTAAAATGAGTTAAGAGGTTTTATGCATTAAACATACAATGTAGGTCACTTTAGACTTGTGCAACCACTTTGTTAAAACTAATCTGTTTCTTTACCTTCAGTTTGACCCGCTAAAGATAGAATGTAACTAGAATCGACCCATTCAATCTTAAATAGGTCAAAATTTGAGCTAATGTGTTTTTAAGTTAAATTTGTTTCCTTACATTCAGTTTGTTGCATGTAACTGGCTTAAGTTAAATATGAGAATTTGACATTGTAGATAAAGTCTATCCTAGTCAAATGTTAGTTACAAAAATGTGCAGGCATTCCCGAAAGGTTCACCGTTGGCCCCTGAGATGTCAATTCAGATTGCCAAATTACGAGAAGACGGAACTTTAAAGTTATTGGAGGATAAGTGGTTAAATAAACAATTAGATACCGCGACTGCGCCCAAAATTTTAGACCTTGAAGGTTTCCGTGGTCTATTTCTTATCAGTGGGGTTTCAATGGCATCTGCACTTTTCCTATACATGCTTTGTTTTGTATATGAGAAAGTGCATTTCAAGTACACGATGCTGGTGGGAGGAAAGCTAGCATTCATCATGAGGTTTCTCATACCAAGATTCGCTAGTGCTGTTTAAAGAATATGGCCCAAATTCGAATTACAACGTTCACAAATATCTTGTATGAATTTGTATTTGTTGTACTGCTGTACTAATTATCCCCTTCCTTTGTTGAGGATGTGAAGCTGATGTGGCGAGGGAAAACCCTCAAACACACCCTCCACCCATAGCAGCTCAAT
Organism: Artemisia argyi; assembly: GCA_030686995.1. NCBI lineage: Eukaryota > Viridiplantae > Streptophyta > Magnoliopsida > Asterales > Asteraceae > Artemisia > Artemisia argyi. Next base: position 186,813,940 of record CM060683.1, on the reverse strand, counting down.
CAAAAAGGATTATATTCAGTTATACAAAATCTCTCTTCGCTTCATATGTTGCATATGTAAAATAGCAACTAGGTGCATTATTGATTGCGTTTGTTGATTACATGATAAGATTGCATATGTATCTATGATAAATACATAGCTTAATTAACAAGCAATCAAACCCTAAACCTAATGGTATTATTGATTGTGTTTGTTTATGCTCAGATAATCATAAGCAGAATCTATATATCTGATAATTGTGACTTCAGAATCTTTTAATTGGTTCCAAAACACAAATCCAAACACCCTCTAAAAGTAACAAGCCAACCACTTGACGGGAGAACTAGGGCCCTAACTAATAAACATGGAGAACAAAAACGCCAAATCTTAATTTGGAAAACAAAAAGTAAAAAAGCAATTAAAATACCTAGGTAGCGTATGCACAGTCATCCATAGTTTCAGGGATCAACTGTTTAGCAGAGGCAAGTTGAATCTAACGGGATGCCTCTCCATTCATAATAGTCATTCCAACTACTCAATTGCTTGTTTAATATTGACAAAGGCCCTGCATATCGCGTTTGTGAATTTCATCTTGAAGAAGCAATTGTAACTCATTTAAAAATACAGATGTTGAAGATTTATAAGTATACCTCTACATATTTTGTTGCCTTTCAAAAAAAAAAAAAAAAAAAAAAAAAAAACTCAACTGTTTTATAACGCATAGACATTGCAGGACAAGTAAGAGTTATAAACGGACTATAGGCATTGATTCGGACATTGGTTACATAACCACTGCCTACTTGTACCAAAACCTGCTTATATCCGGCCAAGACCCGGCTCTATCCGGCGAAACCCGGCTATATCTGGGTAGGCCCGGCCAAGACCCGGCTATATTTGAGCCAATTAGGCTGAAAAAAGTCAACTTTTTACTCATTCTAGCCAGAGCTGAAGCTTTTCAGAGATGTATATAATGAGATAGCCTTTTATTATGTATGTCTTTGAAGGCCATGAAATACATTTGTGGTAGTTGTATGATCTATGCAAGGCCGTCTCGTGAAATTTGATAGTCCTGTGCGATCTTTATAAAATGGGGCCCTAAACTTGACAAAATTTATATTCATATGTAGACAATTGGTATTCAAAAATGAAAAAGTGGTTATCTGATCACATAAAAAAAACGGTTACAAAATGCGTTTATGTGACAAATATAAACTTTTTGTTCAACAATATGTTGTTTGATCTTTGTATTGAAAATCGGAATATTCCAAATCGTCATATGTGATGTGGCGTTTGATGGAGGCCTCAAAAATTGTTGGGCAATGTTGCAGTAACATGAGTTGATAAATCAACACACCTATAACTTTTTTAAATACTAGTTGCATGACCCGGACGATGGACGAACTATCATAATTTTCGTTTCTGAATGCATTCTATATGCATATCGGGGAAGCTTGAAACTTAAAATTTATGTATCATAGGTAAATGTGAAAAACTATTTTATTAAGATATAAATCATGCAAGGTTATAAACAGCGGGAGGGTTGGCGTGGCAGCATAACGAAGCCTCAAGCTTTTGCGGTCAAGGTGAAGCTTTTGTGTTTTTAAAACATGGCATAATGCGGCACAAAATATGAAAATATTTATATATTATATCATATTTCATATACATGTACGGAGTAGTTTACAAAAAGCGTTGTACATAATGAATAAGGTTAAAAAAAAACTATCATTGCATATAATATTCTTCATTTTTCTAAAAAAAAAAAAAAAAAAAAAAAAAAAAAAAAAAAAAAAAAACTCGTCATGCTATACGCAAAGGCACGCCTTTCCACGCCTTACTTCAAGCCACGCCTAGAACCAATGCCAAGATCCATTTCGTAACGTCGAGCCTACGCCTCGCTCCTTGGCGACGCCTTTGCGGCGCCAAGGCGCGCCTTTTAGAAGGCTGAATCTTTTAATGCCTAATGAAAATCCAAAAGGACCAAAACAAAGTATATTTTTGGACTATAAGCTAAATGAGTTAATGAAAGGATCAAAACTTTGTATCCCACGTGATAATGTGGTCAAATTAGAGATGAACTTAGGGTGGTCAGCTTATAAATGTAAAGCAAGTGTTGATGAAATCCGTAGATCGACGAGATAATGAAATGTGGACAATTTAGATAGAGATAAAAGCCAAGCATTCGATTTGTATTTCTTTAACTGTTAGTGTTATGCTTTATCCTGACTTGGTCATGGGCTTATTCGATGAAACAAAATGGTGGTGTACTGCAAGGATACTTAATGGCTTAATCGTATGCTGTAAGTTGTGGTCATAATTCTGGAAAAAAGTTTTCAATCAGTCAATTGTTGGAATGTTGACTGACTCAAACAGTCAATTCAATAGATTAGTAAGATGGAAAGTGAAATGACATAGAAACTACAGGAATAAAGAAAGAAAAAGAAAACTTAACCTATAATTTGTAGTTTCAGTGATAGGAGCCTTTTGCCGGTTTGTCATTCAAGTATGGAGATCAAAAGCAGGAAGTGCACAGATGTGTTATTCTTAATATTTATGCTGATTTGCTTTCAGATATGCTCAAAAGCACAAAAAGATTCATCATACAAGGAGTTCCCAGTGGGAGTGATTCTTGATATGGGATCATGGGTCGGAAAGATTGTTCATAGCTGCATGACCATGGCACTATCCGACTTTTACACCTCTAACATCCACTACAAAACAAGGATGGTTCTCCACAGTAGGGATACACATGGAGAACCACTGCATGCTCTATCGGCAGGTAATTAACGTACTATTTCAGATTATATATCTTTTACAACTTCCAAGATATAAAGGGCCAAACTAAAGCAAAGTCATAATTGCCATATCTAACTCAAGAAAAAATAGAGAGCAGACTATTACTGAAACTAGAATCAGAACAGGTCTAGTGTGAACGGTAAACCATAATGGTTTATCCTCTAGTATGACATTCTAAAAGTTAACCAGATACTCTAAACTTGAAATGTCGCAAAGTTTACGATTTTCTTGTTTTCCTGCCAGCTTTTGATCTATTGGAGAAGCAGAAAGTCCAAGCAATCATGGCTTCTGAGTCAGCAACCGAAGCAAAGTTTCTTGCAGTATTAGGAGACGAAGCTAGAGTACCTATTCTTTCTTTTTCACCAACTCCATCTTCCAACAAACATCCTTATTTCCTTCAAGTTTCACAAGATGAAACTACTCAATTTAAAGCCATTGCTGCAATGGCAGAAACGTTTAAATGGAAGAATGTCATTCTCATATGTGAGGACGCTGCAAATGAGATAGAAGTGACGAAGCTTATGACTAATACTTTACAAGAGAAGAACATTTTTGTAACGTATATGAGCCTAATTTCAACCTCTTCCAGCAATGGACTAGTTCATGAAGAGCTTCACAAGCTTTCAGCTTTGCAAACAAAGATATACATCATGCATGCTGGTCATTCTCTTGCATCCCGTGTTTTATCAAAAGCAAAATATTTAGGATTGATGGATGTGGGTTACAAATGGATTATCACGAGTAAAGCTATGGACTTTTTCAACTTCATGGATGGCGAAGCTGTTGAGTCTATGCAAGGTGTAGTGGCTCTTAGATCATATATTCCACTGTCAAGGGATCTTCACAATTTCATGTTGAAATGGGAGACAGGAACATCATGCTATGAACCCTTTGATGGAGCTCAAGAAAATAAGCCCTTATTGTGTCTGGGCATATGATGCAGTTTCAGCACTAGCAATGGCTATTGAGAGGACACAAACTGTAGGGCATGTCGTTCTTAAATCAAATATAAAAAACATGGAAACATCTAGCAAAATTCCAAGGGATACATCGCTTATGGATCAGATGTTAAGAATCTCATTTCGTGGTTTGGCTGGTACTTTCCAACTTATGAACGGTACGATTAGTACACAAGTCTTAGAAATAATAAATGTGATGGGTAACAGTGTACGGTTGGGTTTTGGACAAAGGGTATTGGTTTAACCAGAAAGATTGATAAGCTAAATTCAATTCCTGATATCATCTGGCCAGGAGGTATCTCAACTAATCCACATAGGATGCTACGAAGGAGCAGAAAAAACCTCAAAATCGGCATTCCAATGACATCCAGAACAGGGAGACTTTTTCAAGTGAGTTATGATGATCAAACTAATTCAACAATTGTTTCAGGGTTTTGTGCAGAAGTATTCCAGGCCGCCTATATTGGATTAGGTCGCGATGTAACCTTTGAATATATTCCATTTATGGGAAAAGCTGATATTCCATTTACGAGTGGCACATACAATGACCTTTTGGATCGAGTCCATAACGGGGTATGCATCTTATATAAACCAGTATTCTTTGTCATCAATATATATTGGGAAAGAAATATAACTTGTAATTTATTATTATCATTTGTATCAGGAATTTGATGCTGCAATTGGAGATATAACCATCACAGCTAATAGATCTAAATATGTTGACTTCACATTGCCATATACGGATATTGGCCTTGCAACACTATCAAGAAACGCCAAAACAAGCATTTGGATCTTTATGAAACCACTTAGTTCAGATCTTTGGGTTGTGTCTGCTTGTTTCTTTATTTTGACTGGCATTGTCGTTTGGATACTAGAACATCGGATAAATGAAGAATTTCAAGGTTCAACAGCAGAACAAATCGGGACAACCTTTTGGTTTGCCTTTTCAACACTTGTTTATGCTCATAGTAAGCTCTAGCACCCTGTGTGTGTGTGTGTGTGTTTTTTTTTTTTTTTTTTTTTTTTTTTTTTTTTTTTTTTTTTTTTTTTTTTTTTTTTTTTTTTTGCCACAAACACATCAAGTATATTGGCGAAGAGAAATTTAGTAAGAGCTAAACCAATTTAAGTTTCGATTTTGAAATTTTCAGGGGAGAAGCTGCAGAGTAATTTGTCAAGATTTGTAGTCATAGTGTGGTTGTTCGTAGTTCTTGTGCTCGTTTCAAGTTACACTGCAACATTAAGTTCGCTATTAACTGTTGAACAAATTCAGTTAGCATCAAAGAGAGGGTCTATTGAATACCAGTATAGTTCCTCTGTACAGCAAACCCTTGTTAGGAACTTGAATTTTGAAGACACCTGGATGAAGCCATATTCTTCACCAAAGGAATATGCTGATGCTTTGACACGTGGCAGTAAAAACGGGGGTGTTGATGCAATTGTTACTGAAATTCCTTATATTAAGGAATTTCTTACACAATATCCATCTGGCTACTCGATGACCGTATCTGACACTGTCACCAATGGTTTTGGCTTTGTGAGTCCCTTCCTTCACTATACAATTCTTTAATATTAGCGTTTACATGGGTAAGAGGTCAAAGCAGGTCAATCTTTTGAAGGGGATGAGAACTATATTACCCAATATAATGCCGTTCAAAAAAATATTGCCCAATATAATAACAAATCCAAGTATTTTTTCTCGATTAAAATGAGTTAGGAGGGTTTATGCATTAAACATACAATGTGGGTCACTTTTGACCCGTGCAACAACTTTGTTTAAGCTAATCTGTTTCTTTACCTTCAGTTTGACCCGCTAAAGATAGAATGTAACTGGAATCGACCCATTAAGTCTTAAATAGGTCGAAATTTGAGCTAATGTGTTTATGTTAAATTTGTTGCCTTTGGCTTACGAAAATTTGACATTGTAGATAAAAGTCTATCCTAGTCAAATGTTAGTTATAAAAATGTGCAGGCATTCCCGAAAGGTTCAACGTTGGCCCATGAGATGTCAATTCAGATTGCCAAATTACGAGAAGACGGGACTTTAAAGTTATTGGAGGATAAGTGGTTTAACAAACAATCAGATTCCGCGGCTGTGCCCAAAATTTTAAACCTTGAAGGTTTCCGTGGTCTATTTCTTATCAGTGGGGTTTCAATGGCATCTGCACTTTTCCTATACATGCTTTATTTTGTACATGAGAAAGTGCATTTCCAGTACACGATGCTGGCGGGTGGAAAGCTAGCATTCATCATGAGGTTTCTCATACCTAGATTCGCTAGTCTTCTTTAAAGAATTTGGCCCAAATTCGAATTACAACGTTCACATATATCTTGTATGAATTTGTATTTGTTGTTATTGCAGGCTTGCAGCACTAGTTATCCCCTTCCTTTGTTGGCTTGCACATACGCACCCCGATCGCATCAAATATGATTAGCATAGGTTACAAATTATGAGGATTTGGCTGTTATGTAGGAGGATCAAATAGAAAACTGGATCCTTTATGAAAAGTCTAAAAAGTCAGCATGTGTTAACATGTGTCCCATCTAGTTTGTTTTGGGCGAGAGTATTGATGAACAGCCGGTTGATGAACATTTGTATTTATTTAAGCGCATTTTGTATTGAGGAACATAGTCTACTAATGTAACATTTTCTAGTGATGAACAATTTATATTGATGATAATTAAAAAAAAAAAAAAAAAAAAAACAAAAAACAAAAAAAACAAAAAACTGATAGAATTCATGACAGCTATCTTTCATAACACACATTTTTTTTATTCTTTGATGAACATAACAAACATTTTTGTTTTTTTTCATAAACAATTTTGTGTCCTTAACATTTTTTGATGAATATTTATTTGATGAACAATTTTGTTTCTTCCACATTCTTTGATGAACAACTTCTTTGCTAAATTTTCTCTGATGGACACTTACTTGATGAACAATTGCTTATTCAAAGTTTATTCATCACAATTTGGATTTTTTCATCAAAATAGCTTCAATGGGACATTTCACCGAACACTCGAACAGGGCGAACACCTTATGGGTGTTTTCACAAAACCACATGATTGATAAAGTTAGACTTCGAATATTCTTCTCCCTTTTTCTCTCTGCCTAACAACTTCCCCGCCATTTTCCACCATTAAAAAAGCTTCAAAATCCTTTATTCTATATCAATTTCTTATCCATTTTCACTCTAGTTTCCATATTTTGATTCAGTATTTCATTCCGATTCTATTGATACTATTTTCATTCATTTTGCCCAAAATTTACTAAAACCCTAATTTTTGATTTCTTCTAAATTGAGCTTTAGTTGATCACGAATTTCAGTAATTGAAGAATAATTAGGATTCTGTATATGATTAGTAGTGCAAAAATGTCAAATAGTAGACCTAAAAGGAAAACTAATAGATCAACGAAATTAGATGATTTTGTTAGTAACTTAGTAATAGTGTTGCTGGTAAGAACAATAAGAATAGGAGTGATAAGGGTGAAGCAAGTAATGGGGGAAATGTATCAAATAATGGTAATTTTCAGGAAATGTTGGGTGGTGAGAATAATGGGATGGGTGATAAGAAGTGTTGCAGTGAGTAGGATATGAATAATGGGAATAAGGATACTGTGTTACTGAGGTATGTGAGGCTGAAAAGGAAATAATGATTAGTAATGATAAAACACAGAATGGTATGAGTGCTGAAGGTACAAGCTCTACTCCTATTGATACTCATTCTGACAATCCTGATAGTCCTATTGATGTTGCTAATAAGGTAACTGGATGTAAGTCTCCTAATGCTTCTTCCAGTATGCTTAAAAATATTAATAGTACTAATTCAGGAAATATCAATGCTGAATCTTCTAATAGTCCTAAAAATGCTAGTTATACTGATAAGTTGAACAATAATATGGATACTAGTGCCAATAAGTTGTTTCAAATACCAATTGTGCTTAATGAGGATGGACATGAGTATGTTGTGTTTGATGATGAAATAATTGTGGAAGGAAGTAAAAGATGGGAGTTAACTGCATGTGGATTCTTTGTGGGATATAAGATGTCTATGCCTGAGTTGAGTTTTCATCTGTTCAAAATGTGGAGTAAGTTTGGGTTAAAACAGATTCTGAATAATGATAATGGAACATTTGTGTTTAAGTTTAATAATGCTCAGGGTTTGCAAACTGTTATAGAAAGTGGTCCCTGGCTTGTTAATAACAAACCAATGGTTGTTCAAAAATGGAACACTAGCATCAATATGGATAAAACTGAACGTGTCACATTGCCTGTATGGATGAAGCTAACTAATCTTCCATTAGAAGCTTGGAGTACTAAAGGGCTAAGTGCTTTGGCTAGTAGGATTGGTAAACTTTTGATAATGGATACAATGACTACTAAAATGTGTACGCAGGGAGTGGGTAGACTTGGTTATGCCAGAGTATTGGTTGAGGCAGATGCAAGTAAGGGATTGAGTGAATCTATTGAGGTACTATATAAAAGCAAAGTAGATGGACATCAGTTTGTGAAAAAAGTGCAAGTTGTATATGATTGGAAACCACCAGTCTGCTCACATTGTAAAGTTTTTGGGCACTCTTATGAGGTATGTTTGAAAAGAGTAAGAACAGAGGAGACAACAAAGGAGAAACAAGCTGATGTGGAGGGTTTTGTGCAAGCTAACAAAAGGAAGGATAATCATGTTCCTGGGGGAGCAGTAAAGTAACACAACAACCAAAGGCTAATCTACCTAAGGACATAGTTGTCAAAAGCGAAAGCGATTGCAAAGCGCAAAGACCCAAAAATCGCTATAGCGAGAGGCGCATAAAAAGCGCAGGCTCGAGAAAAAAAAAGCGCAGGGTTGCAATAAACTTTGATTTTGATTCATTTTGTGTTTCTGGTTAGATTCTAGGGTTGTAATAAGATTCACACTGCATTCTAACACTATCCCACTAACTTAATTAGATTAAAACACTCTAAATCAAAAAATCCCAAATCGTACCATGAACCCTAATTTCCAAAATCAAACCAAACGTGTTTCTGGGTATGATTCGACCCTTGTATCATGTTTATAACATGATTCCTACCAAAACCCACTAACTTAATTGGATTAAAACACTCTAAATCAAAAAATCTCAAATCTTACCATGAACCCTAATTTCCAAAATTAAACCAAACGTGTTTCTGGGTATAATTCGACCCTTGTATCATGTTTATAACATGATTCCGACCAAAACCCACCCATTTAATCACACCCTAATTTCCAAATCGTCGCTTTTAATGTTGGTGGGCTTTTGCCTCGTGGACTGAGCGATGTGGGCCCGCCTGCGCGTCGCTTCTCGCTATAGCGCATGAAGCGCACGCTTTTGACAACTATGCCTAAGGAGAAACCTAAAGGCAAACCTAATGTCATGTATCAACAGAAGTTTAGGCAAGATGTTGGGTCATCAAAATCTGCTGAGAATGTTAATGTGAATGCTCAAAAGGCACAAAGTAGCTCACCTAGAAAAGCATATAATGTAGACAAAGAAGCTATGCAAGCAGCTAACAAGTATGCTATTTTAGGAGAACAAGAGGAAGATGTTGAGGTGTTATCATTAAGTAACCAGGACAAAGAAACTGTGGACAAGTATGTGGAAGCTAAAAGTAAACCATCTGAAACTGTAATTGGCAAATGGAAACAAGGTATGTTTAGTTACTTCACAAAAAGTTGGGAAACAAAGTATGGAAAAGAGCAGAATGAGAACAAGACTCTATTGAATGGGACTGAAGTATATGCAGATGAATCTGAGTTAGCCAAATTCATGACTGCAAATGAAGTATCAGGGAAGGGTAGTGATTATTTTTCTAAACTCTAATTAATGGATTTCAAAATTGCTGCATGGAATATAAGAGGATTGGGGACCGTAGCTAAACAAGATGAGGTCAGGAACTTAATATGGAATGAGAAGCTTAGTATATGTGCAGTTTTGGACTCATATGAAGAATAATAGAATAGAAAAAGTATGTGCAAATGTATTTGGATGTTGGCATTGGCAGAGTAATGTACAGATGTCTCACAAAGGATGTAGAATAGCAGTTGGATGGGATGCAAGTAATGTGAGATGTAATTTAGTACATGCAACTGACCAGGCAATGCTTTATCATATTGAAATATTAAGCACTCAAAAGACTCTTTTTTGTACATTTATATATGCTGCCAACAGAGGAAAAGAAAGAATGCTATGGGAGGATCTAATTCTATTTGAAAAGATAGTGGGTCAAAATTCATGGGTCATAATGAGAGATGTGAATGTATGTTTAAACCTTGAAGATCACTCTAAAGGGATTTCACATTTTACTCAAGATATGGTGGAATTTCAGGAATGTATCAATGCTGTGGAAATGGATGACATTAACAGGACTGCATTTTACATGGACAAAGAGCTTGCTGAATCCAAATGCCACAGTCCTGAAGAAGATTGACAGAGTAATGGGTAATAGTATTTTCATTGATCATTATAACAATGCTAATGCTATGTTTCTGCCTTATGGTATTTCTGATCATAGTCCAGCCATTTTGGTAATTCCTCAAGCAATGCACAAAAGAAACCAGTGTTGTAAATATCGCTCGGCGGTACCTCGGCGGTCGACCACCGCCAAGCGCCAAGACCGATATGGCGGCGATATATCAGTGATATATCGGAGACCATAAATTATAAAGAAATTTATGTATATTTTTGAAATACAACATAAATTATAAAGGAATATGAAAAAAAAACCCTAGATCTAGGCTAGATCTGAAGTAAATATGAAAAAAAAACCCTAGATCTGAAGTTAAACGGCGTTGACCGGCGTGAATCTGAAAAAAAAAACCCAGATCCGGCGTTGACCGACCGCCGCCAAGGCTGATTTTGACCGCCAAGCTCCGATTTTGACCGATTTTGACCAAAACGCCAAGTTAGACCGATATGGGAAATATCGTGGCGGTGGACCACCGCCAAGCGCCATGGCGCCGCCATATCGGCCGCCATGGCCGATTTTTACAACACTGAAAGAAACAAATCATTCAGGTTTGCTAACTATATTGCTGATAAAGATGGTTTTCATGATCTAGTAGCTGAGAATTGGAATGTGGAGATTGATGGATATGATATGTACAGACTTGTCAAGAAGCTTAAAACACTTAAATCTCGTCTTAGTAAGTTTAACTGGCAGAATGGGAATTTATTTGAAAAGGTGATTGAATTAAGAAAAAAGCTACATGACATTCAGGGGCAATTGATCAAGATCCACACAATTACAATTTGAGGAAAGAGTAAAGTGAGATTTTAACTGAGTATAAGGAAGCAGTTGCTGATGAAGAAAAATTGTTAAGGCAAAAAGCTAAAGTTAATTGGCTTAATGTTGGTGATAAGAATTCAGCATACTTTCATAAAGTGGTCAAAGGCGGAACAAACAAGAATAGAATAATGTCAGTATGTGTACACCTCTAACTACAAAGATGGTACAAGATATAACTACAAAGATGTTGTTGATCAGTTTGTCAAGCATTTTGAAGGCTTTCTAGGTATAAATCCTCATGCTGGCAAGCTTAATGAAGAAGATAACAGAATTTTTGTGAATAAAGTTTATGCTGAAGAGGCAGAGCATATGATTAGGAGTGTTACTGATGAAGAGATCAAGGCAGCATTATTTGATATTGATGATGATAAAGCCCCTGGTCCTGATTGGGTACACCTCTAAATTTTTCAAAAAAGCTTGGCTTATTGTTAAACAAGATTTTTGTGCTGCAATTAAGGAGTTCTTTGTTAAAGGTAAGCTTCTTGGAGAAGTTAATGCTACTTTGATTGGCCTGGTTCCTAAGTCTACAACTCCACAAAAAGTCTCTGATTTCACACCTATTGCTTGTTGCAATGTCTTCTACAAATGCATAAGCAAAATCCTCACTAATAGAATTAAAGTTGCTTTAAGTCAGGTGGTTGAGGAAAATCAGAGTGCTTTCATTCCTGGGAGGGCCATTACTGACAACATCCTCTTAACTCAGGAACTTCTTAAAGTGTACAATTGCATCAATGGGCCAAGAAGAGTGTCTTTCAAAATTGATATACAGAAGGCTTATGATACAGTTATTAACTGGAACTTCTTAGAAGTGATCATTATTCAATTTGGCTTTCCTAGGCAGATGATTGATTGGATTATGGTGTGTATTACCAGTTCAAAGTTTACCATTTGTGTGAATGGTGAAAGTCATGGTTACTTTAAGGGTGGAAGAGGATTAAGACAAGGTGACCCAATATCACCTTACATTTTCACTTTAGTGATGGAAATGCTTAATCTGATTGTGAAGGATGAGATCAAGAAGGATTGCAGGTTTAAATATCATTTTGGATGCAAGCAGTTGAAAATTACCCACTTGTGCTTTGGTGATGATTTGATAATGCTATGTCATGGTGATGTGGAATCTGTCAATGTTCTTAGGAAAGCTCTCAACAAGTTTAGTAATGTGTCTCAGTTATATCCTAATCTTGGTAAGTGTACAACATTTGAAGTCTGGATGAGGAAACTAAAGATGCAATCAAAAGTGTAATGCCATTTAATGAAGGGAAGCTTCCAGTGAGGTATTTGGGTGTCCCACTTATCACTAAAAAAATTGGTGTTGTTGATTGCAAGCAATTGATTGATAAGGTTCAAAGCAAACTTAATGACTGGAAGAACAAAAGCTTGTCTTATGCGGGAAGGGCCCAACTTATAGCATCAGTCTTATCATCTATGCAAACTTATTGGGGTTCTGTCTTTCTACTTCCTAAGTTTAAAAGATTCCTATGGAACAGTGGTGATAATTACAGAGGCAAGGCAAGAGTTGCTTGGAAAGATGTGTGCAAACCCAAAGATCAAGGTGGATTGGGTTTCACGCCTTTGGAAATGTGGAACAAAGTTTTGCTGATCAAGCATTTATGGAATGTGGCATCTAGAAAAGAATCCTTATGGGTCAAATGGGTTAATGTGGTCAAATTGAAGAATAGGAGTGTTTGGGATGTGACTGCAGATAGTAAAGATAGTTGGTTTTGGAAAAGTATCCTCAAGTTTAGAGACTGGGTGGGCATGAAGATGAGATATCAAATTGGGAATGGAAAGGGAATAAATGTTTGGCATGACATATGGAACAGAGATCTCAGACTGTCTAACTATATAAGCAAGAAGGATGTGTTCTATGCTGGACTTAAAGATACAGACAAGCTTGCAGATGTGATTGAAGAAGTACCCTGTTGTTGCTAATCTTAGTGTTCCTATATTAAATGACATACCTGACAAAGCTGTTTGGATTGATAAAAATGGCAATGTGAAAGAATATGCAACCAGTATGGTGTGGAAAGATGTTAGAGGTGAAGGTGAAAGTGTCAAATGGAAAAGCTTGGTTTGGTACTCTCATTGCATTCCTAAGCATGCATTTATTCTGTGGCTTGCAGTCAAGAATAAATTGTGTACTCAGGATAAATTGCAAAAATGGTATCCAAATAATACTTATGAATTCAGCTTATGTAAAGATGGGCTTGACTCACATAATCACTTATTCTTTGAATGTGAGTATGCAAAGGTAATATGGGAGAAGTTAAGAAATAAAGCTAAGATTCATGACAATGTGAATACTTGGGAAGGAATTGTTAATAAGATGAATTCTAATGGGGAAAGTAGAAGTGTGTGGGAGATTATTAAAAAGCTCTGCAGCTGCAGTAGAAAGAAATGGCAGAATGTTCAATGGGAATAATAAACTTAATGAATGTAATCTGTGAAGATATCAGAGCCAAGCTTGTTTCAATTAAAGTCAAACAGTGTGCTAATGTTGTTGAAGCAGAAACAAGATGGAATATTAAGTTTGGTAAGAAAGTATAATAAGATTTTGAGTGTACAGAGGAGGATAAGAAATGTGTGATGGGAAGCATTGGGAGGTCTTGTTTCTGGTCAACTGTTCTATGAATATAAAGATCTTAGCTTTCATAAGATCTGCATTATCTGGTCATAACAATGAGGTGGCACCTAGTATCTTGGAGTCTAATCTAGTGCAACTGTACCTTAGTAGTCCATGTAGTTTTGCTAGATGTTGGAAATTAGCAACTGCAGTGGATGAAAAGGAGGTTCATACTGGATATAAGATGTACCATAAGGTAAGGCTCTCATTTGTGAAGGGTATATGGCCTAGGAGGGAAGTCTGAGCAGTATGGAATTGAGAGTGGTGGAAGATGACACTTCATGGTCCATACTTTACACTTCCACAGGAGGATAGGTTGGTCATCATGGAGGGTGTGTGTTCCCAAGCAACTGAAGCCTTCCATTGAGAGGGAAATGTAGGTTGTATTGGTAGAGCCCCCCCCCCCCCCATGGATGGGTTATGGGTGCCTAGTGATGCCATCCACCATTTTCATCTTGTCTACTGTGGTGGCAGGTTGAGTGGAATGATGAAATGGTGTGGTGGAATTGTAGCTAGATGGTTGTGCATAATAAAGGTGAATTGGTGCAAGAATTTTGAGTTTGCTGTATACTCTGTTTGGACAGAAGGTTGGATAACTGAACAGTATAGTTTCATTTGTTTTGCTAGTATGGTTTTTTGTATTTCATATATTATGGGTATGTCCAAATCTATACTATTCTTATGATGTAAATCTTTTTGAGAAGTTAATATAATTCACCTTTGCACCAAAAAAAAAAAAAAAAAAAAAAAAAAAAAAAACATATGATTTCTTTGAATCTTTATGAGAAAAAATTTTAAAAAAACAAAAAAGATGAAGAATTGATGCAAGTATCCCGCATTTAAAATTTCTTATAAGATATTTTGATTATGCAGTGTCCCAGAAATTAATAATCACAATTGACACATTAATAATTGACCCAGCCTTTTTCAATCTAATCCCTTTATGACTAATCACCTAAACAGTCAGACACCTTTACAAGCAGTGTTAGTATATAAGCTTAGTCATAAAGAACTTACAGGAATTGCTGGGAGACAACCAGTCACAGAGGTTAAGCAGTTAGCTGCAAGACGACAAGCTTCTTCACAGTAATCGGAGAAAAAGGCTGGGATCTCTATTCCGTTTATCAGCTCCTAAAAGTTCCATACAAAGTTATGAACTATATGCAGAAAACTAGCATAATAGGTGACAAACGGGCCAGTAAGACAGGCTGGATAACGGGTCAAAACTGGCACTTTTATACAGGTCTAGTTGACCCAAAGACGTTCATAAGTACATAAGAGGAATTGCCACCTATACTAGCATATGCTCAAAGATATATCACACATAGATCAAAGACATACAATAGTCGGTGACCAGCTTCTGTAAGCAGCGATACCAGCATTTGGGACAATGATTAAGTCGGGAACAAATTCCTGTCCAATAAGAGGCAGGTCCACCTAAGAAATGCTATTAAGAATTTATCAAGTTAAATACTAGTGTTAGAATATATAACCTTAGTGAGTTCTTCGTGGCGGTCATGATAATAACCTAAATGAAGCCTTATTGTAATTGCTGAAGAATTATTAGCAGTTGTATTTGAATTGAATTCACCTTTGCCAGATTTGCAGCTGCAATTTACTTCCATACAATGTGCATAGTTACAAAGACCAACTGTCCACCATCCCTATTTGCCAGAATGTTATACCTATCTTAGAAGATTTTAATAATCAATGCTGACCTGTCATGTGGAACTGAAGGCCCGACAAAATCTATATGCAGTTGGACTCCAGGAAGAAGAGCATGTAACTCCCCAAACACTGCAAGTTGGTGAAGTTCCCTCTCAAGCCCTGCAGAAACGCAATATACTAAAGTCAAATAAAGAGTTAATAACACAGAGAAGATGTTTTGATGCGATTATGTGATAATTAATACTCCCTCCGTAGTCCGTCCCATATTAAATGTCCAGTTTGACTTTTTAAAGTCTTTCTTTTTCAACTTTGACATTAAATACTTTTGTTTGTGTTATATAATATTTGATGTAAAATATATGAATGGATTGAGTTTTAAATGTATTTTTATTGGTATGATTTTCGTCAATTGTTATATAACACAAACAAAAATATTTAAGGTTAAAGTTGAAAAAGAAAGACTTCAAAAGTCAAACTTGGACATTTAATATGGGACGGAGGTAGTAGTCATTATCATACATTCACAGTAATAAAACTAGTTTTGAACATAGTGTCGGGATGTGCTTCTGTGGTTTGAAGATGTAATTAATCAGATACCATTTATTTGATATTAGGAATATTTATTGCATTATTAGATAAAAGGCTGGATGACAAGGGACAATTGAATAAGAAAAAGATATGTATTTGTAAAATGGAATTAACAGTCTCTCAAATTAGGTTACAGAGAAGTGTAAATAATTAACTTTAAATTTCCCTTCTATAATCAATATTGCCGTAGCTTGTATTAAAATAAATCTTAAAAGACCCAAATAATTAGATGATCATAAGCAGAATCAATATATCAAAACACTACAAAAGCTAATCATTGTGACTTCAGTTCACAATATTCTTATGACTGGTTCCAAAACGCAAATCCAAACACCCCCTAAAAGTAACAAGCCAACCACTGGATGATGATGGAACCAGGAACTGTAACTAATTAACATGGAGAACAAAAAAGGCCAATTCATTAAGTTAAAACCCGAAAGTAGAAATCGATGAAAATACCTAGGTAGTGTATGCACAGTTCATCCATAGTTTCAGGGATCACTTGCTTAGCAGAAGCGAGTTTAATGGCCTGATATATGCTCAATGACTGCAATATAAGTAGAACTAGTTATGGCTATAGTTCATGTGAAAATGTCCATTGGTTTTCAGAAACAATTACGAGATAAGTAAACATTACCCAATGAAGAAGCAGAGCAACGGGAGAATCTAACGGGATGCCTCTCAATTCATAATAGTCATTCCAACTACTCAATTGCTTGTTTAACATAGACAAAGGCCCTGCATATTGCGTTTGTGAATTTCATCTTTAAGAAGCAATTGTACCCTATTAAAAAAATACAGATGTTGAAAATTTATAAGTATACCTCTACAAGGGGATAACCTACTTGGGAGACTCCAGCCCTTATCAGACCTTCAATCAAATGAATAAGACGATGAGATGTCATCTGTAATATAAATAATCCAAATTGTAACTTTGTAATAAACTAACTACAAAAGCTAAGGATAGCCATAGCACTGATATATCATCAACGATGTTGCATTTAACATATTGTTGAACTATATATTACCCTGTGTTCAAAATGTTCTGCGTTTTTACCCAAAATTAGTTTAACAGCTTCGGGTCTGGGTATGGATATCACAAGATAGATGTAGTGTTTCCTTTTAGTTGACAAAGTTCCAACCCAAAGTATTTACGTTACCACTATTAAAGCCCAATAATAGTAATAACAATCAAAATCAGCATCTTATTTGGGATAAATAAATCGAAAATTAAGAAGTGAAAAGAGCAGATAAGAACCTTGAATGATCCAACGAAGTACTTGAATACTTGAATCCCCACAACTACATTCAGAGATCCAGATTCCAACACGGTGGATCCGTAACTTCTCCAAAAACGAACTCCTAGTCTCCACCTTTCCGCACACCTACAACATACCAACCATTTTACCAATTATGACAACATTCTGGTTTCGTGGCCAAAGCTTAACTCAAAAAAATCAGAATTAACACTACCTGTATAACAATGTTACAAAATTGTATCACTAAATATTGCACTTTTGTTTCGAATTTCTAACAAATAAATTTCCTTTGAAAATCAATCTAAGAGTTTAAAGCTGGCCCGTATGATGTAATTCACTGATTCAGCTACATAAAGCTATCACCTGATGAGTAGCCTCCCGCGAAAAACTAAAAGGGAAGTCATTAAGCAGCTCCACAGAGCACAGTTGTCGTTTTAGTCTTTCACATTCTTCTTTATGAACAAAATTAAGATAACCACATACTGAATTAGTCATGTACGGATACCGAACAACTTTCTTAGATGAATACCCTCATGAAACAGTTAGTTTGTATTTGCAGAACACTCCAATGTGATATACTAAGCAAAAGTATTACTATGACATTGAGTTATCAGTTATGAACATCAAACTTATTATAACCACATAGCCAATCAAATTAAAGTAAAAAAAAAAATTAATAATAATAATAAAAATAAAAAATAATTAATTAGGGTTTGAATAGAGAAATAAATAAACCTGATGAGAAACGGAGCAATAAAATACGGCGCCGATACCGTCGCAGCGGCGATTTGCTTCGCCGGCTTCCTTTACCGGCGCACTCCATTTTTACCGGAAGGTTGTTACACACAGTCACTGTGTGTTATTTCTTTTAAAACATGATGAGAAACGGAGCAATAAAATACGGCGCCGCAACATTCGCAGCGGCGGTTAGGTTCGCCGGAGCAACGGCGGCGGCTTCCTTTTCCGGCGCACTCCATTTTTACCGGAAGTGTGTTCTTTCGTTTAAAACATTGTTCATTTTGCCTCCCATTAAAACTTTCTTATTTCATATTTTATCCATGAAAAAATAAAAAATTGAAAATATGTTTATTAACACTTTTTTCCAACAAATTTAAAAAATAATGAAATTCTTATATTTTTTAAATTTTAACTAAGAAATTGAAAAACAAATTCTATTATTCTCATTTTTTTCTCAATAAAAAAAGACGGGCGCGATCTCAATTTTTTTCTCTTGTGTCATCCTCCACCGCCCAACGTCGCTGCCACCATCGCAATCCGAGGTAATCTTCTTACAATTTTAAAAAAAATATATATATATAACTCAAACTAAACGAGTTTTCAAAATTTTCAGCACTTCTCTAGAGAAGAAACCTCATTCCCTTCTAAGGAATTAAGAAATAGGAAAACATGAAAAATTTCTACAACTAAACGGCACCTAAACTTTTTTGTACATTATACATTAAAAACTTGTATTTTTTGAAAATATGAAATATTCAAATTTGTTATGGATAATTATTAGTTGATGTCCATACAACCCATAAGAGGCCCACGGCCCAGTTAGCTATTAGGGTTTTTACCCTACTCTTTATCTTATATATACTTCATTGTATCTCTGACAATATGGATGAATAAGAATATTCATTCGCTCAATTCTTTTTTACAACACGTTATCAGCACGCTCTAATATATTAATTGCAAACAATAAAGGTACGTCTTGAATCTCGTATGACTTTAATTTGAAGTCCTCGACTTGGTTTTTGTTTGATTATCAAAGGGTACGTTCTTTAATTCTCTAATTGTATTAATTTTAAATAAATAATTTGTACGAGTATATGAGCTAATCAACGGTTGTGTGATTTTATGTTATAATACTTTTTAGATTAATATTTGTTACACTAGGCATGCAGAACCCATGTGATTGGTTCCGAACGGTCAATTAAGTTTACCAGGTGATGGTCAACCAAGTCAAACGTCAAAAACCAACTAACCAAGGAGTTTAGGGAATCCCCGGGTCGTTATGTCCCGACGAGGTGTGATGGTATAAAAACGGGTTTGTGATCGGGTGAATTTGGACGGGAAAGGGTATATAAGGGTTTGAATGATTACGCTAAGGAAATACGAATGAGAACGATTTAAACAATCTATATTAACAATAACGTGAAACCTAATTAACCTAAAACGTAATCTAAAAACTTAAAATCAGAAATTGCTTATACATAAGCAGAAAAATAAGCCAAACGGCTTAAATAGAAGCTATCACTTTATTTATGTTTTTGGTTTTTCTTTATTTAAAAAACTACTTTTACAAACGTAACCTAAATTTAAAAACGCAAAAGTTATTTAAATAAAACGCGAGTTAAAATTAAAATAAACGCGAGTGCGCGAAATAAAAAGTGAAATTTATGCTACGCAAACCCTACGGACGTGAAAATAATATTTTTACGATCCTAACGATAAAAGAAAATTTTAGAAAAAAGAAATTATTTTTTTTTACTTTTTAATTATTTATTATTAATTAATTACTAAATATTAACTAATAAAACTAATTTAAATTACTAAAAATACTTAATGAACAGTGAAAATTATAAAATTTATTCTAAAAATAGTTTATACTATTACTAAACTGGAAAAAATATAAAAAGTGTGGAAAAGCTTATTAATAAACTGGAAATCAGCTTATAAGCTAAATAAGCTTATCTTGACTTGTACTACTATATAAATAACTATAGAAACTAATAACACTAAGTTACCGCTGGCCCAGATGGTGCATGGCCACGTGATGGTTTTGACCTGTTTGACCAAGAGGTCACAGGTTCGAACCTAGCAAATAGCACTTTTCCTTTTTTATTTTTCTTTTCTGTTTTAACTTTACAAAACTATAAAACACTAATATTTAAACTTTTGTGAAAGAAATCTTTTTACAACTTGAAAATAAGCTCTGAATGAGCTTATGTTCTTATCAGATAAGGTTTTACACTAAAGATGGATTTTAAAACTTTGAAAAGATATAAATAAGCTATAAGCTAAAACACAAAAGTTAAAATAAGCTGAGCTAAGTGCAATGAACTGAGAATAAGAAGAAACAACAGGAAAAGCACAAGGATAAGCTGAAAAATAGATAGTAAGCAAGTCCAAAATACTCAGACCAACTGAGAACAAGCAGACTTAAAGGCTTATTGCAACCCTATGTAGGCTTATCAAATAAGCTTATGAGACCAAAATAAGCCTAGATTCTACAAGGTGGACATGAAAGCTTTCCAAGAACCCAAGGCCAGTCAGTGGAACCAAATAACAAGCTTAATAAGAGCTTATGAAGTGGCTTATGTACACTGACGAGTCAGTGTACATATTTCACTATAAGCATATAAAAGGCCAAAAATAAGTAAGAAAATAAGCTAGAAAATGAGATGTAAGCACTGGAATAGAGAACTAGCATGGTGGGGTTTACAAAACACCCAAGAGATCACAACAAGCTCAGCTGTTTCAAGCAGCAGCAGCAGCAGCCAATGGGGCAAATTCAAGGCAAATTTAAGTTAATCTAACAAGCAATTCAGACTAGACCATTTATGGAACTAACAACCCACCCTAATAGGCTACCTAAATCACTAATTTACAACCCTAAAAATCTAATCTTGATCAAGTTATGATCACTTGAAATATGGGTCAACTGGTGCAGGGGAAGAAACCTTCCCTGCAGGCCTGTTTGAGCAGTGGTGGGCCCCACAATAAAAATCGCAAAAATGAGACAACCTTAGAAATCTGAAGATGAGCTGGGATACTACTTCCACAAGAAAATTCAGAACTAAAAACCTTACACAAAATTCATGATAATTCTTTGAAATTAAGGATTTTCTGAAATCTTTGAACTTTAACTTTTGGATTTTTTTTGACAACACTTAGACTTTAGTGAAATTCTAATTGCCTAAACTAACTGAATTAGTTGTAATACTCCTAAATGCAACTAGGTTTAAGTGTTTTGAGTACATTGAAACCTAAACTACAACTATTACTGATCCACATACCACACAGTTAAGCTGTGTGGAGATTCAAGAGACATCTTGACTATGGCCCTTAAGACTACAAAGACAATAGTGCAATTGGCTTAATTCTAAGCTGAGAGGACTGTCTAGGAGGTATTAGGGTAGTCTCAACCTCCACAGCTTTTAAACAATAATAATGCCAAACACCCCTTATTATGACAGTTTCAAAAGGATTTCAAAGAAATTCAACAAATTAACACGAAACCTAAGCTAATTACTATATATTTAGCTAAAACCAACTTAATTAAGCAGAGAACAATAACCAATAACAACAAATTATACTTAACACAATATGTGAGAAAATTAGTTATCACCCTATTGTTCCCCATTGAACTCTAAACCACATTGCACCAATCCATACTCTGCCATAGCTTCATAATCCACCATTTTTATTTAATGTTGATTTTTCTTGTATTTCTTTTCTTTTTTTTTTCTTTTTCTGATTTTCACTTTGCCACGATTTCTAAATACTTAAACAATGTTTCTGAGACAAATTGAAAAGATATTTAAACTTAACAACAAGTAAACTTGTAACTTTAAAAGAAATTAGAATTTGAAATTACTCAAAACAAACTTTCATTAAACTTGGAATCTGAAATTACAATTGTTAACTAAATTTTAAAAACAGAAAGATACAAGAAGGAGGGATTACATAATTTTAACTATTGATTTCTAATCTACTACTAATAAAAACTAACTTAACTACTCACTACTTCTCTGCTCTTCATTCTTGCTTTTATACTGCCCATTCAGGGTTTCTGTAGGACCCATTGCCTCTTGTGCTCTTCTTATGATTAAATCCCAGCTGTTGGTTTGGGTTTTGAGTTATCACAACCCTTAATCTTGTTTGGCGCCTAAATGGATGAGGTGGATTGCTGAGTTGGAGGGGAGAGGTAATAATTATTGTTGGGTTGACTTTGTGGATGAGGTGGAGTAAGGTGGCTAGGTAGGATGGTGGAGGGGGACAAAGTTGTTGGGAGAGCAGGGATGGTGTTTGTTTCTTGGCGGGCAAAAAAGGAGGAAGGAGAAGGGTTGTAGGGGTTGACTGAGCTTTGACCCTCAGGTCTTATTAATAAAAAGGGTTTTGGGCTAAGGGTAAGGATTGGGCCAAGTTTTATTGGGTTTTGTTTTGGATTGGGATAATAATAACAAAGGTTTGGTTTGTAGTAAATTAAAGCCCAAGGACCAAAGTGTAATTTCTGCAATTTTTGAGGACCAAATCTGCCAAACTTCTAAAATTATCCAAGGGACCAATCTTGCCACAGTTCATCAATGTAAGTATCATAAAATAGTTTTTCCAAAATTTGAATATCCCGGGTACTAATTTTGCCAATTTTCAAAGTACGGGGACCAAATTTGTAAAATTGTGAAACTTGTCATCAAAGGACTTTTTATGACACTTGTGTTTTCCAAAGGACCTTTGTTGATTTTTCTTTCAAAATAAATGCTCAGGGACTAATTTTGACAAGTTTTGAAAGTTCGGGGATTGAAACTGCCAATTATGCAAACTTTGTACGTTTTTCATTTGTTTTTAAACATTTTGCATCTAAAACATATAAAACACAATTCCTGGAATAATTTCTGTATTTTGATGCATTTCTGAGTGTTTTTGGATGTTTTGGCAATTCAGATACGATAAAAATGATGAGTATTTACACACTCATCAATCCCCCACACTAAACTATTGCTAGTCCCTAGCAATCTTTTGAGAAAAATTAATGGATTTGAAACTCTTTACCAAAAGTCATCACTTCTGGAGTAGCCAGATGTATCGATTCAAGTAAGAACTATGGTCCACCTGATAACCATGTGATTTTGAGCAAACCACCAGCTGTCAACGAATTTGATTAGTCTTTACCAAAAGCCGTTTGCTTCTGGACTAGCCAACTCTTGATGGACTAAGTCAACATCTTGGTGAGCTGATTACCAATTATGGTTTTTCCACTGCCTTTAACACAAGCCATAATCTTGCGGGCTAGCCAACTCATTCGCTTTATGGGATATGGCGAGTTGATTTACCATACAATTTTGGGCAAATTGCAAGCCATAAACGGATTTGATATATCTTTACCAAGAGCCGTTTGCTCCTGGATTAGCCAATCCCTTTTGTCGGTTAGACAAGGCGGACTGATAACCACAAAAATTTTGAACTTAAGTGAAAAATTTTTAAAATTTTTGAAATTTTGGCCAAAAACGGGGGTATTAGATAGTAAAATGTGATAAAATTCGCTAGAATAGCGAAATACCCCCCCACACTTAGAATGAATATTGTCCTCAATATTCAAAGTCCCGGCTATTATGCCGACTCTTTGAACGTAAAAGGGCAACATTACAAGCTAAATGTGGAAACAACATTTTGTTTTTCACTTTATTGGTAACCACAGTAGGGGTAATTCCCCCACACTTAGGGTGAAAACCCTAAGTACATGCTACTGTTTTTGTTTACCGAGTCGCTAGCTTGACTCGACCCCGAATTCATTTGTCCTTGGGGAAGCATGATGTGGAAGAAACAATCTCAATCGGACTTTCATTCAAGATGTTTGGACAAACATTTGAAGCACGTGAAAGTTCCACACCGATGAGATAAGTATCCGGCTCAAGATAATGATACATGAAAATGCCGGGATCAAAGATAGTGTCTTCATTCCCGAAGGAGTGAAGAAGAGAGGAAGTCACCTTATAGGTGAAGAAAAGGAAGAAAACCATGATGAAGATCATGATAAGATTTTCTTCCTCGAGATCAGGCTCCGTAGCCTGAATTTGGATTTCAAGGGTTAAGCTCGTAAATATCCCGGGAGGGTGGGTGGGAATTTGAAAATCCTCATGATTGAGTGCATCTCCCCCCGGGCTATCAAACTCTAGAGGAGTCATGATATGATGAGTGAGTTCACCGGAGAACTCCTCATGAAGAGAATTATTCACAAGATGTAAATATGTGAATTCATGTTCCGGAATAGACTCATCACAATCCTCATTCTGAATATCAAAGAGTGGATTATCATAAATCAAAGTGAATTCAGATTCGAATTCAAATAGAGGATTGGTGAGAGTAGTATTGAATGCTTCAGGAACAAAGTGATTATCATTCTCTATTGGACTGCTGGGATAAGAACTGAGTGGTGGATCATGACATAAGAGACTTTCAATTTCTCCCAAATCGGCTTCAAAGTCTAGGAGACCATCATCACTTTCCAGTGAAAGTGGATTGATGTGAGTAAGTTCATCGGCGAACTCCTCAAGAAGAGGGTCAGCATCAGACTGTGGGAGTGATGCCTCAATATACTCAATGTCTCCATGAGATGTACAATCATCATTAAAATCTGATAAAGTCTCAAAATGATCGTTTGAACACTCAAGAGGGGAAGGTAAATCACACACATGATCAAAAGTTCCCTGTGACTCTCTCGGGATTGGGACAAGGATCTCAACACTAGACTTTATTAATTCGTCCGATTCCTTATTAGGAACAGTGCTAAGATGCTCATCCTCCATGTTTAGAGAGTGAGTGTGAACTTCGGTTGTGATAACAACAGACTGAGGGAGTTGAGAAGGACTAGCAGTTATGGATTCTTCCATTTGATCAACGGCTAGTGACTTCGTCACATTATTATCTCCCTGACTTTCCATGGAAGGAATCACTACAGATGAATCTGAAGAACCCTTATAAAATTGAAGGATATCAAGGGTATCTTCATTATCACTATCATCATCATAATCGAGAAGAGCAACTTTACGAAATTTGGCACGTGTTATAGCTGCTTGTTCCTCGACAAGTAATTCTTCCATGGTCTTTTCGTTTCTAGCAGCTCGTTCTTCTGCAAGTAATTCTTCCATGGATTTCCTACGGGAATATTGAATGAGTGGAAATTGTGGGGGTGTGGATGTGTCAAAACCGGATGTATCAGAACTAGAACAATGTTCAGGTTTATAATACGGTTGACATTGAAAATCATCATGAGGTCCCCCACAATACGCACAAGAAGAACTTGGAGCATGGCAAAGCGAAATATTAGCCAACTCCTCCTTAAGTTCTTTAAATTTCTCAAGAACCTCTAAAAAGTCTTGCTAGATTTGAGGAGTTGCTTGGATCATTTGATACTGTGGAGGTTGGTCTTGATACGAAGAGTCAAAATTGTTACAAGGAAATGGATTCCTTGTTTGACAATCAGAGCTAAAGTGTGGACCTCCACAGTACTCACAATAGTTGAACTGATGTGGCTGTGAGTCGTATGTGTTGTAGTCATAATTGTTATCAGGAAACTGCTCATAGACAAGCGTGTTTCCTGATCGACAATCAGAACTGTAGTATGAACCACCACAGTACTCACAACAGTAAAACTGCTGAGTCTCATGGTGTGGTAGCTGATGGAATGAATCAGTCGTGTCATGGTAGGAATAGGGATCTTGGTTATAGACAGACCCGTTTCCTGATTCTACCATGCCACAACTGGGGCAATTGCCACCATTATGAGGATTACCACACCATTGGCAAACAAGAAGGTGTGGGTGAGACATAGAAAGAATCAAAGGTGTATAGAGGGGTAGGGATAAAGAATCAAAAAGGTAGGAGGGTAAAGATGGATATTTTTGTTGTTTTTGAAAAACATTTTATAAGAAAGAAAATCTTTTTGTGTTTTTTGTGTTCGTTGAAAACTGAGTTAAAATGTTTTCAGGAACTGTTTTGTTTTTATAATAAGAAAATATTAACAAAGGATGGTAAATATACAATGAGTGTATATCCAGATTCACTAATCTGTAAAACCGTTTTGAATACGCGCACGACCTCCCCGGCAGCGGCGCCAAAATTTTGATTGGTTCCGAACGGTCAACTAAGTTTACCAGGTGATGGTCAACCAAGTCAAACGTCAAAAACCAACTAACCAAGGAGTTTAGGGAATCCCCGGGTCGTTATGTCCCGACGAGGTGTGATGGTATAAAAACGGGTTTGTGATCGGGTGAATTTGGACGGGAAAGGGTATATAAGGGTTTGAATGATTACGCTAAGGAAATACGAATGAAAACGATTTAAACAATCTATATTAACAATAACGTGAAACCTAATTAACCTAAAACGTAATCTAAAAACCTAAAATCAGAAATTGCTTATACATAAGCAGAAAAAGAAGCCAAACGGCTTAAATAGAAGCTATCACTTTATCTATGTTTTTGGTTTTTCTTTATTTAACAAACTACTTTTACAAACGTAACCTAAATTTAAAAACGCAAAAGTTATTTAAATAAAACGCGAGTTAAAATTAAAATAAACGCGAGTGAGCGAAATAAAAAGTGAAATTTATGCTACGCAAACCCTACGGACGTGAAAATAATATTTTTACGATCCTAACGATAAAAGAAAATTTTAGAAAAAAGAAAATTATTTTTTTTTACTTTTTAATTATTTATTATTAATTAATTACTAAATATTAACTAATAAAACTAATTTAAATTACTAAAAATACTTAATGAACAGTGAAAATTATAAAATTTATTCTAAAAATAGTTTATACTATTACTAAACTGGAAAAAATATAAAAAGTGTGGAAAAGCTTTTTAATAAGCTGGAAATCAGCTTATAAGCTAAAAAAGCTTATCTTGACTTGTACTACTATATAAATAACTATAGAAACTAATAACACTAAGTTATCACTGGCCGAGATGGTGCATGGCTACGTGATGGTTTTGACCTGTTTGACCAAGAGGTCACAGGTTCGAACCTAGTAAATAGCACTTTTCCTTTTTTATTTTTCTTTTCTTATTTAACTTTACAAAACTATAAAACACTAATATTTAAACAACTTTTGTGAAAGAAATCTTTTTACAACTTGAAAATAAGCTCTGAATGAGCTTATGTTCTTATCAGATAAGGTTTTACACTAAAGATGGATTTTAAAACTTTGAAAAGATATAAATAAGCTATAAGCTAAAACACAAAAGTTAAAATAAGCTGAGCTAAGTGCAATGAACTGAGAATAAGAAGAAACAACAGGAAAAGCACAAGGATAAGCTGAAAAATAGATAATAAGCAAGTCCAAAATACTCAGACCAATTGAGAACAAGCAGACCTAAAGGCTTATTGCAACCCTATGTAGGCTTATCAAATAAGCTTATGAGACCAAAATAAGCCTAGATTCTACAAGGCGGACATGAAAGCTTTCCAAGAACCCAAGGCCAGTCAGTGGAACCAAATAACAAGCTCAATAAGAGCTTATGGAGTGGCTTATGTACACTGATGAGTCAGTGTACATATTTCACTATAAGCATATAAAAGGCCAAAAATAAGTAAGAAAATAAGCTAGAAAATGAGATGTAAGCACTGGAATAGAGAACTAGCATGGTGGGGTTTACAAAACACCCAAGAGATCACAACAAGCTCAGCTGTTTCAAAAAGCAGCAGCAGCAGCCAATGCGGCAAATTCAAGGCAAATTTAAGTTAATCTAACAAGCAATTCAGACTAGACCATTTATGGAACTAACAACCCACCCTAACAGGCTACCTAAATCACTAATTTACAACCCTAAAAATCTAATCTTGATCAAGTTATGATCACTTGAAATATGGGTCAACTGGTGCAGGGGAAGAAACCTTCCCTGCAGGCCTGTTTGAGCAATGGTGGGTCCCACAATAAAAATCGCAAAAATGAGACAACCTGAGAAATCTGAAGATGAGCTGGGATACTACTTCCACAAGAAAATTCAGAACTAAAAACCTTACACAAAATTCATGATAATTCTTTGAAATTAAGGATTTTCTGAAATCTTTGAACTTTGACTTTTGGATTTTTTTGACAACACTTAGACTTTAGTGAAATTCTAATTGCCTAAACTAACTGAATTAGTTGTAATACTCCTAAATGCAACTAGGTTTAAGTGTTTTGAGTACATTAAAACCTAAACTACAACTATTACTGATCCACATACCACACAGTTAAGTTGTGTGGAGATTCAAGAGACATCTTGACTATGGCCCTTAAGACTACAAAGACAATAGTGCAATTGGCTTAATTCTAAGCTGAGAGGATTGTCTAGGAGGTATTAGGGTGGTCTCAACCTCCACAGCTTTTAAACAATAATAATGCCAAACACCCCTTATTATGATAGTTTCAAAAGGATTTCAAAGAAATTCAACAAATTAACACGAAACCTAAGCTAATTACTATATATTTAGCTAAAACCAACTTAATTAAGCAGAGAACAATAACCAATAACAACAAATTATACTTAACACAATATGTGAGAAAATTAGTTATCATGCCTTACTTGATATCCAAGCTACTAACAATCTTAGAATTAGGACCAAGAGCCACCCTATTGTTCCCCATGGAACTCTAAACCACATTGCACCAATCCATACTCTGCCATAGCTTCATAATCCACCATTTTTATTTAATGTTGATTTTTCTTGTATTTCTTTTCTTTTTTTTTTTCTTTTTCTGATTTTCTCTTTGCCATGATTTCTAAATACTTAAACAATGTTTCTGAGACAAATTGAAAAAATATTTAAACTTAACAAGATGTAAACTTGGAACTTTAAAAGAAATTAGAATTTGAAATTACTCAAAACAAACTTTCATTAAACTTGGACTCTGAAATTACAATTGTTAACTAAATTTTAAAAACAGAAAGATACAAGAAGGAGGGATTACATAATTTTAACTATTGATTTCTAATCTACTACTAATAAAAACTAACTTAACTACTCACTACTTCTCTGCTCTTCATTCTTGCTTTTATACTGCCCATTTAGGGTTTCTGTGGGACCCATTGCCTCTTGTTCTCTTCTTGTGATTAAATCCCCGCTGTTGGTTTGGGTTTTGAGTTATCACAACCCTTAATCTTGTTTGGCGCCTAAATAGATGAGGTGGATTGCTGAGTTGGAGGGGAGAGGTAATAATTATTGTTGGGTTGACTTTGTGGATGAGGTGGAGTAGGGTGGCTAGGTAGGATGGTGGAGGGGGACAAAGTTGTTGGGAGAGCAGGGATGGTGTTTGTTTCTTGGCGGGCAAAAAATGAGGAAGGAGAAGGGTTGTTGGGGTTGACTGAGCTTTGACCCTCAGGTCTTATTAATAAAAAGGGTTTTGGGCTAAGGGTAAGGATTGGGCCAGGTTTTATTGGGTTTTGTTTTGGATTGGGATAATAATAACAAAGGTTTGGTTTGTAGTAAATTAAAGCCCAAGGACCAAAGTGTAATTTCTGTAATTTTTGAGGACCAAATCTGCCAAACTTCTAAAATTATCCAAGGGACCAATCTTGCCATAGTTCATCAATATAAGTATCATAAAAGAGTTTTTCCAAAATTTGAATATCCCGGGTACTAATTTTGCCAATTTTCAAAGTACGGGGACCAAATTTGTAAAATTGTGAAACTTGTCATCAAAGGACTTTTTATGACACTTGTGTTTTCCAAAGGACCTTTGTTGATTTTTCTTTCAAAATAAATGCTCAGGGACTAATTTTGACAAGTTTTGAAAGTTCGGGGACTGAAACTGCCAATTATGCAAACTTTGTACGTTTTTCATTTGTTTTTAATCATTTTGCATCTAAAACATATAAAACACAATTCCTGGAATAATTTCTGTATTTTGATGCATTTCTGAGTGTTTTTGGATGTTTTGGCAATTCAGATACGATAAAAATGATGAGTATTTACACACTCATCACCGTGTTACGCACATGCTTTTAATCTAATTGTTAATCGCGCGTATTATTTTTGTGTATTGTCGAGTGGATTTGTATTTTAGTTTAGTATGTTGTATTAAACGTTTTTAGATTGTTGTTTAAAAATACAAAAACGGTTGATATTGTTTTGGTTTTTTGGTTTTTATATTTTCTAAATGGGGTTGTCATTATTAAATTGTCATACGCTTGATGTAATTTCCTTTGATTGTTTTGGCTTAGTACGTAACCCAACAATAATTTTGCATTATATGGTTTTTGCATGGTAATACGAAACACACTGGCTTTTTCTTATTTGTTATAGTGTAATTTGCGTTAATTATTTTTGTTATTAGGTTCGTAAGTTATGATTGTATTACATCTGTTGTATGTATGCTATTAGTTGTTTGGTGATTTTTATATTTAATCTTTTTATTACATATTAATATTTATTTATAAAGTTTATGATTAAAAACTAAAGGTAGCTTCATCTCATTTTATTGTACAATTAATTTCATTGAAAATTAACATTGATGTCTAACTAATATTAATAAATTTTATCAATAAACTCAATTCCAAATAGCTAACCAAATGAATATTAATTAACACACTATTAATAATTCCTAAAACCTTTTGGACTCCACTATTATGTCTTAAACTTAATTTTTTTTTTTAATTTACAAATGGGTTCGAGCAAAAATTATGTACTTTTACTTTTATATTTATTATTCAAGTTGCATGCTTACATATACTAATCACGCTAAAAAGTATTATTTAACCATTTAAATGTTACTTTACATATATGCTCGTGTACATTTTCTTGAATCAATTCGCACATGTGAGCTACATCAATAGAAAACCATCAATAGAAAACACACATAAATTACTTGTATATGAAAAGGCATTAACATAATACATATATCTATATATATTGCATTAGGTTAAATCATCAATTATTCTTGTAACATTTTCAACTTCATCTCAATCCATAACCAACTTTTAATTCTCTACTAATTACTACTAAATATCATGTGATCAATTCCGGCAAGCCTTGCACTTCCATCTCGATGTTGTATATACTTCACATTAAATGCACCGGTTTTGTTTTTTGATAGAAGTTTGAACTTTTGCTTATGTTTAAAACTCAACTTTTTTATTTGATATTATAATTTACAAATGCTTTAAGTCAAAATTATGTATTTTTTCCTTTATATTCGTTACTCAATGTGATATTTTTAATATGTTGTATTTTGCTATTATGGCAAACTCATTTAATGGGCATAAATATTGGTTTCTTACTAATGATTCTACATATAGAAAAAGAAAACACTTTGCGATGCGCGAACCTTCTTCTTTTCAATAATAATTCAATTGTACACAATAAATTCATTCTAATATTTCTCAAAGAGCATTCGAAAGCAACTACTTACATAAACTAATCACGCTAAAAGGTATCATTTAACCATTTAAATGTTGCTTTACATACATGCCCGTGCAAATTTTCTTAAATCAATTCGCACATGTGAGCTACATCAATAGAAAACGCACATAAATTACTTGTATATGAAAATGCATTAACATACTACATATATCTATATATATATGCTTATCTATAACAATCACCTAAATATGTATGAAACAAAGAAAATAGTTGGTATCCCAGTCTTTGGTTCCATTTATCTAAGCATGCGTTATCTTGTGTGAGTTTCATGGTACCTGTGTATGATAACTAAATTAAGAAAAAAAGAAGGCCGAGTTAATTACAAAGATATAAACGATGTGTGAATCATCTCCAAAATGTTGAAAAAGAGAATTTACATACCGCTATCAACAATCAAAAGATCTAAAAGATGTGTGAATCTGTACATACTAAATGTGATTTTGGCTGGTTTATATAGGCATGAATTAGGTTATATCATTTGATGACGTATAGTCCATATTTGGGTCACGAACCCGAATAATGAACATTACTAAGACCCAAACCCACAACGAGTGGGCTATCATAACAATGATTGGGCTACCATACTAATGGTTTGGGCTCACGAAAGCCCAAACCCAAAGTTATTTATGGTTTTGATATAGATATCTCTTATTTAAGGGATATATATATATCAAAACCGGATAAAGACCGAAGAGTGAGGTGCACGCATCCAATAAGAATTCCGTGCCTATATAAAGAATATCACAACTCTCATTGAGGTACAACTTACAATCCTAACTCTTCAAGCATAACCCTAAAAACCGATTACTTACTCTCACGCCAGAGGATAATCGTGTGAGACAATCCCACGATAAGCCTAACGGTGTTTGTTTGTTTTCTTAGTGCGCAGTTTCAGGCATTAAGATTGGATTGGTACGAGAACAGGAACCTGAATAAGGAACGCCCAACTTTTGTATCAACAAGTGGCGCCATCCGTGGGACCCTACACTAAGAACTAGAATGACGAAGCATAAAAACTCAAGCCAGCGGACTCTGCAATTGGAAAAAACACATGGTGACCCTCAGAGAAAGAAGCATCAAGACTTGACCTCAAGGCAGGCCACTGGAACAACCAGTACGTCTGGTCACCAAGAATGGGGCACTGCTCTAACTCTCCCAACGGTAGAGTTACCCTTGGGGACTACCCAGGCCACAGTGCCCCCAAGCGCTGAAGATCTCCAGCGCACCCTTTTCACCACTCCCCATCAGACGGCATCGATTGTGGACAACACTGTGCCGTCGTGCGCACCTAATCGTGATAGGGGGCCTAATGTGGAAACAGATGTCCTCGCAGTAGAAAGAGAGGCTCCAGAATTCACACTCAGTAGTTTTGTATCCCAAAATTACGAAACCCTAACTGCCCTCATGCAAGAGGAAGCAAAGAGAAGGTCAAGTATGAGCCTGCAAGCCCGGCTCAACTTTGACCCTGAGCGTGAACTATCCCCACCATGCTATCAGAAGGAGATGCGCGAAAAGGGTACACGCCGACCCCCAGTATTCACCAGAATTGGAAGAAAAACTGCGGAAGATGAAACATCTGATTCGCAATACTCAGAAGAATACGAAGATGATGGAATGCGCACCAATGTCCACGCTAGACTTGGTAACCGCAGAATACAGGACAGACTTGGACGGCAACGCTCACTGAGCGATAGCTCTTCAAGGTCTGGTAGTAGAAGAATTCAGGATAGACTGGGAAGACGGGCGTCCCCAAGTGAAAGTCCTCTAAGCTCAAACGTCGTAAAAGAGACAACGATTCCTCAAGTGCCTCCTCAGACAACGAGGACAAAGAAACAGGACATTGGAAGTCCAGAGGAAGACGTCGTGAGGAAGAAAACGAAGATATGTCTCTTCCTTGGCGCCGCCAAAAGGTTGATGCGTTCACACGGCGCATCAGCGATTATTCGGATGATAAGAAGAGGCGCATGCCCACCAATGTAAAAACATATGATGGAACAGGTGATCCCGATGATCACTTAAAAATTTTCGAATCTGCTGCCACCATCGAAAATTGGCCACATCCTGTGTGGTGTCATATGTTTAACTCAACATTAGTAGGGAATGCGCGAACCTGGTTTAGCAAGCTTCCACGAAGAAGCATAAACGGGTTCGAATAACTGCGAAAAGCATTCCGTTTGAACTTCACCCAAAGGAAGAAGTGCGCCAAGAACCCTGTTGAACTAGCCAGGGTGAAACAGCATCAAGGGGAATCAACAAGCGCTTATGTGGAGCGCTTCAAGGATGAATGTATATACGTGAAGGCGTGTCCTGAAGTGCTAAAAATCTCAGGGTTCATGAATGGGATAAATAACCCAAAACTCATTAGTAGATTAAATGATATGGTTCCCCAAACCTTCGATGAGCTAATGAAGTGCACAAGGTCCTTTATCCAAGGAGAAGCACCAGCCGCGGATAGTAAAAAAGGCTACTCAAATTACAAGTCACAAGAACAGCCTCCGAGACAATTCAATGACCAGAGTAGCAACCGCGGCAAAAATTATCGAGGTCAGAGAAGTGGACGAGACAACGACAAATACACCCCCCTCATGAAAACACTAAGCGAGATATTCGTAACAGCGGGCGCAAACTTCCCGAAGCCCCCACCAATGCGCACCCCAGAGGATCGGCGCATGGGGAATGGATACTGTGAATACCATGGATAAAAGGGCCATACTACCAACGAGTGCGTCCAACTACGACAATTGATCGAAAAGCTGGTAAAGGAAGGTAGAACGGATCACCTCGTTAAGAATATAAAAGAAGGAAAAGACAAACCAAAGAATGGAGGCAAGAAGGGAACACCCAATGACAAGGCTGACACCATCTACATGATACAATCATGGCAGCGAAAGATCAGGCAAAAAGTCAGCCAAAAGTTCTCCTCTAAGAATGAAATTTCCTTCCCCACTCTCGCTGCAGACAACGCAGTAATGGAGCCACTCACCATTGAAATACATACAGGGGGTCACGATATCCACCGTATGTATGTCGATGGAGGGGCATCCGTAGATATTATGTACGAACATTGTTTCAAGAGGCTGCGATCTGAGATACAAAGTCAGTTAATTCCAGCTACAACATCGCTGACAGGATTCACAGGAGAGAAGATATGGCCCATAGGGAAATTACGCTTACTTGTGGTCATTGGTAATGAGCAACACTCTACAGTAGCTTGGATGAACTTTATGGTAATCAAATCCCCCTCGCCGTACAACGTCATCATTGGGAGACCTGGAATATCATCCATGCGCGCTGTACCATCCACGGCGCATGGGATGCTCAAATTCCCAGTAGAAGGAGGCATTGTCACCCTCTACAATACCACCGTGTCGCCCAAAGAATGCAACACAGTAACCAGTGAAGTGGAGGATGTCCCAAAACAGCGCGCAACCAAAGTACCAAACTTAAAAGTTGCCATTCGTCCAGATTACCCAGATCAGCAAATATCAATTGGAGGGTCGCTGTCTGACAAAGGCAGAGCATCTGTGTGCGCACTCTTACAAAAGAACCTAGATATCTTTGCATGGGAACCAAAGCACATGACTGGAGTGCCCCGATCCATCACAGAGCACAAACTACAAATCCGACAAGGATATCCTCCAATACAACAGAAAAAGCGCGGCCAGGCCCCGGATCGCGCAAAAGCCATCATGGAAGAAGTACACAAACTTGTAGACGCAGGAATCATGCGAGAAGTTTTTTACCATGACTGGCTTTCCAATCCAGTTATGGTAAAAAAGAGCAATGGCAGTTGGAGAATGTGCGTGGACTTCACTGACCTTAATAAAGCATGTCCACAGGACTGCTACCCACTGCCAGAGATAGACTGGAAGGTAGAATCTCTATGTGGATACCCCTTTAAATGCTTCCTAGACGCATACAAAGGGTACCATCAAATTCAGATGGCTGAGGACGATGAAGAGAAAACAGCCTTCCACACAAGTCAAGGGGTTTTTTGCTATACAAAAATGCCCTTTGGTCTAAAGAACGCGGGAGCAACATACCAGCGATTGGTGGACACGGCATTCGAAAAGCAAGTCGGTCGCAACCTGGAAGTTTATGTCGATGACCTTGTTATAAAGAGTCACACAGAGGAAGCATTGGTGCGCGACATCGAGGAGACATTCAAAACACTGGGATAGATAAACATAATACATATATCTATATATATTGCATTAGGTTAAATCATCAATTATTCTTGTAACATTTTCAACTTCATCTCAATCCATAACCAACTTTTAATTCTCTACTAATTACTACTAAATATCATGTGATCAATTCCGGCAAGCCTTGCACTTCCATCTCGATGTTGTATATACTTCACATTAAATGCACCAGTTTTGTTTTTTGATAAAAGTTTGAACTTTTTCTTATGTTTAAACTCAACTTTTTTATTTGATATTATAATTTACAAATGCTTTAAGTCAAAATTATGTATTTTTTCCTTTATATTCATTACTCAATGTGATATTTTTAATATGTTGTATTTTGCTATTATGGCAAACTCATTTAATGGGCGTAAATATTGGTTTCTTACTAATGATTCTACATATAGAAAAAGAAAACACTTTGCGATGCGCGAACCTTCTTCTTTTCAATAATAATTCAATTGTACACAATAAATTCATTCTAATATTTCTCAAAGAGCATTCGAAAGCAACTACTTACATTAACTAATCACGCTAAAAAGTATCATTTAACCATTTAAATGTTGCTTTACATACATGCCCGTGCAAATTTTCTTAAATCAATTCGCACATGTGAGCTACATCAATAGAAAACGCACATAAATTACTTGTATATGAAAATGCATTAACATAATACATATATCTATATATATGCTTATCTATAACAATCACCTAAATATGTATGAAACAAAGAAAATAGGTGGTATCCCAGTCATTGGTTCCATTTATCTAAGCATGCATTATCTTGTGTGAGTTTCATGGTACATGCGTATGATAACTAAATTAAGAAAAAAAGAAGGCCGAGTTAATTACAAAGATCTAAAAGATGTGTGAATCATCTCCAAAATGTTGCAAAAGAGAATTTACATACCGCTATCAACAGTCAAAAGATCTAAAAGATGTGTGAATCTGTACATACTAAATGTGATTTTGGCTGGTTTATATAGGCATGAATTAGGTTATATCATTAACCGACTTTAAATCTATACTAAATGCCATGTGATCAATTCGGGTAACCCTTGCACTTCATCTCCTTTCATGATTGTATAGTTATTATGAAGCTGCATTGAATTTCGAGCATTAGCTATCTTGTACTATACGCAATTGGACTCCATCTTGAGTATCTTGATTACTCCACATTAAAATGAACTCGACACAAAAAATGGAGCCTAAGATTACCCCTTCCCACTAATTATGACACATTCTCACTTTCATGTCCCTACCAACATACCAAAACTCATCTTTTCATGAATAACAACATCAAATTTTATACATATTTGTAAGATCAAAATTAAAACAAATAATTTGTGAACTTCAATTAATACCATATAATAACCATTGATAAAAAGACCCTCAAATCCCTATAAAAAACATAGATTAAAATAAATTCTCAAAATATTAATTTTGTCTAGTTATACTTTCCATCAATTCAACTTTGATTTTGTATTATTTCTAATGTCATGGGGTGGATACATTGCAACCTCTTAAACTGCTTAAGTGGAAGGGAAAAAAATAAAAGCAAGATTCAAGCCACCATTAATATTCATCAAAGCTTTGTCTCACTAATTATGAACCTTGTTTACATATGATTTTCATTTTCTTGCATGCTTAATTTTTTGACAGTTCTTTCATAAATGTGGAGATATTATCCACTCCGTCTCCATTTTCCACTTTGTTTTGTTATCAACATCTTGATATACCCCGTTAGAGTCACTAACCACTTATCAATACCTGCAAGAATAACATTAGTAAACTACTAACCAACCCAAAATTTTAAAATAGGTTAGTAGATCTAACCCTCGGTTCCTTCTCAGGCAACAACACGTCCATTTGTCTTCCATAAACTTCAAAGCTGGACTATCAACCGACTTCACATGCAAGAAAGTTAACCATTTGCTTACCTTTGCACGTATACCCCATTGCGTTAACCAAGTCAATATTTCTACATGAACCATTGCACGTAACATTAATTTGCATAGTACACTTTCATTGGACGGAGAAATTTTACATAGGTGAGAAACTACACCAAAAAGAACGTTATCACACTATAAGAAAAAATATGGAAAAACTATTGACTGAAAAAAATGATCATGTCAATATCTATTTCAAAACTATTTATCTAATTAGCAAGCTTGTTAATTCACAGATCTTGAGCCATTAAAACAGATGGGGTACATACCAAGGTTACGGTTATTGATGCCAATGAGTTCAATGCCATCAATTGCTAGCATGCGATCCATTTCATTCTCATCATGAGCCTAGAAACAAAAAATAGAGATCA
This sequence comes from Artemisia argyi, assembly GCA_030686995.1. Taxonomy (NCBI): domain Eukaryota; kingdom Viridiplantae; phylum Streptophyta; class Magnoliopsida; order Asterales; family Asteraceae; genus Artemisia; species Artemisia argyi. Next base: position 186,776,124 of record CM060683.1, on the reverse strand, counting down.
AAAGGAAATTGGTTAGTTGGTGATGCACTAAATTTACACACAAAAAATAATAAACTAACAGCAAACATGTGATTCATACAAAATCATCAAACTACACATAAATTAAAGTTTCACACACACACACACACACACATCAGTAACAAAGACCAAATGGTGTTATTTATAGTATTCAATGATGGTGGTTGAAGGGTTTGTACATTTATTTAAAGGAAAATGAAAGGAGCAAATGATTAAATGAAAATAAAGGCTAGCAACACTTCGTGTTGTTTCAATCATTTACATTTGAAACACTAAATATAGCTCATATGTAGTTACCACTTAAGCATGAACATTAAATCAAGGTACTTACGCATGAAGCTTCCGCATAATGAAACTCTATTTTCTGCATTTAATTCCGAGCATTAGGTAACTTGTACTCTATGCAATCTTGACGCCTTCACAATAAATTAGAAGACCTAATCTTATAGTATTATAGATTCTAATAGCTTTCATAAATAAGATATGAGATAACAAATTAAAAAAATATATATACAGTGTAGTGCTGTTTTATTGGACTTGTAAAGAGTAGAGTGTAAGTTACGGTTAAGGTACGATCAACTGTTTTTCGAGCTTAAAGTTTATACGAACTATGAAAAAGTTTGTTATGATTTTAATAATGGCGAGTATTGAACTTGTGATTAACTGATTACTATTGCTTGATCAAGTTATATATTATTTGTACTGGTTTGTATTTAAACGTATGGTTTAATTTGGATGGTGAGTTAAACTGGTTATATTTGTGTTGAAGTTTGAAAACAATGGAGATAGAGTTATGGTTATAATAAGTTGAATTCGACTTGAATATTATATATATGCATTACCTAAAAAAAAGTTAACTCTCATTTATACAATTAAAATAATATATTTAGTTTATGTAAATTAAAATAATATACTTTATGGAAAGTAGTTTAAATGGATGTATTTAGTTTAGCTTTAGTAGAATTAGTCTATGTCACTTGATTCGTTATAGTTAATGGATATAGGGGGGGGGGGGGGGGGGGGGGGGGGGGGGGGGTTAACTCTCATTTATGCAATGCAATCTGTAATCAGCAGCTTTGATTTCTATGCTAAGTGAGTTTAACATGTCAAAGTTTCGAATTGATTGCACAAACTGTTATTTTGATTATTGAACATGTGTATAATTTATTGCATGCTTGGAATATTGAGCATTAGTGCATGTTGTGTCTCAACATACGGTTAGTTTAGATTTTAAAAAACTATCTATACTTTTGTTGCAGTTACTGATATTTTTAGGTCAAAATTTTGACTTACTGTTGTATCTAAATCAGCAAAAAGTTTGCAATATTATTGGTGCTTACACTATACTTTCTATATTACTTTAAACAAACTATGACAAGCTGTAAAATTTGGGTACCTGAAACATTGTATTTAGTTATGACTTGAGATTATTACACGGTTTAAACTTCATTTACTGGCTACATGCTTGTGTACTACGATAGTGTAATACCAAGTATTGCATAACTAGAGTTTTATACTATCTGATATACCTAACATGTTTCTCATGTTAGCATGTGATCTTGAATTTGCCTTATTTTTTTAAAGTCTAATAACAATTAGCATCTAACCTTTATTTGCTATACCCTGTATGCTTTGCCAACACCGTCGAATTTTGCGTTATTTGAGTTTATCACATGAACAACTAAAAGCATTCACGTCTTGAAGGAAAAGATTAAGTGACCACATAAATTATGTCAATAAGTTTATCATATATGTGTGCCTCATCTATTATTTGGTTTTATTTACTTATGAGACCCTTTATTGAATGGTTAATGATATATATATGTGTGACTTATTTTTCAAGAGATTTTATTTGCTTGTGAAATACTTAAATAATTGATTAATGGCATGCATATGTTTTGAAAATTATGCAACTCCACTAGTGATAATACTCCATATGTTTTATTATTTGATAATGTTATAGATGATATACGAATAATATATTAAACTGTATGAAAATTATTAAAGTGCTTATATCATTTTGACTGGAGAAATGTGATGTTGTATTAAGATCTTCATATTATTCAATGTTTATATAAAAAGTGCAATTGAAGCACATGTGGTCATAAATTAAAAGTTTATGAGCCAAGATTATTTTGAGTGGCATGACCGGTTGGACCATCCCGGGTCAATGATGATGCGAAAATATTAAAGAACCCTGAGTTTCTTCAAAGATAGATTTGATTGTTCTCAGAGGAAGTTAATAGTTCATATATCACCACCATAGTAAAGTGATGACTTTGTCCTATAAAGTTTTGGAAAGAATATAAAGGAGATGTATTCAGGCCTATACATCTGTCATGTGGATCATTTTGAGTTTTAAAATCGATGCATCGTCAAAATGATTATCAAATACGCAACTTAAAGTTAGCGTAATTAGTGACTCGGCTTATAAAATGCGAGCACGGTTTTCCAAATTATATTATTGAGAATGGTGGTGAATACTTCCAAGTATTGGGCGATTATTGGAATAAGTGTTGAACATAAAAGTAGCCCATGTTCGAATTGCTTTTGTTGAAATGTTCATAAAACATCTTCAGTTGATTGCAAAGCCAATAATATTATGAGAACAAAATTTTTAGTTTATGTGGCATGTTATGACATATGAATTCGCATCTTGCCAACAATTAATAATGAATTTTCCCTATTAGAATAGTTCTGGTCACAACCATATGTTTTCCATATAAAGTTTTCTGGAAGTGTGCAGAACTTGTATTGTAAATCCACCACAACACACATAAAGGGATGTTGAAATTGGTAATTCATTCAGAGGGAGAATGACGCAGCGAGGGATATGGAATGAATTATGATATAAATGTTGATCCTCACACTAATGAATATGCATTTTAAGTTAAAGGGATAATTTATATTCCAGATCTGGTAATTGCCAACATGTTTAGTGACCTAAAGAAAGTGACTAGATCATATTACGCTGCTATTGCCCCAATTACACTGTGTGTCCCATTAGTAAAATCATTGATTGATAGTAAGTTTATGGCACGTCTGCAGCTTGGTGGGATCTATTTACCAAGGCACTTCATATCTTAGCATTTAGGAAGCTAAGTTACAACATTGGGATGCTTCGACTCAAAGATCTCAAGTGATATAATCATCAGAGGGAGAAAATACGCGTTGCACTCTTTTTCCCTTAGTCATGGTTTTGTCCCACTGGGTTTTCCTGACAAGGTTTTTAATGAGGCAACATTTTCAAAGCGTATTAACAATATGGACATCCAAGAGGGAGTGTTATGGATAATTATTAGTAGATGTCCATACAACCCATAAGAGGCCCACGGCCCAGTTAGCTATTAGGGTTTTTACCCTACTCTATATCTTATATATACGTCATTGTATCTCTGATAATATGGACGAATAAGAAGAATATTCATTCCCTTAATTCTTATTTACAACAAAATTTCATTTGATTTTTTCTTTAAAATAACATAATCATTTAGTCATGCTAAAAAAGATCAAAAACTTTTTCTTAATGACAAGTATATGCTAGGGCTGGGACATAAGTCTGTGTGCGAGAACCGAGCACGAGGCCAATTCACCATTAGACATGAGGGCGAGCCAATAAATGAAGATTAGGCTGAAAATAAGTCTACTTATTACTTACTCTTGCCGGAGGTGAAGTTTTTAAGAGATGTATATTATGAAATACCTTTCTATCATAATAAATCGCGTATTTTAGTAGTTTTGAAATGTATGGAATTATGTATTTTTAATCGGTGTTTTTAGCATTATTATTATTATTATTATTATTATTATTATTATTATTATTATTATTATTATTATTATTATTATTATTATTATTATTATTATTATTATTATTATTATCATTATCGACTAACTGGCTTTTTTCAAATTCTTATCGTAAAACTCGTCGAGCTTCTAACTACTCGTTTGTTAACATATAGCTTGATGCCTTGATGTTAATACATTGTTTAACATAATTCAAAAAGAGAGATGATTTGCACACTTTGTTTTGTGATTTGCACATATTATTATACAAGCAAATAAAGCATAATGAAAATATAATATAGCTATATAAAACATAAGATCGATATATATATATATATATATATATATATATATATATATATATATATATATATATATATATATATAGGGACTTTCTTACGAGAATCATTTTGTCTGTGAGAACTGAGATAACCACAAAAAACATACATGCACGCCTTTTAAAATAAAATAAAAATGCATGCAATTCATCAATAATTGTAAGTATCCACCTATGTTTTTCAATATCATCATGAACTCATCATCTTTTTTCATAAAAACCTTACACAAGGCCGCAATATTGTCGTTGCACGCCTTATAAGAACATACATGCACACCTTCAAAGAAAAATGTTGTATTTCCAATTTCTGATAATATGGACGAATAAGAAGAATATTCATTCCCTTAATTCTTATTTACAACAAAATTTCATTTGATTTTTTCTTTAAAATAACATAATCATTTAGTCATGCTAAAAAAGATCAAAAACTTTTTCTTAATGACAAGTATATGCTAGGGCTGGGACATAAGTCTGTGTGCGAGAACCGAGCACGAGGCCAATTCGCCATTAGACATGAGGACGAGCCAATAAATGAAGATTAGGCTGAAAATAAGTCTACTTATTACTTACTCTTGCCAGAGGTGAAGTTTTTAAGAGATGTATATTATGAAATACCTTTCTATCATAATAAATCGCGTATTTTAGTAGTTTTGAAATGTATGGAATGTATTTTTAATCGGTGTTTTTAGCATTATTATTATTATTATTATTATTATTATTATTATTATTATTATTATTATTATTATTATTATTATTATTATTATTATTATTATTATTATTATTATCGACTAACTAGCTTTTTTCAAATTCTTATCGTAAAACTCGTCGAGCTTCTAACTACTCGTTTGTTAACATATAGCTTGATGCCTTGATGTTAATACATTGTTTAGCATAATTCAAAAAGAGAGATGATTTGCACACTTTGTTTTGTGATTTGCACACATTATTATACAAGCAAATAAAGCATAATGAAAATATAATATAGCTATATGAAACATAAGATCGACTGTCTCATTATATATATATATATATATATATATATATATATATATATATATATATATATATATATATATATATATATATAGGGACTTTCTTACGAGAATCATTTTGTCTGTGAGAACTGAGAGAACCACAAAAAACATACATGCACGCCTTTTAAAATAAAATAAAAATGCATGCAAATTATCAATAATTGTAAGTATCCACCTATGTTTTTCAATATCATCATGAACTCATCATCTCTTTTCATAAAAACCTTACACAAGGCCGCAATATTGTCGTTGCACGCCTTATAAGAACATACATGCACACCTTCAAAGAAAAATGTTGTATTTCCAATTTCTTATCAAATTCTTTAGAAAATTATGTTTTTTTAAACACATATGTTGTTTTTAGAACATATGTGCAAAAATACAATTATTGAAGGCGTGCATGTATGTTTTTGGTGGTTCTCTCAGTTCTCGCAGATAAGATGGTTCTCGCAAGAAAGTCTCAATATATATATATATATATATATATATATATATATATATATATATATATATATATATATATATATATATAGTGAGACTTTCTTGCGAGAACCATTTTATCTACGAGAACTGAGAGAACCACCAAAAACATACATGCACGCCTTCAATAATTGTATTTTTGCACATATATTCTAAAAACAACATATATGTTTTTTTTTTTTAAAACATAGTTGTTCTAAAGAATTTGATAAAAAATTGGAAATACAAAATTTTTCTTTGAAGGCGTGCATGTATGTTCTTATAAGGCGTGCAATGACAATATTGCGGCCGTGTGTAAGGTTTTTGTGAAAAAAGAGGATGAGTTCATGATGATATTGAAGAACATAAGTGGATTCTTACGATTATTAATGATTTGCGTGTATTTTTATTTTATTTTAAAAGGTGTGCATGTATGTTTTTAGTGGTTCTCTTAGTTCTCGCAGATAAAATGGTTCTCGTAAGAAAGTCTCCATATATATATATATATATATATATATATATATATATATATATATATATATATATATATATATATATATATATATATATTATAAAACATGAAGGCCTACTATTAATAGAATACTTAAAATTAAGCATTACACATTTCAATGCTAAAAGTACAAGTGATTCAACATAATTAGACATTTTTTGCCATTAAAGTTTAAAATTAATAACTTAAAATTGATCATTATGTATATTAAGAGCGCTGGGTAAGGTAACGCAGCCCCTGCGTTAACTTTTAACGCACCTCCATTTTGGGGTGCGTTACCTTACCGTGAAGTGAGTTAAGAACAAAAGTTAACTTGCACTTTAAAGTCTTGACCCGCGTTAACTTTCATTTCCTGCGTAAAAAAAAAAAAAAAAAAAAAAAAAAAAAAAAAAAAAAAAAAATTACAACAAACCTCCCTAGCCAAACGGTAATATTACCGTTTTTTCAAAAAAAAAAAAAAATCACAATAGCCCCCTATGTTTTAAACCGTTTATAAACGGCTAGTTTTGTAAAAAAAAAAAAAAAAAACTTTTCCAAACCCTTTTTATTACAACTATAAATACCTATTCACCCACACAATATTTTTTCACACTTTAACTTCTCTTTTCATCTCAAATACACTTCTACTAGCTAAAAAAATAATAATGTCGAGTGGCAACAACAACGAAGACTCGTTTATGAATCTTCTCGGTGGTAGGTGGAATAACCCATACGCGGGTTCTTCCTCAAATCCAAACGACGGTTCGTTACAACCGATTTGGGGTAACCCAAACGAATTGGGTTTGTCGAGTGAAGAAATGTACGCACAACATCAAACCTTGCAATATTGGAAGGAAAGTCAACAATCCAATTTAAATTCCAATTTCTAAAATCTTCAATTCTCTCAACACTCACAACATTCCCAAACAGAAACAAATGAAGTTCCGGAAACACCTACTTCTCCTCAAAAACCAAAAAGTCGTGGAAAACGTAAGGCAAAAAAATCCAAAAAACCTGTCGAGGAAAATGATCCTGAAAAAGCAAAGGAACGTTGGACACCAATTGAGGAAAGATTACTTGCCAAGTGTTGGGTGGCATGTTCAGAGGATCCTAAGGTCGGGAGATTGATGAGGCGAAAAATGATCCGTTTTTAGGGGGTCATTTAAGCCGGAATTTGAATTTATTTGATCAAATATTGCCCTAAATCGTTCATTTTGTGGTTTTAGGTACTTTTGGAGTGAATTCTTGAAAAGGAAGCATTTTGGACGTTTTTGGAGCATAAAAGTGAAGAAAACGGCAAAGTCTTAATTTTCCTTGCTGGGAACAGTACCTGACGGAGTCACCAATTTCTACATGACGGCGTCAAGCGTAAAAACAAGAGGTGAAGTGGATAGAGTACGTGACGGTCCAGAGAGTTTTTGCACTAGGGCATGACGGCGTCACCATAGGCCGTCATGGTCCCTTTACACGTGACGGCCCAGAGGAGAATCACTCTTGACGGCGTCAGATCTGGATCTAGGCAATCCGATTTTATTATGAGCGGCGGGTTGACGGCGTCAGAATTTTCTTCTTGACGCCGTCACCTTGGAAAATCTATATATAGTTTTGTAATTTTCATTCATTAAGAGAGGACAATTTTAGGGACGACTTGAAGAAACCCTAGCATGATTTTATCAGTATTTTCAAGGGTTTTCACCCCTTGAAACCTTTCATGTTCAATTAAGATAAGTATCCTTTCAATTCATTCAATATGTCTATGTGTTGTTTGAATATATATCTTACGCTTGTCTTGATTTCAACATGCTAGGCTAGATCTCTTGTGTGTTTGCTTAGATGTAGTGAAACCTAGATGTTGATTATGGGTTGATTGCTTGTTTATAGTTGTTACGGATGAATGATTTCGTTGTTAGGCTTAAGAAAACTGGCAGATTTCCATAGTGTAACTTGCTTGAACGTCTTAAGAAACATGAACCAATGCGTACTAGATTTTTATGGTTGTATTTAATGCACGAGCGAATTCTAATGATCCCATGTTAGGAGCTTCTTGCAGGCTCGACATAGGAGTGAAGTAGGAGCTTATAAAGTTGGGGAAGTACGTACGCCACCCCATGATAGGTATTAAGGAATATAACCCGTCATCCACGCAACTGTAAAAAACTATTAACCTGTAAAAGATATATAGGGAGTAATGAAATCTAAGTAAACACAATTCTCCCATTTATTGTTCACACGACTAGTTTAATTAGTTTAATTTACTTTTTTGTTATTTTATTTTGATTGCATCTTAGTTATTGGGTTAGTTGACTAGCAACTAATTCCGCCCACTCTTCCAAAACCCGAGATTTTTAATTGCTTTTATAAAAATATAAAAATACAAAAGAATCATCACTCACCTCTAGACCTAGTTTTTAGGCTTTCTAATCCTAGCAACACTATTCCTGAGTTGAACGATCAATCCCCCGGTACTTGTCACTATACTATACTACAACGATCAGGTACACTGCCTGGTGGGGGTTGTAAGCTTCTCGAGATCCCTCGAGAGGTAAAGCCTGGTGCAATTCCCACGCATCAAGTTTTTGGCGCCGCAGCCCAGGGAATAGTTATTGTCTAGCTTAGAATTTCTTTTTATTAGGTCTACTTACTAGATTCCTTTCTAGTAAGACTTTATTTTTATTTTTAGGTTTTCTTTAGTCTATCTATTTCTTCGTGTCTTTGTTCGCAACTTTTACCATCCGACATCATGGAAGGTGGTAACATCTTTGAACCCATCAACCCACCACAACAAGACCACCCACAAAACCCACCACTAGCAAACCAACCTCTTAGGCCCCGAACCCTAGGAGAGTATTCCCGACCTAGCCACCAAGGCTATCGAAACACTATTGAGCTCACCCAAGGAGCCAATGTGTCTCCCTTGCGATCCGACACCATCCGGTTGGTGCAAAACGGATGTGCATTCCATGGACTTCGTTCCGAAGATCCTAATCAACATCTCAAGGACTTCCTTAAAATCGTAGATTCTATAGACCTTGATGTTGCAACTAGAGAATCGACCTGATTACGCCTATTCCAATTCTCTCTACGTGATCAAGCTAGTCAATGGCTTGAACGTTTACCCGCGGGATCCATCACCTCATGAGATGATCTCACCACTCGTTTCCTTGCTTAATTTTTCCCGCCGGGGAGAACTACCAAGCTTAGAAATGATAACTTGATGTTCCAACAACGTCAAGGTGAAACTCTATATGAAGCATGGACTCGTTTCAAGGACTTACTCCAAAAAGTCCCTCATCATGGCATAGATCTTTGGCTCCAAGTCCAAATCTTCTATGACCATATCGATCTCTCCACAAGGCGAACCATTGACCAATCGGCCGGTGGCAAGCTACGTGATCTAATTGCGGAAGAATCATGGGAACTCATAGAAGATCTTGCTCTCTATGACAATGAAAGTTGGAATGATCCCCGTGATTTGAACAAAATGGTCAAGGCAATATCTTTGCCTTCGAACAATTCTAGCACTCCCGACCGTAGGATCATGGAACTTGAGGACCAAGTCAAGTTTTTCATGAAATCTTACGAAGCTCCTAAGCCTTCAAGCCAAGTGAACAAAATTACTTCTTCATGTGAATTATGTAGTGGTCCCCATGACACTCGTGATTGCGTGGAACTCCCCGGAACAGCTTTTGCGGACTACGCATCTTCGTGTACCGACGAAGCGGGAGATAAGTGGTACACTTTCAAACCCGAGCCAAACCCTTACGGTGATTCCTACAACCCTTCTTGGAAAAATCACCCGAACCTTAGGTGGAAACAAAACCAAAACAATTCTTCCAATGCGCCTAATCGTTACCAACCAAACGGTCCACCCTCCAACCGTACTTTCAACAACAACCCTTCTAATAACTATGGTAGTACCAACAATCTTGAAGGATTGATGTCCAAGTTTATGGCATCTCCAGAAGCTCGCATATCTAAGTTTGAAGCCGATTTCAAACAAAAGCAAAGCGAGATGACCACCAAAATCGTCACATTGTTGAAAGTTCTCAATGACGGAGAAATGGGAGCACTCTTAAGCGACACGGTCAAGAACCCGAAACTAAACGTTAATTCTATATCATCAGTTTTGTCACCCACTTCTTGTCCACAACACTACTCGGTTAAATCAATGAGCACGTGTTTCAAGCAAAACCAAATTCTTCAAAAGGACCAGTCAAATGAAACATCCGATATCAAACTGGTCAAAAGCATAGTTGAAACACCTCCTACGCAAGACCTTGACGATGAATTCAAGGAGCTTCACCTTGAACGTCCCGTCATTGATGTCTTAGCCCGTGCTCCCTACTATAGTGCCCTCCTAGAAAAATATGAGAAATTTAAACTAGGTAAAAATGGGAACGCCTTCATTCAAAACAAGTTGCCTAAAAAGCTTGATGATCCGGGTATATTTGTTTTGCCTTGTAAGATAGGAAAATCCGAAGCTTTCAACACACTAGCCGATTTAGGGTCAAGCCTCAACTTGATTCCCTTATCCCTTTTCACCACCCTCAAGCTAGGAAAGTTAGAGGAGACGGAGGTATTAATTGGTCTAGCGGATGGGAGTATTGCCCACCCGGTTGGGATGATCAAGGATGTAGTTGTTCACGTAGGGAAGTTAACTATTTTAGCGGATTTTCACGTCCTAGATATGGTTAGTGATACTACATGCCCATTATTAGTAGGAAGAGGATTTTTAGCAACCGCTAGCGCCATGATAGATTGTAAGGAGTCTAAGATAGCGGTAGGTGAGGGCGATACTTGGTCGGTATATGATGTTAAGAAACATAGCTACGATTGTGAGGATGAACCGACACCACATTGGGTAGAGATGAATAGGAGACCATCTAGATATGGACCTTGAATAGAAAGAAACTTTATAGGACCTCAACGCCCATTCTATCTAGGAAAAGATTTCATCGATAAAACACATTCGGTGGAACAACTCATAGCTAGAGATGAAGAGCTAGACCCTTTTGAGGACCCCTTAGTCTTTAGGAAAATGATTGAGTTCTTAAGCGTAATGCCCATTAACATAGAGATGAACAAGTGGAAAAGAGAGTGGGATAAGTGTAAATGGAGGTGGGACAAGCCACCTAAGGAAGGTGACGGATCATGGCATATGAAGATGATTTTGTATGATCCGGATGGAGAAAAGTTTGAAAGGTCATACCGTACTAAGAAAACCGATAGGAAGTTGAAACCTAAGTTTGATCCCAAAGATGTCCTCAATGAGGAACTCACCCATGTCACGTAATAACCCATGACCTTGAGTCTAGCTACAAGACTCGTAAATAAAGAAAAGCGCTTCTTGGGAGGCAACCCATGCTTTGTGTGATTTTTATTTTTTTGATTGTTATTTGTTTACGTATGCATGCTTTTTTTTATTGTTGGTAGATCATGTTTCAAAACTAAAATGGTGAAAATACTTTATTTTGTTGTTTGGCTTAGTCTTAACTTCATCTAAAGGTATTTTGCAAAAGATAAGTGTAAGGGGAAACCCCAAATATGTTTTTAAGAAACAAAATTGATCATGATTCTCCACAATATTAAATGGACATGTATATTCGTATTTGTTAGAGTCAAATGCTTGTATCGAGTCATAATGATGTTTTGCAGGATTTTCCAGGAAGTAGGACATAAGTTTTCCAGAAATTTTCCGGAAACTTAACGTAAATATTTCTGCAGATCACTTCTGACGGCGTCAGGAATTAATTCCTGACGGCGTCATGTGTAAAATTCTGGAAATTTTGCTAGTTTTGTTTTTCTAACGGAGTCTTAAGGTTTTTGTTAATTCTTTAATTTTATAAACTCCAGGAAATCTGCAAACATTCATTCCACAAGCATTATATCTTGCATTGTTTTCTAGGATTTGTTAGTATATATAGATTGCCGCCGATTTTACGCGAGGTTGTCTTGTTTGTTTTCTCAGGTTTAACAGGTTACATATGACAAGAAGATGATTTATATTCTGGAAGGGAAGCTTTGATTGTTCATTTTCTTGAAGGAAGATCTAACCTTGTTACCACACTATCCACACCGAACGAATCAGGGGAGTATTTGCTTTCATTCTTTTACCTGCTTTATTTTTACATTCTTTAATTGAACATTGGGGACAATGTTCATCCTAAGTGTAAGGGGAGGGTAAAATGATGATACCTTATAGGATACACTTTCACCTGAGTTTGTTTGTTTGATGGTAGGTGTGTAATAAAACTATGAGAAATACTTGCTAGTGTAATTTTAGCGCCAAATTTAAAATTTTTTACAACATTTAGGAGTGAAACTTTAGCCTTAGCAAGCGTCTCATGGATAGGAGATTGTATGACTAGCACAAAACCGTACCATTCAGAAAAATTTTCCACCTAAATATGTGAGGTTCGCCTTTAGATTTGATAGGAAAAGCATTTACTATTAGTACTTATGAGTGTACCGGTAGCATTTAGATTCTAGAACTTGCGTTAGTGATACATCCCGAGACTGCTAGTGAGACTACATTCGTGTAGTAGGATTTACTACATGATAAGAGGCATTAGGATCACCCTTGTGTTAAACCCGTATCATAATTACTTGACCATTTAAGTCATAACTTGGCTAGTTAAGTCAACTAATTTTTCCCACACCCTTAGCGTTGTACTCATTTTTAGTACACGAAACCCCTAGTACACCCCTCCGAGCCTATCTTTTCATTTCTAACTTTAAGCATCTTACTTAAAGGAAGAATTTGTTACAACCCACTTAAATGTACAACCAAATCGCCTTAGCCTTCCATGTATGCACTCATCTTTAGTGCATTATTGTTATTTGTTTAAACCTTTAGTTAATTATCTAATTGATTACATGGTTGCTAAGTCGAGTCATATCTTTATACATATTGTTTTGGGACGATTGGGACTCATGGGTAAAGTACTTGTGTTATGGAGTAATGGGGAAGAACATCATATTATTACCCCCATATGTGCGTTAATCTTAAAAGTACTCCAAGTGTTTTGATTATCTTGATTCGAGTCATTAGATTAGTCTATTGTAAAGTATGTAAAAATTCAAGTGTAAGGGGAATGTTCATTCCCTATGATGTATTATTTTGGATGGTAGGGTAAGAGTGTATGCAAAAAAAAAAAAAAAAAAAAAAAAAAAAAAAAAAAAAAAAGAAAAAAAAAATCGAAAAATTAAGAAAAAGAAAAAAAATATATATAGAAAAAGAAAAGAGAAAAAAAAAAAAAAACCATACGGACTACCATTCCGTTTCATTCTATGTTTATTTTATGTTTTTGTTATTTTTGATTTATTAGCTTAAGTCGAGTCTAGTCTTGGCTTAGCAACGCCATATTGTACATGTAATTAACCAAGATTATTAACTCGCCACTAGTAAAGATTGCCTTTATCCAACAAAACCGTGTATTCCATATCCCTACACCTAACGTTATAACCCTTTAAAAAGACCTCTTTGATAGTTTATCCTAGGTGCTTACGCCATATGGTAGAGGTTTGATCCTTTCCCAAGCCTATGGTAATCTATTTTGCTATGACAGGTAGTGAGAGATGTTTTCCATTTCCATATTGTGATATATACTTTATTACACCCGAGAGATGTGAGTATCTAAACACTATTTGTGAGGTGCTAGTATATGACCTCCGTGCTTGTCTTTGGTCTTTAGTGAAACGATTATTTGTTGTAATTACTTTTATATTAGTGTTAAATGACCCCTAACTTGTATTTTGACTAGAATAAAAGCGCATTTGCTTGAGGACAAGCAAATCTCAAGTGTAAGGGTATATGATGAGGCGAAAAATGATCCGTTTTTAGGGGGTCATTTAAGCTGAAATTTGAATTTATTTGATCAAATATTGCCCTAAATCGTTCCTTTTGTGATTTTAGGTACTTTTGGAGTGAATTTTGGAAAAGGAAGCATTTTGGACGTTTTTGGAGCATAAAAGTGAAGAAAACGGCAAAGTCTTAATTTTCCTTGCTGGGAACAGTACCTGACGGCGTCACCAATTTCTACATGACGTCGTCAAGCGTAAAAACAAGAGGTGAAGTGGATAGAGTACGTGACGGTCAAGAGAGTTTTTGCACTAGGGCATGACGGCGTCACCATAGGCCGTCATGGTCCCTTTACACGTGACGGCCCAGAGGAGAATCACTCTTGACGGCGTCAGATCTGGATCTAGGCAATCCGATTTTATTATGGGCGGCGGGTTGACGGCGTCAGGATTTTCTTCTTGAGGCCGTCACCTTGGAAAATCTATATATAGTTTTGTAATTTTCATTCATTAAGAGAGGACAATTTTAGGGACGACTTGAAGAAACCCTAGCATGATTTTATCAGTATTTTCAAGGGTTTTCACCCCTTGAAACCTTTCATGTTCAATTAAGATAAGTATCATTTCAATTCATTCAATATGTTTATGTGTTGTTTGAATATATCTTACGCTTGTCTTGATTTCAACATCCTAGGCTAGATCTCTGGTGTGTTTGCTTAGATGTAGTGAAACCTAGATGTTGATTATGGGTTGATTGCTTGTTTATAGTTGTTACGGATGAATGATTTCGATGTTAGGCTTAAGAAAACTGGCAGACTTCCATAGTGTAACTTGCTTGAACGTCTTAAGAAACATGAACCAATGCGTACTAGGTTTTTATGGTTGTATTTAATGCATGAGCGAATTCTAATGATCCCATGTTAGGAGCTTCTTGCAGGCTCGACATAGGAGTGAAGTAGGAGCTTATAGAGTTGGGGAAGTACGTACGCCACCCCACGATTGGTATTAAGGAATATAACCCGTCATCCACGCAACTGTAACAAACTATTAACCTGTAAAAGATATCTAGGGAGTAATGAAATCTAAGTAAACACAATTCTCCCATTTATTGTTCACACCACTAGTTTAATTAGTTTAATTTACATTTTTGTTATTTTATTTTGATTGCATCTTAGTTATTGGGTTAGTTGACTAGCAACTAATTCCGCCCACTCTTCCAAAGCCCGGGATTTTTAATTGCTTTTATAAAAATATAAAAATACAAAAAGAATCACCCCTCACCTCTAGACCTAGTTTTTAGGCTTTCTAATCCTAACAACACTATTCTTGAGTTGAACGATCAATCTCCCGGTACTTGTCACTATACTATACTACAACGATCAGGTACACTGCCTGGTGGGGGTTGTAAGCTTCTCGAGATCCCTCAAGAGGTAAAGCCTGGTGCAATTCCCACGCATCAGAGATCCCAATCTAAGGATACGTTATGGCAACAGATAGTAGCCGAGTTCAATATAATAAATCCAAAAGATCGCAAAAAGGATATGCTACAAGGAAAGTGGAAAACGTTGAACCGTGATTGCAATAAGTTCAACGCTTGCTTCAAAAAGGCGCAACGGGAGGTGAAAAGTGGTGAAAGTGATGTTGATATCCTAACACGTGCTAACCTGCTGTATCGTCAAGAAAACACGCCGTTCGCGAATGAAGAGGCTTGGAGCGTGTTGCGTACACATCGAAAATCGGACGCGCCAGTGCCGGTTGATTTAACCGGCGATGTCCCAATCCAAACCAACGAGGATTTGTTTGGTCATGACGCAGAACCACGACCCATTGGAAAAAAGCGGGCTACCAAGAAACAAAAATCTGAGACAACGACAACCACCGGAGGCACGGGTAGCACCGGTGGTTCCTTTTCTTCGATCAATTTCGCGGAGATGATGCGCGAAGAGTTAAGGGCAAAACGTGAAGAGGCGAGTAGGGCGTACCAGGCGACCGCAGAAAATCAAGCCGCACAACAAAGGATGAAGGAGCTAGAATTTTTGATGCTTGACACTACCGGCAAAGATCCACATTGGGTGGCTTTCGTTAATGTAGAAAAGGATCGAATTGCCATGAAACTTGGGTTGCCTCCTCGTCAATTATGAATAATTATCTCGTACTTTCTTTTATGTGATGTGTTTTATTTATCTCGTATTTTTTTATGTGATGTGTTTTATTTCATAATGTAATGTTGTGTTTTAATTTCGTAATGTAATGTTGTGTTTTAATCAGTAAAGCTATTTTGCCAAAAAATGTACAAATAAAATAAATTATTAATCGAAAAAAATAAATTACAGGGTGCCCGCAGCTGCATCGCGCGGGGACCCTGCTAATATATATATATATATATATATATATATATATATATATATATATATATATATATATATATATATATATATATATATATATATATATATATATAAAACACCCTTATCAATCTCTAAAGTACACTTTTGCTTCCAAACAAAAAAAAAAAGCTTAGTAAGAAGCACAAGAAAACAGTTTATTTTTATGTCTTTGAAGGCAATGAAATACATTTGTGGTAGTTGTATGATTTACCTTTTTAACCAAGTAATATGTTGAAGTAACATGAGTTGATAAATCATCACACCTATAACTATATTAAAACACAACGGGCTAGTTTCATCATTTTCGTTTCTAAATACCTTCCATGTACATATCGGGGCAGGTTGAAACTCAAAATTTATATATCATACATAAATGTGAAAAACAATTTTGTTAAGATACAAATCATGAAATGCCTAATGAAAATCCAAAAGGACCAAAACAAAGTACTCCGTATATTTTTGGACTATGAGCTAATGACTTAATGAAAGGACCAAAACTTTGTATCCCATTAGGAGATAATGTGGTCAAATTAGAGATGAACTTAATTAGGGTGGTTAGCTTATAAATGCAAAGTAGGTGTTGATGAAATTCGTACAAGTTGTACGTACTTTCAGTGATAGGAAAGTAAAGTTGACTGACTCAAACAGATTCAACTCACGAGATTGGTCAATGGAAAGTGAAATGACATAGAAGCTACAGGAATTTGTACGTTCTTTCAGTGATAGGAGCCTTTTGCCTGTTTGTCATTCAAGTATGGAGATCAAAAGCAGGAAATGCACACATGTGTTGTTCTTAATACTTTTGCTGATTTGCTTTCAGATATGCTCAAAAGCACAAGAAGATTCATCATACGAGGAGATCCCGGTGGGAGTGATTCTTGATATGGGATCATGGGTCGGAAAGATTGTTCATAGCTGCATGACCATGGCACTATCTGACTTTTACACCTTTAACAACCACTACAAAACAAGGATAGTTCTCCACAGTAGGGATACACATGGAGAACCACTGCACGCTGTATCGGCAGGTAAATAACTATTCCAGATTATATTTGATACAGTATATGTTTAAGAAGATAAAATATCTCTTACAACTTCCAAGATATAAAAGGTCAAACTAATTAAAGTAAAGTGACAGGTGGTGTTTGATTTTTAAGTCGCTCTGAATCTGAACCGCACGTCTGAATCTAAATCTAAGGCGTAAATGTCTGAATTTGGCGGCATCTGAATAGAAAAAAACTCATGTTTGAACCACACATTTTTTTTTTTTTTTTTTTTTTTTTTGAGCAAGAGGCAACAAGAGGCATTCAGACACCTCTCTCAAGTCTAGACCATTAAGATCTTACTGCCTCTGAACGCATTGCCTCTGATCGCGTCTGAACGGGAAAAAAAAACTGTCACACCCCCAAGATCGGGTCCAGCAGAAGCATACATGTAGCTGGGGTGTAACTCAATTGGTATTACAACACAAGTTCAAAAATGGTTTTCACTTCAATCATTTAGAATAAAATAGTTAAGTCAAAAATATTGTATTTACATTGTTAAAAGTAGTGCGGAAGTAGGCCCTTAAAATAGTTAAAAACGGTCCCCAAATGAATTAATCAGAGTCTTCTATGACCATGCCATGCCCTGCCAAAACCTCCTGTAGCGTGCCATAGGTTAAATCCTGAAAATACATGCTAAAGTGTCAACACGAGGTTGGTGAGTTCATAGAGTTTGTTTAACAAGTAAAGTATATAGAAAATGATCACACAGCAAAGGCATCGTAAATCCACTCAGTTACAAGTCCCACCATAAGAGACTTGTAACCTGTGTGTTTACAACCCACTGCTAAAATAGTTTAAGTCTAGTAGTCAAACACCCGTGGTCAATAATAAGTCAAGGCCGCTCCGAACAAGGGAGACTTTATAATGTTGCTCCGAACATGGGAGACTTGAAGTCACTCCGCCACCTAGGCAAAGAATTATTAGTCACTCCGCCGACTTGGCGAAGAATTATTAGTCACTCCACCATGGCGAGAATTATTAAGGATGCTCTGAACAGGAGAGACTTTATAGTGTTGCTCCGAACAAAGGAGACTTAGCACGCTCCACCAATAAGGTGAGACTTTAGGTCAAGAACGCTCCACCAAAAATGGCGAGACATTAGGTCATAGCACGTACAATACATTAAGTTCAAAAGTTCAAGTCAAGTTCAAAAGTCAAGTCAAGTTCAAAAGTTCAAAACAAGTTATAAGGTCAAATAGTAATTTAAGTTCAATTAAGAGTAAACAGTTTAAGCATGTATCTCCCCCAAAGAGTTTAAAACAAGTACTAAAGAGTAAAAGTGGGGCTATGACTCACCTGGTACGATAGTTACGAAGACAAAAGTGGTTATGATGGAAATGAGGCTCGGTCTCTAACCGCGACCTATAATGAACGAATGATACGATCTACTTAAATTATGAGGGGATGCGATGAATGTACATGCACATGAAGCCTATACCACTCGTAGTTTGAAAATAAGTGTTGGCATTGATTTATAGTGTTTCCATAACTTAAGAGAATATGTGCTATTAGAAGTTGTCAAATATATATATAGTTCGCCTAGTTTCAAAAGTGTATATCTTGGTCGTTTTAAGCTCGTTTTACTCGTTCTTTATATCCCCGGAATCGTGGGACAAAATACTAACATATTATTGATAAGTCGGGATGGCTAGATCAAGTTTTTATGCTCAAATTTGTCCATGAGTACTGTTCATCAGCAAGCATTTCCGGAAAATATAGTTTTCGTCGTTAAACTCGTTTTTAGCGTATCTCCTTCGGTATAAACTCGTTTTTATCCCCGTTTTCGGCCATAGTTCCGTATTGGAAAGTATTTTCTAAATATTTGGTCCAAATTTACCCAGAAATCCCTGATGTTTCCACGTTTTGCAAAAATGGACAGCAACTTTCTATAATTGTCAAAACTTGGTTTTCCTAGTTACTAACTTGTCTAAAAACCAACCAAACAACTTCAAATCAACCCAAATCCTACCATACACCTTCTTAGGGTGTCATAGGTTCCTAAACATCACCAACCTTGGTGGATCTCATGAGGATGCTAATAAAACTTATGGATCTACTTATATTAAGTATCTAGGGTTCATAAGTTATAAAAAGTATAAATAGAGTGGTATAAACTAACATATGCATATAGATCTTGAATAAACAACATGAAATTAGAAAAATGAAAGTATGGAAAGATCAACAAGTGATCTTGAAGCTTACTTGATGATTGGATGAGTTTTGAAGATGATGATGTAAAGAAAACTAGAGTTTTATCACAAAACCCTAACAAGGATCACTAAAGGAGCTTGATTAACACTTGATCTTGCAAAATTAATGGAGATGGCTTGTTGTTCTTGTGTTGGCCGATCACCACCCCAAAGAGAGAAAAAGAAAGAAAGTTTACTAGTTGTTTTTGGATGAAAATGAGAATGAGAAAGAATATGAGAAGTATAAGTAAAAATCTATAAAGTTTGTAGGGAACAAGATCCACATTTTTGGGGCTAGGGGAGGCATTTGTCAAAGGGTGGATGGGATTAGATGATTTTGGTGGACTTTTGGTGTATAATGTTAGATATTATTAGTTTTAGGTGATACCGGGTACCGAGTTAACTAAAAATAAATTGTAATGAGATAAAATAAAATATAATGAAGTTGTAAAAATTGTAAAATAATATTCCTGATGAGAATCGGAAGTTAAAATAATGATCGGGTTGAAATATCGCAAACCGACGGAGTTAAAAGCTTCGACCGGAAAACGTAACAGTTAATTTGAAAACACCGGGCAATTTAATAATAAAATTTTTTTATATTATTATCATGAGCATAAAAATGTGTTAGGACCATAGTTGGGATTGTCGGACCAATTATTCAAAATAATAGTTCATAAGATAACGTTTATTAGGTAAATAACCGTACGTATACAGAAAATGACGCAACCCACGTATAAATGACAAATTTTCTACGGAGGTGAATAGTGTTTTATGAATAGTAAAATTTTTGAACGCTTCTCAGAATCACAAACTGACTCCGAAAAAGATGAATAGTAAAATGATGAATAGTGATCGATGAATAGTAACCGATGAATAGTAAATGTGAAAGTTCGGGAAAAGACCAGAATTTACGAGTTGTGACAAAAACAAACGGTCTGAACAACCAAAATGTCTGACCGCGTCTGAACGGTTCAGATTAAGAGGCTGTTAAGAGCCTCTTTATGAAAAACAAACACCACCTTACTGAAGAAAAAATAGAGGACAAACAATAACTGAAACTAGAATCAGAACGGATAAACCATAATGGTTTAACCTGTAGTGGTTGGTATGACGTTCTAAGGGGTCGTTTTGTTTGTAGACGAGTCTAGAATTATGATTTGGATTTTTATTTTGATTTGATATAAGAAACAAAAAAATATTATAAAAACGGTAAATTAATACTCGTATTTATAAATAATAGGAGTGAGAAATAAGTAATATATATTATTATTTGTTAAATAAAATCACACAACTTGTAAGGGCACTAGGTATCGTTTGGTGCCAAAGGGTGGTGCTATAGGAAGATTGGTGTCACCTCAACACTTTTTTTCATGGCACCAGTTTTGACTATGACATCAAAACCCCCCTCCTTAGTATAAAAGTGGTGCCATATCCGAAAAAAAAAAAAAAAAAAAAAAAAAAAAAAACCCTACTACTTTGGCGTGGGCTGTTATATACCAGCCAAGATGCTTTGGCAAGATTTGCGGTATGGCATGCAATGCCAAAGGTTGGTGCCGAAGCCCATGGCTCAAGCCATGGCACACTGTACTCGGTGCTCTAAGGAGAAATGATTAAAAAGTTTGACTTATGATGAGATGTGGGTCTATGTCAGTGGATTTCAAGAGATATCGACGTATTGTATAGGGAAACACATTTTTTCAATAGCGAAAAGCCAAAAATTAGTCGGATGGACCAACAGAGTTTGACATGTTAGACCACCTTTTTTAATATTACCAAGAAGGACCATTTGTTCGCGAATCATTTTAAGCGAACAAGCAAATTAACACGTGTCACAATGGGAATCACCTAAGAAAAAAAATAAACCCTAATCTTATCATGTCAGCTAGGGTTGAACAAATGACCCGAACGGACCGGACCGGACCGACCACATTCGGCCCGGTCCTCGGTCTTGGCTTTTTGGTTAATTCGGTCCTCGGTTCGGTCCGGTCCGGACCACAAACCGATTATTTGGCCTTGTTGGATCGGACCGATCGAGACCGGACCAGACAGAATTTCGGACCGGATCGACCACATTCGGTCCAGTCCTGTCTTGACTTTTTGGCTAATTCAGTCCTCGGTCCTGTCGGTCCAATCCGGTCCGGTCCTCAACCGATACTCACCCCTAATGTCAGTTGTTCGCTAAGAGGGGAGGGTGTGGCTCGTTGCCACAGCTCGCCACTCCTACGTGGCCATCACCTCCTGCTCGCCACTCCTTGTTGCCACACCGGACACCACTCGCCACAGCTCGCCGTTGAAGACCTCTTCGTCTGCACGACGAGCAAATGGTCTGACAAAGTGAATGTTAGATGGGTCCCTCGGCTTCTTTTTTCGTTTTTGTTTGTGTTTGTGGAAAAATAAAGTGTTTGTGTGTTTTTTGGTGGAAAAATAATGTGTGTGCAGGAAATAGTAAAGAAAGAAGAAGATAACGTTTTTTTTTTTTTTTTTTTTTTTTTTTTTTTTAAGTGGGCTTGAATTTGGGTACAAGTAAGTGGGCTGGAATTTGGATCAATTTGGGTTTAAATGTTAGGATTGTTAAAGTATTAAAATTATCAGTTAAGTTTTTTTTCTTTTTTTTAACCTATTAAAAAAATGTTATTTATACTATTATTTGAATAAAATGATTTTATGTTATTTGATAATTTGAATAAAAAAAATAAAGTTGTAAGTGGTGGGTTTCAAATGAGTAAGTTGAGGTTAGTTATAAGTGAGGAGGGGTTAGTTGTGAAGAGGTGTTGGGGTGATGTGGCACCCGTGAGCCCCAAATAAGGAGGTGAAGTTTGGACACCTTCCACTCTAACCATTTTAAGGGAACAAAATGAAAATTAATTTAATATTCCTAGTGGCTTAGGTATTCGTGCATGATTTAATTCTTAGTCTTTTAGAGTTTTGTTTGTTAGAACTTGTTACGTAAGTGATTATATGCACATTTTAGTAAATGTATATGGTGTATCTAATTTCATTTGTTTCTTTATTTGCGTTCTCCTTGATGAGGAGTTCACAACGAACTAAAATGTGTGGTAAATAGAGTTAATATGAGGATGATATTGTGTCTCAAAGTGTGTCAAATGGATCACAAAATTAGTTAAAAAAAAATTGAATATGTGCAATGGACCCGATTTGATATACGTGAATGTTTTAAAAAAATTTTCTTTGTTAGTCGGATGACGTTCTTCTTGAAGAGAGCTTTTTAACATACTAAAGAGTGGCCAAAATAGAGTAAATGTAGAATAACGTTATCCATTCAAAGGATTACAACAAAGAAAATGGAGGAAGATCCTCTCAAATCGTTATATACAACTTAAGTAAAGTTAGACAATTACTGGCCATTGATCAAAATCCAATGGCTAGTAATTTATACACAATTTTTGATTTGGGCCATTGAATTTTAATCAATGGTTTGATTGTCCAACTTGAGTCAAGTTGTGTATAACAACTTGAGAGAATCTTTCTCCAAAGAAAAAACCCAATAGTACTAGAGTAAATGGCTAACCTTATTTAGACGATTAGATAACATAAAATCTAAAAGAAACAACATACATGGGGAGCAAGGTGGTGTTAAGCAATATAGGTTTTACATTTCTTTACAGGCATTGATGGATAACGTCTAAATAATGTTAGCCATTTTTTTGGGTAAAAAGGTTACCCAAGTAAAATATTATTACTCAAAAAAAAAAAAAAAAAAAAAAAAAAAAAAAAAAAAAATACAACGGGTGTGGGCGAGTCCTACACCACAGCCAAAAAAGGCAAAACAAACGCACCTACCGTGCTTAAGACCTAAACTAAAATAAGAAATAACATGCCATATTTATGCAAAATAAAACAAACATCTATCTAATTTTATTACGAAGATTAATGTCATATGCGTTAGCATATTTCATTTGGACACTAGTCAAACCGGCCATAGTCATCAAATGTATCATCATCATAAGGGTCTTGATCATAGGTGTCCTCCTTCCATTGCTCATATAAGTTCTTCATGCCCGCTTCATTATCACTTTTAGCACCGTCAAATGCCATATAACTAGAAGTTTCATTGTAATCCTCAAGAACTTCATCACCGTCACTATTACTATCCGAAATAACCAAATTCCCAACTTTAGAAAATGGATTACCTACCTTTTTTCATCTTAAACCATGTCAGGTGTGCTATTTGAAGTAACAGAAGGACCAGCAATGGACGAGCTAGGGATGCTTTCATTGTTCCCACGTGTCCCACATTAGCCTCTTTTTGCATAGGAAGCGGCTTCCCATCATCACCCAGAAGCACAAGTTTCCCCTCAGTTATTTGACTTTCTAGATCACTAATCTTTTCAACTAGAGATGTGGTACCTGGATTGCCAAATGAATCAATAGTTGCATTCGCCTGTTTATCCATGTTCCCAATTCCATTACCAAAATCCGAATTTTAATATTTGAAGCAGAGGATTGTTCAACAGTAGAATCAACGTTAGGACTAGGTTCAACATGAACATTAGAATCCTCATCCAAATCACCAAGAACACCAAAAGCATTTGACGTGTTAACCACTTTAGAATTTTTAATAAGGTTAACCATTTACTCTAGTACTACTGGTGTTTTCTTTGTTGTAATCCTTTATTATAATAACGTTATTCTACATTTACTCTATTTTGGCCACTATTTACTACGTTGAAAAACTCTTCAAGTAGAACGCCATCCGACTAACCAAGAAAAAAAATCTAAAACATTCACGTATATTAAATCAGGTCCAAAGATTGCACACATTCAATTTTTTTTTAACTAATTTTGTGATTCATTTGACACACTTTGAGACACAATATCACCCTCATATTAACTCTATTTTCCACACATTTTAGTTCGTTGTGAAGTGCTCATCAAGAAGAACGCAATAAATAAACAAATAAAATTAGATACAACATATGCATTTTACTAAAACGTGTACAAAGATTGCATATAATCACTTTCGTAACAAGTTCTAACAAACAAAACCCTAAAAAACTAATAATTAAATCATGCATGGATACCTAAGCCACTATGAATATTAAATTAATTTTCTTTTTGTTCGCTCAAAATGGTTAGCGAAAAGCTGATATACAGGATTAGGGTTTTTTTTTTTTTTTTTTTTTTTTTTTTCTTGGGTGATTCCCATTGTGACACGTGTTAATTGCTTGTTCGCTTAAAATGGTTTGCGAACAAATGGTCCTTCTCGGTAATATCAAAAAGGTGGTCCTCTACGGGACATGTCAAACTTTGTTGGTCCATCTGAGTAATTTTCGCTTTTCAATAATCTGCTGTTGTGATTTCTAAATTTCTTACCAAACAATTGAAGCAACTAATAAATTCATTCTTTTAAATCAACACCCTCAAACCAAACAGCTACTAAAAGTTAACCAGATAATAAACTTGAAAAGTCGCAAATTATATGATTTTCTTGTTTTAGTAGAAAATTATATGATTTTCTTGTTTTCCTGCCAGCTCTTGATCTATTGGAGAACCAGAAAGTCCAAGCAATCATAGCTTCCGAGTCAGCAACCGAAGCAAAGTTTCTTGCAGTATTAGGAGACGAAGCTAGACTACCTATTCTTTCTTTTTCACCAACTCCATTTTCCAATAAACCTTATTTCCTTCAAGTTTCTCAAGATGAAACTACTCAATTTAAAGCCATTGCTGCAATGGCAGAATCGTTTAAATGGAATAATGTCATTCTCATATGTGAGGACGCTCCAAATGAGATAGAAGTGGCGAAGTTTATAACTAATACCTTACAAGAGAAGAACATTTTTGTAACGTATATGAGCCTATTTTCAACCTCTTCCAGCAATGGACTAGTTCATGAAAAGCTTCACAAGCTTTCAGCTATGCAAACAAACATATACATCATGCATGCTTGTCATTCTCTTGCATCCCGTGTTTTATCAAAAGCAAAATATTTAGGAATGATGGATGCGGGATACAAATGGATTATCAAGAGTAAAACTATGGACTTTTTTAACTTCATGGATGGTGAAGTTGTTGAGTCTATGCAAGGTGTGGTGGGTTTTAGATCGTATATTCCACAGTCAAGGGATCTTCACAAATTCACATTGAAATGGAGAATGGAACATCATGCTAGGAACCCTTTGATGGAGCTCAAGAAAATAAACCCTTATTGTGTCTGGGCATATGATGCAGTTACAACACTAGCAATGGCTATTGAGAGGACACAAACATCTAGCAAAATTCCAAGGGACACATCTCTTATGGATCAGATGTTAAGAATCTCATTTCGTGGTTTGGCTGGTACTTTCCAACTTATGAATGGTAGGATGAGTACACAAGTCTTAGAAATAATAAATGTGATAGGTAACAAGGAGCGAAGGGTTGGGTTTTGGACAAAGGGTGTTGGTTTAACCAGAAAGATTGATAAGCTAAACTCAATTCCTGATATCATCTGGCCAGGAGGTATCTCGACTAATCCACATAGGATGCTACAAACGAGCAGAAAAACCCTCAGAATCGGCCTTCCAGTGGTAAATAAAACAGGGAGACTTTTTCAAGTGAGTTATGATGCTCAAACGAATTCAACAATCGTTTCAGGGTTTTGTGCAGAAGTATTCCGGGCCGCCTTTAATGGATTAGGTCGCGATGTTGACTTTGAATATATTCCATATACGGGAAAAGCTAAAATTGGCAAACGTTACAATGACCTTATAGATCAAGTCCATAACGGGGTACGCATATTATATAAACCAGTATTCTTAGTCATCAATATATATTGGGAAAGAAATATAATTTGTAATTTATTATTATCATTTGCATCAGGAATTTGATGCTGCAATTGGAGATATATCAATCAATGCTAATAGATCCAAATATGTTGACTTCACATTGCCATTTACGGATGTTGGCCTTGCAACACTATCAAGAAACGCCAAAACAAGCATTTGGGTCTTTTTGAAACCACTTAGTTTAGATCTTTGGGTTGTCTCTGCTTGTTTCTTTATTATGACTGGCATTGTCGTTTGGATACTTGAACATCGGACAAATGAAGAATTTCAAGGTTCAACAGCAGAACAAATCGGGACAACCTTCTGGTTTGCCTTTTCAACACTTGTTTATGCTCATAGTAAGCTCTAGCACCCTGTTTTTTTTTTTTTTTTTTTTTGTGTGTGTGTGTGTGTGTGTGTGGCTACAAATACATCTAAGTATAATGGCGAACAGAAATTTAGCAAGAGCTAAACCATTTTAAGTTTAGGTTTTGAAAATTTCAGGGGAGAAGGGGAGAAGCTGCAGAGTAATTTGTCAAGATTTGTAGTCATAGTGTGGTTGTTCGTAGTGCTTGTGCTCGTTTCAAGTTACACTGCAACATTAAGTTCGCTATTAACTGTTGAACAAATTCAGTTAGCATCAATGAGAGGGTCTATTGGATACCCGTATGGCCCTGTGGGAGCCCTTGTTAGGAACTTGAATTTTGAAGAAACCAGGTTGAAGCCATATTCTTCACCAGAGGAAATTGATGATGCTTTGACACGTGGCAGTAAAAACAGTGGTGTTGATGCAATTGTTGCTGAAATTCTTTATATTAAGGAATTTCTTGCAATATATCCATCTGGCTACTCGATGACCGTATCTAAAACTATCACCAATGGTTTTGGCTTTGTGAGTCTCTTCACTATACAATTCTTTAATATTAGCATTAAGTCGTTAACATGGGTAAGAGGTCAAAGCAGGTCAATCTTTTGAATGGGATGAGAACTATATTACCCAATATAATAACAAATCCAAGTCTCTTTTCTTGATTAAAATGAGTTAGGAGGGTTTATGCATTAAACATACAATGTGGGTCTGCAACCACTTTGTTTAAAACTAAGCTGTTTCTTTACCTTCAGTTTGACCCGCTAAAGATAGAATGTAACTAGAATCGACCCGTTCAATCTTAAATAGGTCAAAATTTGAGCTAATGTGTTTAAGTTAAATATGAGAATTTGACATTGTAGATTAAGTCTATCCTAGTCAAATGTTAGTTACAAAAATGTGCAGGTATCAATTCAGATTGCCAAATTACGAGAAGATGGAACTTTAAAGTTATTGGAGGATAAGTGGTTAAATAAACAATTAGATACTGCGACTGCGCCCAAAATTTTAGACCTTGAAGGTTTCCGTGGTCTATTTCTTATCAGTGGGGTTTCAATGGCATCTGCACTTTTCCTATACATGCTTTATTTTGTACATGAGAAAGTGCATTTCAAGTACACGATGCTGGCGGGAGGAAAGCTAGCATTCATCATGAGGTTTCTCATACCTAGATTCGCTAGTCTTGTTTAAAGAATATGGCCCAAATTCGAATTACAACGTTCACAAATATCTTGTATGAATTTGTATTTGTTGTACTGCTGTACTAATTATCCCCTTCCTTTGTTGAGGATGTGAAGCTGATGTGGCGAGGGAAAACCCTCAAACGCACCCTCCACCCTTAGCAGCTCAATCAAAAAGGATTATATTCAGTTATACAAAATCTCTCTTTGCTTCATATGTTGCATATGTAAAATAGCAACTAGGTGCATTATTGATTGCGTTTGTTGATTACATGATAAGATTGCATATGTATCTATGATAAATACATAGCTTAATTAACAAACAATCAAACCCTAAACCTAATGGTATTATTGATTGTGTTTGTTTATACTCAGATAATCATAAGCAGAATCTATATATCTGATAATTTTGACTTCAGACTTCACAATAATCTTTTAATTGGTTCCAAAACACAACTCCAAACACCCTCCAAAAATAACAAGCCAACCACTTGACGGGAGAACTAGGGCCCTAACTAATAAACATGGAGAACAAAAACGCCATATCTTAATTTGGAAAACAAAAAGTAAAAAAGCAATTAAAATACCTAGGTAGTGTATGCACAGTCATCCATAGTTTCAGGGATCAACTGTTTAGCAGAGGCAAGTTGAACGGCCTGCTATATGGTCAATGGCTGCAATTTAAGTAGAAGTAGTTATGGGTATCGCTCATGTGAAGTAATGTCCATTGGTTTTCAGAAACAATTATGAGAGAAGTATGCGTTACCCAATGAAGAAGCAGAGCAACCGGAGAATCTAACGGGGTGCCTCTCCATTCATAATAGTCATTCCAACTACTCAATTGCTTGTTTAATACAGACAAAGGCCCTGCATATCGCGTTTGTGAATTTCATCTTTAAGAAGCAATTGTAACTTATTTAAACTACAATATTGAAGATTTATAAGTATACCTTTACAAGGAGATAATCTACTTGAGAGACTCCATCCCTTATCAGATATCTGTAATATAATCAGAATTTTAACTTCATAATAAACTAACTACAAAAGCTAAGGACAGCCATAGAACTGATATATCATCAACAATGTTGCATTTAACATATTGTTGAACTATTTAGTACCCTGAGTTCAAATTTCAAAATGTTCTACTTTTTACCGGAAATTGATTTAACTGCTTCGGGTCTGGGTATGGATATCACGAAAATATATGTAGCGTTTCCTTTTCTCGACAAAGTTCCAACCCAAAGTATTTACATTGACACTATTAAAGCATTTTTTAAACATTTAAATAATAGTAATAATAATCAAAATCAGCATCTTTTTAGTGACGGAAATGAGTAAATAGATCGAAAATTAAGAACAGATAAGAACCTTGAATGATCTAGATTCCTACACGGTGGATCCCTAACTTCTCCAAAAACGAACACCTTGTCTCCACCTTTCCGCACACCTACAACATATCAACCATTTTACCAATTATGACAACACTCTGGTTTAGCGGACAGAGCTTAACTCCCAAAAATCAGATTTAACACACTTATAACAATTTTACACAATTGTTTCACTAAATATTGCACTTTTGTTACGAATTTCTAACATAAAACGATTACCTGATAAGTAGCCTCCCTGGAGAAACTAAAAGGGAAGTGATTAAGCAGCTCCACGGAACACATTTGTCATTTTAGCCTTCCACATTCTTCTTTATGAATACTCCAATGTGATATCTTAAACAAAATTAATAAGCACGCAGTCAGTTATAAGCATGAAACTGAAATAACCACATACTGAACTAGTCATACAGTATACTGAACAGCTTTTTTAAATGCACATACCAATGAGAAACTTAATACTCTTCTATGTGTGCGCTCCAATGTTGATATATTAAGCAAAATTATTCCCAAAATGATTAGTTACAAGCATCAACTTATGATAATGAGATAATCAGTTAATCACATAGCAGAGCACAAGTGGTCTCACAAAAAGCATAGCCATTGCAGGACCAATAAGAGTAATTCACTGACTATAGGCATCTGATTGTACATTTGCTACAATAAGCCGACCTACTTCTATTTATAGTTACTAACAAAACTAGTCATATGAATCGATCACTTCGCTTACTACTGGAATTTAAGCAACTTAATATACAACAAACATGAATAAACCTAATGACAGACATAACGACAGAAAACTGCACCACAACAACCGCACCGCCTTTGCGGCACACTCAATACTTGGATATATTATACGCGGCCTAGCTGTAAACATTATACATTTGGACCAGTCTACTATGAAATACACACATTCTCTACTTCACGACTCTAATCGCTATTGACTCTATAAACATTAATTATTTCTATTAGATACATACATTTTTATGCGAGTTTCAATTAGTTACATTCATTTTGGAGTATTTTGAGCAACTAGCGTTTAATTCAGTATGTAATCATAATTAGGGTTTGAATAGAGAAATGAATAAACCTGATGAGAAACGGAGCAATAAAATACGGCGCCACAACCGTCGCAGCGGCGGTTAGGTTCGCCGGAGCAACGGCGGCGGCTTCCTTTTCCGGCGCACTCCATTTTTACCGGAAGGTTCTTACACACAGTCACTGTGTGTTCTTTCTTTTAAGACATTGTTCATTTTGTACCCCTCTATTATGTTACACATATTTTATTTATTTATTTTTAACAAGTATGTGCTCGGGCCAGGAGTCTAGGACATAAATCTATGGCTATGTTTTGCACAGAACTTTTTGGAGCTTTTTCGGGCGATGAGCGGTGAGCAATGAGCTTTTTGATTTTTAGTGTTCTTTTGGTAAAAGAGCGGTGAACTTTGCTATTTTTTTAGGAAAACTCAATTTTCCAATGTTTCTTTAAGAAGCTGTGAGCAGTGAGGTGTGTACAACTCACTGCTACAGCTTACAACTACTTTTGCCAAACATAGCCTATGTGCGAAGTTCGCGCACGAGGCTGATTAGGTATCCAAAAGGGCTAATCCGTCATAAGGCATGACGCCGAGCCAATAAACGAGTATTAGGCTGAAAAAAGATCATTGTTTTACTCATTCTCATTAGAGGTGGAGTTTTTAAGACGTGTATGACATACCCTTTAGTTATAGAAAATGGCTGTTTTGAAATGTTTTGAGTTGTTATGGGTGTGTTTAGTTGAGAGAAAACACCCTTGTTTTTCACAAAATGTTTTGTAGAAAACAAGGAAAACAGAGATCGCGTTCAAATTAGTGTTTTCCAATAAAATTCTCTACAAAACACAAAATTCCTATTTCCAACTTTAATACACAAAACTACAAAACACTTTTTTTTTGTTTTCCAATATTTTCCATTAAAATACCCCAAATCCGTTTTCGTCAGTTGTTTTACGTTTTCGAGTGATTTTTTACGTTTTCATCCATTTTTTTATGTTTTCGTCAGATTTTTTACGTTTTTGTCCGATTTTTTACGTTTTCGTCAGGTTTTTTAAGTTTTCGTCCGATTTTTTTCGTTTTCGTCAGTTTTT
Source organism: Artemisia argyi (assembly GCA_030686995.1). Classification (NCBI taxonomy): domain Eukaryota; kingdom Viridiplantae; phylum Streptophyta; class Magnoliopsida; order Asterales; family Asteraceae; genus Artemisia; species Artemisia argyi. The sequence continues at coordinate 186,744,756 of CM060683.1, read as the reverse complement.
TACGTTTTCGTCAGATTTAATAAGTTTTCGTCCGATTTTTTATGTTTTCGTCCGTTTTTTATGTTTTCGTCAGATTTTTTACGTTTACGTCCGATTTTTTTCGTTTTCGCCCGATTTTTTATGTTTTCGTCCGTTTTTTTCTGTTTTTGTCAGATTTTTTACGTTTTCATCAGATTCTTTACATTTTCGTCCGATTCTTTACATTTTCGTCTGATTTTGTAAGTTTTCGTTCGTTTTTTTTACGTTTTCGTCAGATTTTTTACGTTTTCGTCTGTTTATTTACGTTTTCATCAGATATTTTACGTTTTCGTCCGGTTTTTTACGTTTTAGTCAAATTTTTTACTTTTTCGTCAGACTTTTTACGTTATCGTCTGGTTTTTTACGTTTTCTTCATATTTTTTACGCTTCCGTCAGATTTTTTACGTTTTCGTCCGTTTTTTTTTACATTTTCGTCAGACTTTTTACCTTTTCGTCCGTTTTTTTTACGTTTTCGTCAGACTTTTTACTTTTTCGTCAGACTTTTTACGTTATCGTCCATTTTTTTACGTTTTCCTCAGATTTTTTACTTTTTCATCAGACTTTTTACGTTTTTGTCGGATTTTTTACGTTTACGTCCGTTTTTTTTTACGTTTTCGTCAAACTTTTTACATTTTCGTCCGTTTTTTTTACGTTTTCGTGGGGTGTTTTAGATATTCATCCGTTATCGCTCGTTTTTTTTTTATGTTTTCTTACGTTTTTGTCCGTTCTTTTATGTTCTTTTACGTTTTCATCCATTTTTTGCGTTTACTTACGTTTATTTTCATTTACGTCTATTTTTTTCTGTTTTCGTTAGACGAAACCTAAAAAAACATAAATCAAAGATGAAAATGTAAATGAAAGATGAAAACATAAAAATCAGACAAAGATGGATGTAAATGTAAAAAATCGAAAGAAAATGTAAAAATAGGAAGAAATCATAAAAAATGAAAATATTAAAAAATGGACAAATGTATAAAAAATCTGAAAAAACGTAAAAAAACCAGATGGAATCGTACAAATGCAAAGAAAAAAGTAAAAAAAAAAAGGGACAAAAACGTAAGAAAATGGACGAAAACGTAAAAAATCTGACGAAAACGTATAAAAACGGATGTAATCATAAAAAATCAGACGAAAACTTAAAAAATATGGCGAAAACGTAAAAAAATGGACGAAAACGTAAAAAATCTGACAAAAATGTAAAAAATCTGACGAAAACATAAAAAATTGGACGAAAATGTAAAAAATGTGACAAAAACATAAAGAAACGGACGAAAACATAAAAAATCGGATGAAAACATAAAAAAACTGACAAAAACGTAAAGAGACTGAAGAAAATGTAAAATAAACTGATGAAACTGTAAAAAAAATATAACGAAAACGTAAAAAAACAGACAGAAAATGTAAAAAGACGGAAGAAAATGTAAAATAAACTGACAAAACTGTAAAAAAATCTAACGAAAACATAAAAAAACAGACGAAAACGTAAAAAAAACAAACGAAAACCCAAAAAATTGGACGAAAACGTAAAAAAGCTGACAAAAATGTAAAAATACGGATGAAAACGTCAAAAATCTGACGAAAACGTAAAAAATTAGACGAAAACGTAAAAAAACAAACGAAAACGTAAAAAAAACAAATAAAAGCGGACAAAAACGTAAAAAAACAGACGAAAGTGTTATTTGATATTATATTTTACTCTTTTAATTTCTTCATTTTCTCGCATTTGATTTTTTTAGTTATTTTATAATTTAGTTGGTTAGTTTATAATATTTGTTTTTGTGTTTTGAAGATGTTTTTATAATATTACTAAGGTGAATAGTGAATTGAGATATAAAACAACAACACTTAAACATGTTTTCTTGTTTTGGAAAATGGAAAACATAAACACATGTTTCTCAAACTAAACGCGTTTTTTAAATTTTCCATTGTTTTGTGGAAATCAAACTCCCCTCCCTTTTCCTACAAAACAAGAAATAGGAAATGAACGAAAATGTTTTCTAACTAAACGCCACCTATGTATTTTGAATGTGTTTTTAACCTACTACTTATGAACAGTAAACTACTAATTTCTCTTTAAATAACCAACTTTTCTCAATGAAACTGGTTATTGGTAACCCCCTCCTCTTTTCTATTTTTCCGTAACTATTTATAATTTTATTGAATTGAAAATCTGAAACAGAAAATATAAAGTGTGATAGGTCAAAAGGATTAAAAGACATAATATACAAAACATAAAATGGTAAAACAACTGTTTAATTCCGTCAACAAAGTGAGTAAAAGTAAAATAAAGAGATGACACGATCCATTAAGATTATCAATAACACATTTGTTTCTCAATTTCTTATAAAAATTTGTTCAGTAGACATGAAAACTATTTATCGGTATGTCCTTGAAGGCAATGAAATCCATTATGTTAGTTGTATGATTCAAGTTTCATTCTCCATAGTATGTTGCATGGTTGTCAGGATCCCGATCCTGATCTTAGGATCTTACGATTTTACGATATTGCAAAGCAAAAACGATCCGGATCTTACATAGGATCTTTAAAAGCTTAAGATCTTATAGGATCCCGATCTTAACCATAGGATCTTAAGATCTAATCCGATCCGATCCTACTTTTCTCGAATAACAAACTAAAAAACTGCAATTTTTTTGGATTATTTTTTGTAAAATTTAAAAAACAACCTGTTAATCTTATTAAATATTTCATAATCATAATTTAGGACAACATTTCGATGAAAAATTCATATAATTTTGTGTTTATGATATATAATACATTGTACATTTGTATAATATTACAAAAACTATTAATAAAATGACATTATAGCAGGATCTTAAGATCCCGATCCGATCTTACGATCACGATTTTGCAAAGACGAAAACGATCCTGGGTAAGATCCCGATCTTGAAAACCTTGGTATGTTATGTTGAACTAACATGAGTTATCAACACACCTATAAGTAGAGTATATATAGTGGGCCATTGTTTTTTTGAAAGGAAGAGAAAAAAGGAGTGAAAGGTGAGCCCAAAATGTGTATATTTTATTATTTTAATTTGATTTTTAGTGTGTGGGGTATATTTTGTGATGTATGTTTATATAAAGTTGGTATTTTAATTAAAAGTGAGAGTGGTGGTGATCATTACGGGCAAAAGATGAAAGAGTGTAAAAAGAGATAAATCGGAGGTGACGCTAATATGAAATGAAATATGAGTGTATGTGATAGTTACCTCTAATCTTAGTTTCAAAGAAAGAGTAGTAGTCTTTTTTACTCGCCTCTTAAAACTATATGATACATAAATCAATCGACCTAACTATAAATGGTTGTTTCCTGTTCTATTATTCCTCATCTTTTATATACATTTCAATCTTTTTTATAACTATAAATGTGTAGGCCATATCTTTGTATATGATACCCTTACTATCTCAATAAACCCTAAAATCTATATCATCCGTCCATCCCTAATTTTTTTCCTTGTTTAATTATTCTCCATACACATAACATACTTTCAATCTTCAACATCATCACCACACGGTTTTCCTATACAATGGTAAACGCCAATGCTCCACCAGTTAACATCCTCTCGCAAGCCCATAAATTCTATGCCTTACCCTCCATAACGAGTCTCAAATCCTTGAAACTCGACCTTACGAAATCCAACTACTCGTCTTGGTGCTTCTTCTTTAAGAACAGTTGCGAAAGACTCTTAGAGTTTTGGACCATATTAAAACGGGAGAGGCCTCCACACGTTCCGAAGCCATAGCTCCTCCTACTGCCGAATGGTTAAAGGTAGACACACTTGTTAAATCTTGGATTTTCCTTACTTGTTCCGGAGCTATTGTTGCACGCCTCGTTAAGGCAAACCCTAAAACCGCTCTTGAAGCATGGCCGTTTCTTGAAAAAAGTCTTCCCCGATAACAAAAGAACAAAGACCATTGCTTTACGTGGGGAATTGCGGGTTCTAGATATATAAGCAATATGACTGTAGAGGATTACTTTGCAAATATCGAATCCATCGCCACGTTGATATCTGCTACGTGCATGAAGACCGCAAGCAACCATGATCTCTATATTTTCCACGTGATACACTGATGCAATTGAACTAGTTTGTTTCATGCAAAATTTTAGGGACCACAAGTCTACCACTTTAGCACTACGTATATTTAACTTCCCATGTTTCTGTTCTTGTTCCGTAAGACTAGGATATACTACTAGTTTATTTCCTATTTAAATGTAACTTGCTTTGCAAATCAGAGAAGAAAAAGAATGAATTAGTTCATGAGTTAGTTCTTAGTTTAGTTATAGTTTAGAAGTCGAATCGGTTCCTATCAATATCCGACCTTGGCTCACCCATGAACGATGATGACCTCGTTACCTATGCCATTAAGATTTTTGAGTGATCGCTTTGCTCATGTAACCGGTATTATAGCCCACCGTGACCCCTTTCCCAACCTCAACACAGTTCGGTCAATGGTGACCACGGAGGACCTTAGGTTGAAACATAAAACGACTCCTTTGACTCTTCTCAACTATTATCAGAATCTAGTCAATCTAAACTTGTAGTCTTGGACAATCGGCACACGTAATAATTAAGTTACTTTTTGTTGGGCTCCCATAGTCCCATCCAATAGTTAAAATGGATTGCTGTGCAATTCCTTAATTGAAGTTGACGTTTAGTCCGTATTAATTTGGCTTTGCTTTTCTCTATAGTTCATATCGGGTAGACCCGTAACAAAAGTGTGTTTGCTTAAGATACAATAATAAATCTGATATGGTAGTTAAAATTGTTTCGTACATTATTTGTTTAAAAACGGAAAGAGTAAGGTTATTTTTATAAGGAAAACCATAGTAGTAGTGTGTTTTGCTTATGATTCGACAGTGTTATATGATGATGGTTTTAAAATCATTTCCTACATTCTTTTGGAAAGCTTGATAGATATATATCATAGGAATCTCTCTAGTTGCTTTTGTATTCCGAGACGTATACATCAAGACAATGATACTCTCATGGTTTTAGCTATATAAAGTTATAAACACATTCAATATTTGTATCATGGGGCTTTGTGGTCCACTGGGTGAAGCTTATTAAGTTAAGCAAGCCTAGGTGAGAGTAGTACCGTGTTGGGTGACCAACCGGGAAGTCCTCACATGGGGACCACAAGCTCTAATGATATCAACCAGCTACTTTAGAAGCCTGGGCCCAACCATGTGATGTCTTGATCCAACTGAAGGACGCGAGTTCGATTCCGTTCTGCAAGCATGGTTGGGTATTGGGTGGAGGTATTTCACAGGCATCAAACCTTTGCTGGGTAGGGTTGATGGGTACCATTATGGTACACAGGGTTGAGGTGTCTCTGCCAATCCACACTTTTTTTTTATCCAACATTCAATATTTGTACATCCACCTATGTGGAATAAGCTATACATTCAATATTTGCAAGGAAATCAATTAGATATATACGTACTAATTAAATGCTTAAGCAACTTTGTACATTATATTTTTTTTGGGAAAGTATGTTCAAGTTTCATTGGGTTTTTTCTTTAAAATAACAAAAATGATAGTCGTGCTAAAAAAGGTCAAAAACTTTTTCTTAAAAATAAGTATGTACTCGGGCTGCGACATAAGTCCATGTGTGAGAAGGCCGATTCGCCATCTGAACCGAAAAATGAAGATTAGGCTTAAAAAAGTATACTTTTACTCGATCCCACAAGTTTTTAAGAGATGTATATGATGAAATACATTGTTTAGCAACATTCAAAAAAGGAAGTGATTTACATATATTATTGTACAAACAGATAAAGCATAATAAAAATATAATACAACTATGTAAAACATAAAATAGACTATCTCAATAAAACAAAACATGCATGCCAATCTCTTTTCAAAAAGTATACACTTTTGCTTCGGAACATAAAAAAAGTTCAGTAAGGTTGGTCGCAATAAGGAGGGTCGACTGAGTGGGTCTTCTCGGTCGACGAGGCTCGGCATTATTGTGGCCATTTGGGTAGCTGGAGGTCGAGAATGAACACGGTCGAGTATACGACCCTCTTGGCTATCAGTCACATGTGAGAAACTAACAAAAAATCCAACCGTTTGGATTTTTTTTTTTTTTTTTTTTTTTTTTTTTTTTTTTTTTTTCAAATTTAAACCTTTTACCTCATTCATTTCACCATTTTATACATATATTCAAACTTCTTTTCTCTATAATTCTCATATTAAACTTACAATGTCTAATAAGAAAACTCTTGAATTCAAAACAGCAAGATCCGAACTAACGAAAGCGTTTCACATTCAACACCGTATCCGAATTTCTAATTATCCGCTGTTGCACCACCCATTCTCTTTCGACCAGTAACTTTTCAAGATCCAACACAAAATAACATATTTTATCTAAATCGTCCATTTAGTCCTTTGTATAACAACCAACCAAATCGCCCATTACAATAACCAAAGGCTCTGTATCCTACTATGGATTCATCGTCTTCGTCTCCCCGTCCAAATCATGTGTATTCTCCCGTTAATTGTATTAATTAAGGAAATGGAAAACTTATTTGCTAGTCAAGATTTTTATGCTGGTCAAGATTTAGGTCAAGGTTTCGGATACGGTAATCAAGATTATTATCTGAGTCAAGATTATTCTATGGGTCAAGATTATTCTATGAGTCACGGTTCGGCCCACAATTCGGCCCTAACTGAAGGCGACTCTCCCGTCGAAGAGGTGTCACCCATCAAACCTAAGAAGGTTTCAAAACATGCTTCATAAGCCAAGAAGAATGATAACAAGGATATGTCAATGCCATGGACAACGGAAGAAGAGGTCGCGTTGTGCAAAGTTTTGTGCGGAAAATAGCTTGAAAGGAAACGCTATGAAGAGTAGGGGGTTTTGCGGTGAGGTTATTGCTTACTTTGTGAATGAAATGTGATTGGAGAGAGGGTACGATGTCATCACTAGCAAATGGAGAAATAGGGTTCGTCCTAGAATTGGTGCATTTTATGCCATTGTCGATAATGTTGAACGGAGGAACAATAGCGGGTAAAGTGAGCTCCTTGTGTACCAACAAGCGTGTGTGGAACATTAAGTGCAGTACAAACATCCCTTTACATTGGAGCCGTGTTGTCAAGTTTTGAAGGATCATTCTTTTTGGAAAGATGTTGAGATGCTTTCTTTTTACAAGAAAACACAGGGTAACAAAAAATCCAAGACTTCTGAAATCACCTTAGGGTTAGGGCACGGTGGTTTAGATTCGAACAATGAAGTTGGTGGTTATGAGGAAGAGGTTTGAGAAGTGCGACCAATTGGTCGTAACCAATCTAAGAAGAAAGCATCATCCTCCTCTCGTTCTGGATCTTCATCTATTGCAGGAGGAAGTCTTATTGATTTGGTAACCGATAAATGGAAATGTATGAAGTTGGCAAGCTGGGTAAAGACGAAGGAGCAACAAGACTCCTATATACCGTTGAAGAATCGGGAGTTGGATCTCCACGAAGCGGTGCGTCAGGAAGCAACGGAGTAGAAAAGAGAGGAACTTGAAATACAACGTCGAACACTTGAATTAGCCGAAAGAAAGAAACGGGACAAAGACATCCTCTTCTATACTCCACAAATCGATCCAAGTTGCCCGAACTGCAACAATGAAAGCTACCGGAGATGAAGAAACAAATCAAGAAGTACCATAACTTAGATTATTAGTTTAAGGGCATGCTTGGTAGGGGGTTGCGGGGGGAGGGTTGAGGAATGGGAAATATAATAAAAAAAGATGCTTGGTAGAGTATAATGCAATGACCCATTACCCAATAGTGGGTAATGAGCCATTACCTAATAAATTGGCGGGAATGCTTTTCTTTCCCTTTCCTCACCATTATCATTGTCTTTCCTTTTCCCTTTCCCGAGTTTGACCAAGCACACCCTAAGTTTTTAATTATTATTGTAATGTTTTAATTTTATTTGAATTATTATGTAATGTTTTTTATTATTAGTGAATTTTAATTTGTTTTTAAAAAAGTAGGAAAAAAAATGCCGATCACCTTACTATTCCTAAGGTTGTGTATTGGTCGCAATAGAAAGAAAGCTGATTTGGCACGAAAATTGAGGGTCATTTGAAGTCCTTATTGCGGGTAGCCTAAGAGGGGGAGGGGGGGGGGGGAGTTTATTTGTATATATGTCTTTTAAAGGCCATATATTTATGGTAGTTGTATGATTCAACTTGATTCTCCAAGTAGTATGTTGAAGTAACGTGAGTAGATACATCAACACACCTATGTCTATATTAAAACACTAGTTGCATGACACGGCCGATGAGCGGGCTAGTACCTCTCATGTACATATCGGGGAAGGTTGAAGCTTTAAATTTATATATCACACGTAAATGCGAAAAACAATTATTATGATACAAATCATGAAATGCCTAACGAAAATCCAAAAGGACCAAAACAAAGCATAATTTTGGACTATAGGATAATGACATGATGAAAGGATCAAAACATTGTATCGCATCACGAGATAATGTGGTTAAATTAGAGATGAAGTTCGGGTGGTCAGCTTTACAGCTTATAAATCTAAAGCAAGTGTTGATGAAATCCGTACAATTTGTACGTACTTTCAGTGCTAGGAAATTACAGTTGACTGACTTAAACAAATTTAACTCATGAGATTGGTCAATGGAATGTGAAACTACATAGAAACTACAGGAAAATAGGAAAGAAAAAAACCTTAACGTTTAACTTGTACGTACTTTCAGTACTGAACTACTGATAGGAGCCTTTGCCCGTTTGTCATTCAAGTATGGAGATCAAAAACAGGAAATGCACAGATGTGTTGTTAATATTTATGCTAATTTGCTTTCAGATATGCTCAAAAGCACAAGAAGATTCATCATACAAGGAGATCCCGGTGGGAGTGATTCTAGACATGGGATCATGGGTTGGAAAGATTGTTCATAGCTGCATGACCATGGCATTATCTGACTTTTACACCTTTAACAACCACTACAAAACAAGGATAGTTCTCCACAGTAGGGATACACATGGAGAACCACTGCATGCTCTATCCGCAGGTAAATAACTATTTCAGATTGTATTTGATATATACTTAAGAAATAATATATCTCTTACAACTTCCAAGATATTAAGGGTCAAACTAAGAGCACACGGTATAATGACACCGAACCCGACGTTGGTCCGACGTGGCCTTCACGTTAATGGCGTTACCGCACCCAGTGGCGGAGCCAGAAAATGTGATCACGGGGGGCATTGATCACTAAGAGAGTTTTTAACGTATCGTGAAACAAGTCGGGCCGGGTTTAAATAAAGGCAAAAAAGGCTCTATTTCGATGCATTTAACACTTATTATAAACTAGAAATACTTAAAAAAAGAAATATAAGCATACCGAATGCCGTACAAATTGTATTACGGTAGACCATCTTATAAGTAACTTACGTTGAAAAAACTCTGATTTTCTTATTGAATTCATAACTTTTTGAAATACTAAAGAAAGACATGACACTAGCAAATTACAACTAATGAACCTATGTTATTAACAAAATCGTATACATGATGAACTCATGAAATGAACACGTTCATCTTTCAAAAAGAAAATGTTTTACATGTTTTAAGTTTATGTGGCGATAAACTGAAACCACGTAAACCGATTGAGCAAATTTTCGTAAAACATAGTTACTCAAAACAAAAATCATACTAAATCCCAGATGTACACAAATTATATGCAAAACTTAAAAATCCTAAATTTTTCTTAACATATTAACGTAGTGCACAACATGCACATCGCAAAATCTTGAAATGAAACAATTATACATAAAGTATCATGTTATGTAATGGACTAGAGAGATAATAGAGGTGTTGAGTAGTGTTATATTATTATAAGTTTACTTTGTAAAACACTAAGAGCACTTGGTATGATGACTTTCACCCCCCACCTCCTCCCCTCAAGTTAAGCTTTAACTTGCTGAGTTAAAGTGAGTTAACTACACCGCCCTATCAAGTTAAGCCAAGTTAACGCAGCGCGTTAACCCCTTAACGCTGCGTTAAGGGCTAAAAAAAATCACTATTCCTGCGTTAAGGTGAGTTAACCACACCGCCCCCACGTTAACGCTGCGTTAAGCTTTAACTTGCTCAGTTAAAGTGAGTTAACCACACCGCCCTACCAAGTTAAATGCCAAGGTGGCGCTGATGTGAATTGTGTTAAGTTTTAACTTAGAGTTATCACACCTAGTGCTCTAATAAGGGATCATGTGATACCTGGCCCCACCACCCTAGCTCTCCCATTAAACCACAACCCACCTTCTTCCTTCCAACTTAAACTATTTTCACTCCATTTTCTCCAACAAACAACACATCCGTTAAAACAGTTTCACATTAATGAGCCTTAGTTGTTTGTAACCTAAGATTATCGAGAGCACTTAGATTATTTGCCCGAAGGCACTAGTCCAATTTATCACCAATTTTAATTTTTCCGATGTATTTTGGGTATCCACAAGAGTTTTGTTGGGGGCAACGCCCCCCACTACTATGCACATAGCTCCGGCCCTGACCGCACCGTCCCTCTTGAAAAACCAACGGTGTTGGTTTGAGTGTTAACTCACCAACGTGCGTTTGTTGAAAAAAAAAATAAACTAAATTAAAATCAAATGCAACGGCTATAAATGGCTAGTTTTGTTTTGTTTTTTTTTAACTAAACACTACCACTTTTACACACTTATATAAACCTTTTTACATACTATTTTTTTACACACAAACACTTTACTTCCATTTCCACTTTTTTATTTTCAGACACAAACTAGCAAAAAAATGTCTCGATATTCTTACGATCCGTTTTTTTAATAACCTCATCAACATGTCGCAGCCCAACTCGTCATCTTCGTCAAACCCTCCGGCACCTTCATCCGCACCATCAATATAATCACATTCTCAATTTCCCGCTTACAGAAGCCAATTCTCTATGCCGCCTTACATACCCGAACAACTTGATCATCAACAACAATTTTTTCAACAACAACAAATGCTTAACCAACAATTCCAAAATCTACCATCATTCCATCAACCACCACCACCATACACGACACAATTACAAACATCACAATCATAACTACCAATCAAATCCGAAGCCAAAAGACCAAAATAAAAAGAAAACAAGTCGCAAAACTAGCAAAAGGCATGAAACCCATAATTGAAGCCCAAGCCGAAACCGAAACCTTAAATTGTTCATTTCGCTAGTTACCGTCGGAGGAAATATTATTAGCCTTGTGTTACGTTGCCATTTCCAAGGATAACAAAGTCGGATCCCACTAAAACAATGATTCGTTTTGGTACAAGGTTCTCCACGAGTTTAACAAATCTAATTTCCAAAAATATATGTTGACGATTAAGTGGCATACCTTGAACCATAATTGCCAAAAGTTCAACTGAATCTACAAATGTTTCAAATGTTTGAGTAGTCGTAGTGGGGAAAATGAGCCTGATTTTATGAACCGTGTTAGGAATGCATATCCTGACAAGGTAAAAGGAGGAAGACTGTTTTCTCAAGAAGACGCGTAGCAAATCTTGAAAAACACGCCAAATGGGACACGGCCAAGACCATTAATCCGATTGATCGCATCGGACATGACGAGCTAAGGCTGAGCAACGGGTCAAGCCCAAAGCGAACCAGCTAAAACCCGACCCGACCCGGAAACCGAATAAGGGTAAAACGTGGACCGAGAACCGAACAAAGAAAAAGCTATCAAAACTGAAGCCGAACCGAAAAAGGTCGGTTCGGTTTTGGTCGTGTCGGCTTGGCTATTTCTAACCGAAACAGTGTTTTTGACATGAACCGAGTAAAACTGAAATATTTATACAAAACAGAAAACCGAACCGAATAAGGTCGGTTCGGTTTGATTCGGTCGGCTTGTTGGTTCGGGTAGGTTTTCGGGTGATTTTGCTCAGCCCTATGACGAGCTATTCAGAGATGATCTAAGACCTCGTCCCCGGCAAACCACATGCCTCCAAAAAAACTAAATCCGAAACCACATCGAGTTCAGGTTTTCGGGTGAGTTTGGAGAAGTATGCAAAAAGAGTTTCGAGTCAAACGGGAAGCTGCTTAATCAGCGTACGAGGCGGCGAAGGAGAAAGACTGTACAATACTAAAAATGGAAGAATCGAGGAAGAAGTGATCCTTGCCATGTCTAATTGGAGAAAAAATAGAGAACAAACTATAGCTGAATCATATTGGGTTAATCCCAATCTACCCATAACTAAAGTCAAACCCGAAGTCAAAGTCAACCATATTTAAAAAGTCAACTCTCATAAATAACTGTCAAATGGCGGTTACAAATGAAGCGACACAACTGTTGGGTCGAACCCATTCAAGCCGAACCAACACAATGCTTCAAACGCATCTTTTCATTTCTTATAAATACTCTAGATTATGTAATTACAGAATGATGACATTTTTATAGAAATAGAGATTATTTCATTATTTTGGTATATCGTTGATTAAAGATCCGTGAAATTGGGCCAACAATTGGCATCAGAGCTTTTGGTTACAAACCAACATCATCATATACCAAGATTCCATTTTTGCTTTGAATCGAAAGAAAAAATTCCCAGAACTCGGTAACATTTTTTTTTCTCCAAATTTTTTTTTATTCGAAACACAATAATCAAAAGACTTTTCATCTTATTGTGTTCAAGGAGGATACTCCTTAATTTCTAGTCACCTCGTAACAAAGTTACCGGCATCTAGAAAAGGCACCTTCAAACTGATTTGCAAAAAAATCCGATTCGTTTTTGTTTTACCGAGAACAATAGAAACAAAATTAGGGATCAAATTTTCGTTTTTTTTTTCAAAAAAAATACCCAACCGATTCAGAAACAAAGAACCAAACATCGAGAGGATAACGCTAAGTCATCATCAAGGGGCAATAATCAAATCGATTCATAACAAGGAACAAACACACCTGTTCGTTGAGGAATCAAGCCAGAACACCAAATTGAATCATCAATTGACTCAATTTTTAATCTCCAATTATCCATTTCTTACACAGTCAGAAATCCCCAATTCAACGAAACCCTAGGTTTCATCTTGTGGGATTATTAGTGCTCGTGAAGAACACAACAAACCGGAGAAGAAGAAGGAACGGTTAACCAAGCCCAACAACCGGCTGTCAACCATCAGGAGAAACCAAAATATAGGAGCAGTTTTAAAGTCTCAAAAGAATAAGAGACACTTTTTATCACTTTGAAGAGATAAACAAAAAAGAGAGGCGGATATAAAACCAGGGCAACACAAGGACCAAAATATAAAAGGGCTACGGGTTTAATAACCCCCCCCCCCCCCCAGGTTCCAAAATTCGCAAATACAACCCTCCACTTTTATTTACTTCTTATATAGTATATATTATTTTTGATATATATTGTATTTATTTTTTTTTTACTTAAAGGTAAATTCATTAAGTAAAGGGTGCCAAAAGGCAGTACAAGATAAAAGATATAAAGTGCTCATCTCACACATTTGTATCCCAACACCAAGGCATAGGACAATTTCCCAGCTCATAACAAATACAATAACAATACCTATTACAAACTCAATCAAAGAACAAATAACCCAAATAAAATCAGTCAAGATAGAGAAGATTGCTTGAACCATTATTATCAATATACTCTGAATACATGGGCCAATGCTAAGGAATCAACCAAAGCACCTCCAAACATCACCATATATTGACAACAAATGGTAAGCCAGGCTATCAAGACTAACTTATAAGAAATACAGTACAAGAATAATACAATGTCATCCAGCATAACATAATATAGAAAAAATACAACCTTCAAGCCATCAACAGAGTAACACAGCTCCATAATCTTCAATACCAATAGGATGTGCCAGAGTAGCAATCTAAAAGAATATGCCTCCTTAAAAACCTATCTATGTAAAACCCATAGGGCAAAACCATAGAAAGGATAAAAAGAGTACATCATTCTCTTAGACCTCCCAATACATCAACCAGCAAATCTTCATACAATACTACATCCATCAGCCAATAACTAGAAAGCAACTACACCTTTAATCAAAAACCTGTTAAAATAACCATAATAGTAGCATAACATAGTTAATAATATCATCACAATCAAAAATTGTATTACAATCCCAGAAACCAGTTCCCTCATGGAACCAGCAGACCCAACATCTGGATAACAAATCACCCTCCATACAACTAATCTCCATCATCACTTAAATCCTGAATCATATTCCTATAAGCCTCATCTCTACTAATAGGAAGATTCCAAATCTGTGCAGCCTTAATAACATCAGCAATATATCTAAAATTCAATCCCATAAGCTTAAGTCTAACTGATTCAAAAATAATCTTAAAAAGACAATCAGTAGACCTCTCCACATCATGCATTCTTCTGATATTTCTTTCTTGCCAAGTGAAATAAACAGCTGCCCCAAACACAAGTCTTTGAATAATACTCCAAATCTTATTTCCAGCAGTAAAATTGACCACTCCAGAAATGATACTAGGCCAATCATTGCTTATATTATCTAAACCAGCTAGAGGTTTTAATCTTTCCCACAACCTCTTAGAATAAGAACAAGCAAAAAACAAATGATTATGAGTTTCATCATCAATTTTGCACAATAAACATACCTGATTTTGAATGCAAAACCATTTAGTGAGCCTGTCCTTGGTTTTTAATCTCCCTTTAATAGCAATCCACAAAATAAAACTATGTCTAGGAATACACTGATTAAACCACACATGATTAAACCAAATAACCTTCGGGCAATCCTCATACATAGCATTCCAAACTTCCCTCACACTAAACTTCACCATGTTACCCTGTTTATTGATCCACACAGTCCTACCCTCAACATCATTAACAAGTTTAGGAATAGTTAAATTACCAATAACATCAAATCTGTTACTCCAATCCTGAGGCCATAACCAGTTATCATTCAAAATCATTTCAGCAACACTGGAGTTGATACTTAAGCCAGCTAACTCAATAGTTCTTTGGTTAATAATCTTAATTAAAGGACCCTCAGGACACCATTTGTCAAACCAAACATTACATCTAACTCCATTTCCAATTTTAACAGCAACGAACCTCTCAATCCTATCTCTAAGATACATAATATGTTTCCATCCCCAAGAAGAGCTCACGTTAGCATCAACACTCCAAACACTCCTACCCTTAAGAATATGAAGATTAACCCATTTCACCTAGCTAACTCAATAGTTCTTTGTATTTTTTGATAAGTTACTTTATTTCAAATTAGTATCTTGTCAAATTTTAGAATATAACCTAGTGATTACACTATTTGTTATATTATTAGGAATAATTTTAAGGAAAAATTAACCTTAGGTTATTAATTTTAGAATATAAAATCTCCGAGGATAGTTTTTGGATTAAAACAAGTCCTATAGAGTTTTGCTTGTCACTTTTTGACATAAAACATTAGAAGCACGCTAGATTTCTTTTAACACACCCCGTGTTAGAATTTTTAGGAGATTAACTTGTCATTTTTCATTAAGAAATGACTAAAGATGGTAGAGATGGAAATAAGGAGGTTAGTATACCTAATACTTCCCCTCAATTCCAATGCCCGATATTGAAACCCGCGAATTGCTCACTATGGGCAATTCGAATGCAAATTATTCTAGAAGCAAATGGGTTATGGGAAACAATAGAGCCATTAGACTCAACCCAACCCGATAAGAAAAAGGAGAAGACTGCTATTACATACCTTTACCAAGGCTTACCCGAAGATCAATTACTTCAAATAACAAAGCACAGAACCCCGAAAGCAATATGGGACGCTTTAAAAACTAGACACTTAGGCGAAGATAGAGTTAAACAAGCGAGATTACAAACACTCAAATCTGATTTTGAGTTGTTACATATGAAGGAAGACGAAACAATAGACACCTTTACAGGAAAACTCACAACTCTTGTAAACAAAGCCGCTAGTCTAGGACACACAATGGAAGATCAAACCTTAGTTAGGAAATTACTAAATGTTGTACCGGATAGGTATCTGCAAATAGTTGCATCTATAGAACAATATTCCGACCTAAGCACTATGACAATGGAAGAAGCAATAGGAAGACTTAAGACCTATGAAGAAAGGATTAAGTTTAAGAAAGATAAACAAGAGAACAATCAAGAGAAATTGATGTTCACACGACATGAAGGTAGAGGAAAGCATTTTAAAGGACGTGGAAGTGGAAAATACAAAAACCACGAAAAATTTAATGAAGGATACACCTCAGATAAGTCGGAAGGAACCGACAACAAACCACAAAAGAATGGTGATAAGTCGCAAATAACATGTTACCGATGTCACAAACTTGGACATTATGCCTATGAATGTCAAAATAAACGCAAGAATCAAGTCAGAGAACAATCCAATTTTATTGAAGAAGACTTAGAGCCAACATTGCTTATGGCGACTATAACTGAAGAGAAATGATACAATGAGCATACCACATAGATTGCAGAAACAGCAGAGATTGCAGAAAGAGATTGCAGAAACAACAGAGAGTGCAGAAACCGCAGAGAGTGCAGACACCGCAAAGATAGCATGGAGTGCAGAAGATTCCAAAATTCGATCAATGTTGCAGCGAATATTAAAGGAAGCAAAATGGAGACGACTACAAAAGACTTAAAGATCTACGTCGCAGCGATTGTGATTAAGGGGGAGAATATTGGGTTAATCCCAATCTACCCATAACTAAAGTCAAACCCGAAGTCAAAGTCAACAATATTTAAAAAGTCAACTCTCAGAAATAACTGTCAAATGGCGGTTACAAATGAAGCGACACAGCTGTTGGGTCGAACCCATTCAAGCCGAACCAACACAATGCTTTAAACGCATCTTTTCATTTCTTATAAATACTCTAGATTATGTAATTACAGAATGATGACATTTTTATAGAAATAGAGATTATTTCATTATTTTGGTATATCGTTGATTAAAGATCCGTGAAATTGGGCCAACAAATCAGAACGGGTCTAGTGTGCATAGGGATGGCGAAAAAACTTGAACTCGAGGGGGAAATCCAAAATCCGAACTAACTGAGGCGGGCGTGGCATGCTTATCGGGTTACGTGGTAGGTTTGTCGCTTAAATGGGGATTTTAATCGGGTTAGGGCGGGGAGCGGGGAATAACATCCCCGCCCCGTCCCACCCGAATAATATATATGCATATACATATAAACCTATATTCATGCATATAGTATTATGTTAGTTCTTACGTAATAAAGACATCTTTCTCTAATACAATTTTTTTTTTTTTTTTTTTTTTTTTTCACAACGGTCTATCCTAAACTAATAACACTTGGGCCTCATAATCCATTCAGCTAATACGACATTCCAAAAGTTAACCAGATAATAAACTTGAAATGTCGCAAATTTTACGATTTTTTTGTTTTCCTGCCAGGTCTTGATCTATTGGAGAAGCAGAAAGTCCAAGCAATCATAGCTTCTGAGTTAGCAACTGAAGCAAAGTTTCTTGCAGTATTAGGAGACGAAGCTAGAGTACCTATTCTTTCTTATTCACCAACTCCATCTTCCAACAAACATCCTTATTTCCTTCAAGTTTCACAAGATGAAACTACTCAATTTAAAGCCATTGCTGCAATGGCAGAATCGTTTAAATGGAAGAATGTCATTCTCATATGTGAGGACGATGCAAATGAGATAGAAGTGGCGAAGTTTATAACAAATACCTTACAAGAGAAGAACATTTTTGTAACGTATATGAGCCTAATTTCAACCTTTTCCAGCAATGGAGTGGTTCATGAAGAGCTTCACAAGCTTTTAGCTATGCAAACAAATATATACATCATGCATGCTTGTCATTCTCTTGCATCCCGTGTTTTATCAAAAGCAAAATATTTAGGATTGATGGATGCGGGATACAAATGGATTATCACGAGTAAGACTATGGACTTTGTTAGCTTCATGGATGGTGAAGTTGTTGAGTCTATGCAGGGTGTGGTTGGTTTTAGATCGTATATACCACACTCAAGGGAAATTCACAAATTCACATTGAAATGGAGAAAGGAACATCAAGCTATGAACCATTTGATGGAGCTCAAGAAAATAAACCCTTATGGTGTCTGGGCATATGATGCAGTTTTAGCACTAGCAATGGCTATTGAGAAGACACAAACATCCAGCAAAATTCCAAGGAATGCATCTCTTATGGATCAGATGTTAAGAATCTCATTTCGTGGTTTGGCTGGTACTTTCCTACTTATGAATGGTAGGATGAGTACACAAGTCTTAGAAATAATAAACGTGATAGGTAACAGGGTGCGAAGGGTTGGATTTTGGACAAAGGGTGTTGGTTTAACCAGAAAGATTGATGAGCTAAACTCAATTCCTGATATCATTTGGCCAAGTGGTATCTCAACTAATCCACATAGGATGCTACAAACGAGCAGAAAAACCCTCAGAATCGGCCTTCCACATAGAACAGGGAGACTTTTTCAAGTGAGTTATGATGATCAAACAAATTCAACAATCATTTCAGGGTTTTGTGCAGACGTATTCTTGGCCGCCTTTAATGGATTAGGTCGCGATGTAGCCTTTGAATATATTACACCTGGCTCTTTTCATGACCTTATGGATCGAGTCCATAACGGGGTATGCATATTATATAAATCAATATTCTTTGTCATCAATATATATTGGGAAAGAAATATAACTTTTATTATTATCATTTGCATCAGGAATTGGATGCTGCAATTGGAGATATAACAATCACAGCTAATAGATCTAAATATGTTGACTTCACATTGCCTTTTACGGATATTGGACTTGCAACACTATCAAGAAATGCCAATACAAGCATTTGGATCTTTATGAAACCACTTAGTTCAGATCTTTGGATTGTGTCTGCTTGTTTCTTTATTTTGACTGGCATTGTCGTTTGGATACTTGAACATCGGACAAATGAAGAATTTCAAGGTTCAACAGCGGAACAAATCGGGACAACCTTGTGGTTTGCCTTTTCAACACTTGTTTATGCTCATAGTAAGCTCTAGCATCTTCCCCCCCCTCCCCCCCCCCCCCCCCCACACACACACACACACAAAAACACATCTAAGTATAATGGCGAACAGAAATTTAGCAAGAGCTAAACCATTTTAAGCTTAGGTTTTGAAAATTTCAGGGGAGAAGCTGCAGAGTAATTTGTCAAGATTTGTAGTCATAGTGTGGTTATTCGTAGTGCTTGTGCTCGTTTCAAGTTACACTGCAACATTAAGTTCGCTATTAACTGTTGAACAAATTCAGTTAGCATCAATGAGAGGGTCTATTGGATACCCGTATGGCCCTGTGGGAGCCCTTGTTAGGAACCTGAATTTTGAAGCCATATTCTTCACCAGAGGAATTTGCTGATGCTTTGACACGTGGCAGTAAAAACGGTGGTGTTGACGCAATTGTTGATGAAATTCCTTATATTAAGGAATTTCTTGCAATATATCCATCTGGCTACTCGATGACCATATCTGAAACTATCACCAATGGTTTTGGCTTTGTGAGTCTCTTCACTATACAATTCTTTAATATTAGCGTTAAGTCGTTAACGTGGGTAAGAGGTCAAAGCAGGTCAATCTTTTGAACGGGATGAGAACTTTATTACCCGATATAATAACAAATCCTAGTCTTTTTTCTTGATTAAAATGAGTTAGGAGGGTTTATGCATTAAACATACAATGTAGGTCACTTTAGACTTGTGCAACCATTTTGTTAAAACTAATCTGTTTCTTTACCTTCAGTTTGACCCGCTAAAGATAGAATGTAACTAGAATCGACCCGTTCAATCTTAAATAGGTCAAAATTTGAGCTAATTTGTTTCCTTATGTTCAGTTTGTTGAGTTAAATATGAGAATTTGACATTGTTACAAAAATGTGCAGGCATTCCCGAAAGGTTCACCGTTGGCCTCTGAGATGTCAATTCAGATTGCCAAATTACGAGAAGACGGAACTTTAAAGTTATTGGAGGATAAATGGTTTAATAAACAATTAGATACCGCGACTGCGCCCAAAATTTTAAACCTTGAAGGTTTCCGTGGTCTATTTCTTATCAGTGGGGTTTCAATGGCATCTGCACTTTTCCTATACATGCTTTATTTTGTACATCAGAAAGTGCATTTCCATCACACGATGCTGGCAGGAGGAAAGCTAGCATTCATCATGAGGTTTTTCATACCTAGATTTGCTAGTGTTGTTTAAAGAATATGGGCCAAATTTGAAAGATATGGCATACTGTAGTTGTTCAATCTTGCTTAATATGTAGATTTCACATGTAACCCGTAACAAAAGTGTGCTTTGCTTATGGTAAAAATAATTCTGATATGGTAGTTAAACACATTTTATGAAATGGAAAGAAGTAGTAGAGAAAACTTCGAATTATGCATAACTCTACTATAAACGTATTTTGATGAAGGCATTACGCAAAATCCATGCGTTACATTGGATTTCGAATACCATATATAGCACTTTTTAATAGCCGCCACTTTGTCCGCCTGGTCAGTGCCGGATTAGTCAGGTTAGAGACCAGGTTAGGTCGGAAGTACGGGTCTCCGTGCGGTTTGGTAGGGCTATTGGTTATACATTCATTAGTAAAATTATGTTCACACATGAGCATGTATATGGCGTCTGGTCATGTAAAGAACCTATTAGGCTATTACCTTATACATTACCAGAGATACATCACGAACATGTCGCAAAACTTTCATCTCCTCGAATCTACACAACATGGCTGAGATAATTTCTCTAATTATATTCCAAACAGAAAGCAATTTGAGTAGCAAGGAAGAACCAAAGCACTGTCTTCGACAGCCAGAGGCCGCCTAAACGGGTTCAGCTGAACTTGTGCAAAGGCAAACCATCTTTTAGTACAAATAGCCGAGTGAAAATGGGCAAATTAGTACTTACGAGTTACGAAAAGCATTCAGAGAATAAAAACACTGCAATATTCGTGAAACACGTCGTAATAAACAGTTGTTGCAACTTGCAATCCCATTGCGATGAAAATGCCCCTATGTTCCCATGATAAGTATAATGTAAGTCTCCAGAGTTTAAATTTCTTAATAATATATTTTGACTATCAAAAGTTTATACTTTATACATACAACATGCCCTTAAATTTTAATGTAATGCGAGAATTATAGATTTACTCGTAATACATATGATCAACGCTCTGCAATGACTGTGAAAGGAAAGAAAGTTTAGATTATGCAGTGTCCCATTAATGGAAGATTGCTATATTGATTTGACAGTAGTGTTGGTTTCTTGATATATTTTGTGTAATAATATTCTTTTGTAAATCAATTTTGACACATTTAGAATTTATACAAGAGAATCTGAAAATGGACAAAAATAATGTTTACATGTCGACCGAACCCCTTTCAATTCAATCCCTATATGACCCATCACATAACCCGACACCTCTACAAGTAGTGTTAGTATATAAGCTTAGCCATAAAGAACTTACGGGAATTGATGGGGGACAATCTACAGTAGTGTAGGTTATACAGTTAGCTGCTAGATGACAAGCTTCTTCACAGTAATCGGAGAAAATGGCTGGGATCTCTATTTCGTTTATCAGTTCCTAGAAGTACCATATGAACTATTAGCAGCAAAACTAGGATATATAGGTAACAAGCTGGAGGAGGGTCAGACAGCCGGGGGTCAAAACCTATACTAGCATATGCAGAAAGATATATAACACATAGATATAAGACATACCAGCTTCTATAAGCAGCAATACCAGCATTTGGAGCATTGATTAAGTCGGGAACAAATTCCTGTCAATGAAGAAGCAAATCACTCGTAAAGATGGCAATCAAGGATCCGTTAGGTAACATACTTCTGAAACTATGAATATATAAGTATATAACCTTGGTGAGTTCTTCGTAGCGGTCATGATAATAACCTGAATGAAGCCTTATTGTAATTGCTGAAGGTTTATCAGCAGTTATGTCTGAACCAAATTCACCGTTGCCAGATTTGCAACTGCAATTTACTTCCAAACAATGTGCATAGCTACATAGAGCGATTGTCTCGCCATCCCTATTTGCCAGAATTTTATCTCATCTTTTCAAGGTTTTGTTTATAATTATCAAGAAATATACACTTTTAGCAAAAAGTGATACTCAACTGTCATATGGAATTGAAGGTCCGACAAAATCTATATGCGGTTGGACTCCAGGAAGAAGAGCATGTAACTCCCCAAAAACAGCAAGTTGGTGAAGTTCCTTCTCAGGTCCTTTAGAGGCACAATTTAATTAGCGAAATGAAGAATCAGTAACACAGAGGAGATGTTTGTGTTGGTCCCTTTTACTAAGTTAATAATTAACTAACGAGTTAACCTAACCAAGTTCCATGACATTTAACTCAGATAGATAAGATTAACAACAAAGATAAAAACGTAAAGAAAGAGACACAAGGTTTTTCAACGTTTAATTCTTATTAGAAGTTAATCAAAAGGATTATACCCAAATGTTTGCGGAATAACACTTGGGATTGAAATGACAAGTGGTGTGGACTCCTCACTAAACTCAAACTGCGTTGAGTGACAACTATAAGGTCACACTGAGCTATCTCAGGGATTGTGTTGTTCTTTGGAGGAGTAAAAGTGGTTTGTGAATGCTTCGCATTAAATGCACAAACTTGTCAACTTTTACTCCTCACTTATGCTACCTATTTATACACAAGTGATTTACAACTTTATTGATAAAGACAAAAGATGACCTAACTAGTAGAGACAAAAATACTTACATATTTTTGTCTCTGTTACATTAGACTATTTTGGGTAAAAGACAATGTGCCTTTCCAATGCACAGTAATGACACCACCCTGACATGATGCCTTTCAGGGAAAGTTTGACTTCAGGTAGATGAGGTCACCTGTTGATCCGCTCAAACTTTTCCCGCCTTGTCCCACCCATACTTCAGTCTTCAGGTCTTCAGTCTTCATTCTTCAGTATGTAGTTGTTGTTGAGGAGTCCTGGGGGTTCAGTGAGTTATTGTCATCCTCACTGAACCCATCATCTTCTTCTTGGCTTAGATTCCATACACTGAGTTCCGCCTCACTGAATGGTGAGCCTTTCGACATAGACTCGCTCCAAGCATCCTGAAGATGACTCACTGAGGTACTATTCACTCAGTGACTTGTTTGTATATACGGATAATAGACACTTAGGTTATTATATGTTCAAATCCAAGTTAAAAGGAAACTTGGGGAATTCAGTGACCCAACAGTCTCCCCCTATTTGGATATACAAATAGCCTAAGTGTGTATTGATTCAGTGTAAGTAGTCAGGGTTCTTCTTCTCTTCACTGAGTGTTGATGTAATTAACTTAGGAAACTTGTAACTTAAAGGAAACATCATTGTTCATTAATAAATATTACAAATCCTAAGAAAAATTACAAAAACATAAAAGAAAGATAGTTGGTGCAGATTCAGATGTTCAGTTGGTAACCAAGAGCTTCAAGCTTTGCCTTTTTGGATCTCAGGAGGTGTCTTTCAGGGTGCTCTTCAATCTTAGCTTTGAGGTCTTGACAGAACCTTAGGTTATCAGCACATCTAACGGGAGAAGCCAGCATCAGGTACATAAGCATCGCTTTGATCCCTGCCTTGTCAATGTCTGACCATCTCTGGAAAGCAGGGTTTCCATACTCGTCAGTGAAGCACATACCTCTCTCAAGAATTTCAAACACCACATTGTTCATGAAGGTGATTCCTTCAGGAAGAGATCTGTCACAGTCCAGTCCAGGGACCTTGATCCCAGGTTCTGATTCAATATGCTTCCTCTTTCTTTTGGAGACCTTAGGAGGAGCATCTTGAGTAGATGGAGCAGGAAGTAGAGAGGGGATTCCAAGAGATTTTGACATTTCCATCAGTCCTTTATATCTGAGCTCCACTGATTTCAAGAGATTAGGGACCACCACATTTGACTTCTTGGTTATGATTGGTCGAAGTTCATCCAGCTCAGAGATACCAAAGTCAGCAAACTTGAATGGATTATAGGTGTCCATTACTCTTTTGTCTTGCCCCCTAAAGACAGTGACAATAGCAGGCTTGGTGTTGTGATGGATTTTCACATCAGTGATGGTTTCAGGCTTCAACCTTTCTTTCATCACCCAAGTGTACCTCTCAATCCTAGTCTTCCTGATCTGAGCATCCTTCCTGAGCTTAGCTTCTCTTTGCATCTTCAGGGCGCTTAATTCCTCCTCCTGAGCCTTTTTGAAAACAGCCCCTGCTTGCTCAGTGGCCAGTTGCTCAGTATCCAACCCTATTTTCTCCGCTTCCTCATGAACAACCTTTATAAGTGCGGACTTGCTTATTCTTTCCTCCTCAGCCACCTTCTTCAGTGTCTCATCTCTTTCCATATGAACTTGAATTTCTTCATTTGTAAGATGATGAATTACTCCATTAATTTCAAAGGGGACCCTGATTGGTTCATCACGATCCTGTCTGACGATGGTAGAGGCAGGCTTTAGTACTGGTGATGGTTCAGAGGTTGTAGCAATGCCTTTGCCTTTGTCCTTCTGAGTGACTGATGGTTGGACAATTGCTTCATTAGGTTGAGCACTTGAGATGGGAGTGGCTTCAGTGACTTGCTTCCCCTCAGTGTGAAAGGGAGCAGCTTCATATGGAACTTCAGTGTGAGGGGCATTAGTGATATTCTCCCCCTCAACTGTTGCCGGAGCTAAAGTTATGGCAAGAGTCGGAGTGACTGATGCAGAGGGGGATGTTCCCTTGAAGGCCTGAAATATCTCAGTCATCATGGATTTGATGTCTGAGGTATCCTTTTGGATGGTTGATACTTTGGCGTCAAGAGATGCCTGAGCAATTTCCATAGCAGACAAACGGGAACTGAATCTCCAAGCAAGAGCTTCTGACTTTTTGGACTGAGCTGTCACCAATTGATCCAAAGTTAGGTTGTGGCAGACTCCACTGAGCTACTGAGAGCCTTAAGATTAATGGACTTCATCAGGTTGAGTAACTCAGTGATATGCACAGAGTTGAGCTGGTAGGTCTCGGAAGCCTGAAGAAGCTTCTTTGTAAGTTCAGGATCATCTTTAACCGATTCTTGAATGGATTGAACCCCTGTGTTCAGATTGTTAAGTGATTCAAGGAATTGGTTGAGGCGGGAGACCATTTGTGTCAGGGAGTAGTTGACAAAGGAATTCTGCTCCCTGACATCTTCAACAGAACTCTTCAGGTTGAAGTAGTGAACTGCTTGCTCAGTGTGCATGTCAAATACTTCGTCAGTGACCCCCCTGAACAAGGCATTGGTAGCATTCTTGATGAATTTCTTGAAAACCTTCACAGTGAGAGGAGTCTCTTCATCATCTGAGGATTCTCATGGGGAGTTGGTTTCAGCATCATCATGGTTGGAAGATTGAAGAGACTGAGGAACTGGTTCAGGGACTGTCTCCTCAATTTCCATATCTTCTCCTGCTTCAAAAATCTCCTCATCACTGTGAAAATCATCATCAGAGAACAAAGCAGCCTGAACATCTGCCATGGATTGAATCTGCAAAAGGAGGTTAGCCGGCTCCTCTTCAAAAGAAGATTTGCCTTCGTTATGGCCAGGTCCTGACCTCTCAAATCCAGCAGACTGGGTTTTATATGCCTGGTCCTCAAGGTCAGTTCCCAAGTTATGCGCACCTCCGGAAGTGGGTTTGGGTTCCATATCAGCGGGTGGTTTCATTCCCTCTGAATCTTTGTCCCCCGTGACCCCTTCAGACACTGATGGGTGTTTCCCAGTGTCATCATGAGGAGCCGTGAAAGTTGTGTCCCTATCAGTGGGTTGTATGAGGCCCCCTGAGCCTTTGGGAAGAGTGGTTGTGCCCTCAGACAAAAGCTTTGAGCTGCGAATGTCCTCATCAGGCACCTGAGTGGGTTTTCCCCCCTTTCCAATAGGCTTGCGCTGGCCTGTCGAAGATTTAGGGGCGTTAACTCCCTGATGCTTGGGTTGTGATTTACCCGAGCCTTTAGCAGGATGTGAAGTGGTGTGGGTCCCCTTCTCAGTGGAGTAGTGCTGCCCCACCGAGGATATAGGACCATTAACTCCCTGAGACTCTGGTTGTGATATACCAGAGCCTTTAGCAGGATGTGGAGGTTGGTTTGATTCCAACTCCACTGACTTGTTTATGTCAGCAGAGCCTTTGGGAATGGGTGTGCCCGAGGACACTGAGTGTGATGTCTCAGTGCCCTCCATTGGCCTTTGTTTTGGGGTCAATGACTGGGTAATAATTTTGAGGGTCTCAGCAGTTATGGTCGGTTGTTGCCCCGTTTGGCTAGGCACGGGGACTGAGGTACCAGTGGCGAGTGATTTGGGTCTAACCACCTTCCTGGACCCCTGTCCCTTTTTCCCTTTCACCTTCTTGGTGGGAGAGGGAACTGGTGAAATTTTGTTGTCACCCTGGATAGCAGTCAACATGTAAGTGGTCAGGGCGATAGGTGTAACCTCAAGAGGGCCACGAGAGTAATTGGCCTTATGTAGAACACCAGGTTCAAAGCCAATGGCTTCAGGCCTTATATACTCAGACCCAAGCAAGTCTTGCCGGGCGCAGGAAATGAATCTAGGATAAGACATTAGTTTTTGCCTAGATTTCCCATCCAATTTTGCAATGAGGTCCCTGAAGATAATTTCTCCAAGGTCTATTTTTGTACCCTCTAAGAGACAATACACTATCATTGCTTGAGTAGTGTTCAGTTGCTCTGTGGAGGATTTGTTTCCCCAAAGGACCTGAATGACAAAGGTCATCAGAATCCTCTAGGGTGCTGGAAACCAAGTTTTAATGATAGGGGCTTTGGAGAGAAGGGCCCCTGGTGTCACCTTAGGGTGGTTTTTGTCATAGGGCCCTAGTTCCAGAAGGAGTTCCTTCACATCTTTTTCAGTGGGCTGGGTAGCGAAGGTCTCAGTATAGTCAAGGCCAGTGGCTTTGACGAAGGTCTTGTAGTCAAGAGTTAGGAACTTAGTTCCATTCTTTACTGAGAACCTTATTTTGGCCTCCTTTGGTGCATCAGGGTTTTCAACCACCGCTGTGCACCAAAATTCACTCAGATAGTCATGGTAGATGATTGAGGGGGTTTTAGTAAATGTGGTGGTGAGGAAGCAATTTTGAAGGTACTTCACCACATCCCTGTATTCAGGGAACCCTTGTGGGTAGGCGAAGTTTCCCACCACATTATTTTTGGTCAGGTCTACGCTCTCAACCTGGAAATACACATTGGGAGCATATTTGATGACTTTAGAGGAAGCCATTTGTGAGAATGGGTCTAGTTTTGATAAAATTGAAACACACACAGTTTTGAAAGCCAAAAATATTCTTGAGTAAATTTTGCAAGAGTTTTGTTAAGATTTGAAAGTGTGTGTGTGTTTAATTTTATGGGGGTATTTATAGGGAAAGAACTAGGGTTGTGCCGTTGTGGATACCAAATGTTTTGGTATTAATTCAAAATGGTAATTTAAAGTGTGTTTAAAATCCGCATTAACTGGCACGATTCCCATTACCCATTTTTTCTCTCAACATGATTAGAGAGATGGTTACGTGGCTCTGCAAAAGACGCTTTTGCAGAGTGATGTCATCACACAAGTATTTCTGTGAGAGGAAGAGCATTTAATGCTTAGTGGTATTGGTGAGAAATGTGGGGGCCCATGATGTGGATGCCAGTTGTATAAGCAACATATATTCCTATATTAAATAGAAATCAGTTACCTAACTGGGACATTTACTAACTAAGTACTTGGAGCATTTAGTTAGGGTATTAATGTCATAAGATATCATGAGCCCCCTGAATGAGTTTATCATTCAGTGTGTTGATGATCAGTGAAGAGGTGATTATCACTGAGACATTGGTTTTAATCAGGGACCAAAGAGAATTTATATTTGGTTGGAATAACTTTGATCAGTTGCCTGAGTTAATATCCAACATGCCCAACTCAGCTTTCAGTCTTGTAAAAGTGGGCTCATCCAGGGGTTTGGTGAAGATATCAGCTAACTGATACTCAGTGGGGATGAAATGTAATTCAATTTCTCCATTCATGATGTGGTCCCTGATGAAATGGTATCTGATGTCAATGTGTTTGGTTCTTTGATGAAGCACTGGGTTGTTTGAGATGGCTATGGCACTTGTGTTATCACAATATATAGGTACCATCTTGTACTGAATGCCACAGTCACTCAGTTGGCTCTTCATCCAGTGTACATTTGCACAGCATCCTGCCACAGCCATATATTCAGCTTCAGCTGAGGACATGGCCACTGATTGTTGTTTCTTTGTACTCTAACACACAAGTTTACCACCAAGAAATTGACAGGATCCTGAGGTACTTTTTCTGTCCATATTGCATCCTGCATAGTCAGAGTCAGTGTACCCTTTGAGATCAAATCCTGAGCACTTTGGGTAATACAAACCAAGGTTGGGTGTACCCTTCAGGTACCTGAAAATTCTCTTGACAGCAGTGAGATGGGACTCTTTAGGATCAGCCTGATATCTGGCACATAGACAGACTGAGAATTGGATATCAGGCCTGGATGCAAGTAAGTACATCAGGGACCCTATCATTCCCCTGTATTGGGTTTGGTTCACTGATTTGCCAGTGAGATCAGGGCCAAGGTTGTTTGGAGGAACCATAGGAGTCTTCACTGAAGAGCAGTCAGTAAGCTCAAACTTTTTCAGTAGGTTCCTTAGGTATTTTTCTTGACAAATGGATATCCCTCTGTCAGTTTGTTTGATTTGTAGTCCAAGAAAGTAAGTGAGTTCACCCATCATGCTCATTTCAAACTTTGTGGTCATCAGTTTTTCAAACTGTTTGCAAAGTTTGTAATTTGTTGAGCCAAAGATGATGTCATCAACATACACTTGAACCAGGATGACATCACTTTTTGTTCTGTAGATGAACAGAGTGTTGTTAATCTTTCCTCTGAAAAATTTGTTTTGGATCAGGAAGGCTAAAAGTGTTTCATACCATGCTCTGGGTGCTTGTTTCAGTCCATAAAGGGCTTTGTTAAGCTTGTAGACATGGTGAGGGAATTCACTACTTTCAAAGCCAGGAGGTTGTTTCACATAGACATCTTCTTTAATGTTACCATTCAGGAATGCACTTTTGACATCCATTTGGTAAACTTTAAAGTTCATGTAAGTTGCATAGGCTAGGAAGATCCTGATGGCTTCCATTCTAGCAACAGGTGCAAAGGTTTCCTCATAGTCTATACCTTCCTGTTGGTTATATCCTTTGGCAACAAGTCTTGCTTTGTTTTTGATGATAGTGCCATTCTCATCAGTCTTGTTTTTGAAAACCATTTCATGCCAATGACAAGAACACCATTAGGGCATTCAACAAGGGTCATGACATCATTTCTGTCAAACTGTTCCAGTTCATCTCTCATGGTCTGAACCCAACTTTCATATGTCAAGGCTTCTTTGATATTCTTAGGCTTAATTTCTGAGAGATAGTCAGCATAAAGGCATATATTGGCTGTGGCTGCCTTAAGTTTAGCAGCCATGCTTCTGGTAAGCATGCCTTCAGTGGGCTCACCAATAATGTTCACAAGCTCAATAACTTTGGATCTAGTCCAACTATCCTGAGGTTTAGGATAGGAGTTAGAGCTTGTAGAGGCCTGATTTACTTGAGGAGTAGGTTCAATTATAGGAACCTGAGGTAACTCAAGATTATGTACTTCAGTGACATTAGAGGGAACATTTTGCTCTGAGGGTTCCTGAACAATTGGTTCAGTGGGTGCTGTCTCATTGGAGACTGGTTGAGTTTCAGTGACTTCACTGACAGTTGGTTGCGGTATATTGTGAGGAATGATGTAGTAGGAGACATCAGCATCAGCTTGGTATTGGGTTGAAGTATGATTCTCAGGGAGATACTCATCAGGAGGATACCTAGATGAGTCATCAATACCAATTTCTTCAACTGAGGAACTGGAGAACCTGATGGATTCAGTGCTCTCATCAACAGTAATATGATAAGTTTCCTCAGTTTGTTGTCTCCTAGTGTTAAAAACCCTGTAGGCTTTTGAAGACAGAGAGTATCCCAGGAAGTATCCATCATCAGCTTTGGCATCAAATTTACCTAGGTGATCCTTGTGATTATGAATAAACACAGGACACCCAAATACATGAAAATAGCTGATGTCAGGAATCCTCACTTTAAATACCTCATAGGGAGTCTTATTGTGTCTTTTCACAATAATGGACCTATTTTGAGTGTAGCAGGCTGTTTTGACTGCCTCAATCCAAAAGTGTTTTGAGAGGACTGAGCCATTCAACATTGTCCTTGCTGCCTCAATGAGTGTTCTATTTCTCCTTTCAGCTACTCCATTTTTCTCAGGAGTATAGGGAGAAGTGAAATTTTGAGAGATTCCTTTCTCATCACAGAAACACTCAAGGTCATGGTTTTTGAATTCAGTGCCATTGTCAGTTCTGATTTGTTTAACTTTGACATCATTTTAATTTTTAATGTTCCTGACAAATGACATGATTGTGTCAGCTGCCTGACTCTTTTTTGTCATGAAGTAAACCCAAGTGTATCTTGAGTATTCATCCACAATGACTAGAGTATATTTCTCATGATGAATGGACATGGGACTGATAGGTCCAAACAAGTCCATATGGACAAGATGCAGGCAACTTTTGATGGAGAATGATTGTTTGGTTTTGAAAGATGCCCTATGGTGTTTTCCTTTCTCACAAGCAGAACAAGGCTTGTCTTTGGTATACACCAGGGATGGAAGGCCAAGAACTTTGTTTTGTTTGGCCAAGTTGTTGATGTTTTTGAAATTGAGATGAGATAGTCTTCTATGCCAAAGCCAGTTGATTGTCTCACTTGCCTTAGAGAATAGGCAAGTCCCATTTTGAGTAAGGGATGACATGTCAAGAACATAAACATCATCCTTCCTGGGTGCAATCAACACAACTTCCTTGTTAGCATTGAAGATGGTTCATCTCTTATCATCAAACTGAACTATGTATTTTGCATCACATAGTTGAGAGACACTTATCAGATTGTACTTCAGACCATTGACATAAGCAATTCTTGCAAAAACTATCCCATTATAGTTGACAGAACCATAACCTTCAGTGGGAGCTGATGAGTTATCACCAAAAACTTCCTTGGGTCCTGGTTCTTCAACATATTTGTGCAGATAACTCTTTACACCAGTCATACTTCTTGAGCATCCACTATCAAGGTGCCAAGCAGGATCCCTGATGTGTTTCTTTACAAATACCAAGTAGGGGTTAGTTTTTCTTGTTGGTCCACTTTCTAGTGGACTTAGTCCTCAGGGACTTCTTAAACTTAGTCAGTGAGTCATGGTCAGAAGTGGAGTGTACTGAGCTTCCACATGTATTGCATTTAGTGGTTGATGAAGACTCAGTAGACTGAGAGGTGTTCCTTCTAGACTGAATAATTTTGTCATGCCCTTTGGTTTCATGGGAGGGATCTCCACAGATGTCACAACAGTCTTTCATCATAC
The DNA here is from genome assembly GCA_030686995.1 of Artemisia argyi. Taxonomy (NCBI): domain Eukaryota; kingdom Viridiplantae; phylum Streptophyta; class Magnoliopsida; order Asterales; family Asteraceae; genus Artemisia; species Artemisia argyi. Next base: position 186,713,219 of record CM060683.1, on the reverse strand, counting down.
AATCATCAGGAAGATGATCATTGAAACCACAGTGAGGACATGGCAAGAAAGGCTTAGCCTTCAGTCTCTGTTTTGAAGATGTGGCATACTAATAGCCTTGAGTGCTATATTGACCTTGTGCTTTTATAGAAGCAGTGTGAGAGATGTGATCACAGGTTCTGTGGTCTTCCTGCTTTCAAATCATGCAAAAGAGGACTCTGTAGCATTTATCAGTGATTAGACTGATTGCACAATTCACATCTCACAGAAGGTCTGGATGTTTTTGGTTTGGAGGTACTTGAGGAAGCTGATGGTTGTTTAGATTTTGAGCCAGTGTGTTTATCAGTGGACTCAATTTTTTCACTCAGCTTCCTGACAAGTTCAGCCAACTGATCAAATTTTGAATCAAGGCTTTCAAGTTTTGCTTTAGTGGATACTGATGGTGTTTGTTTTTCAGAAGGCACAGTTGGTCTCCTCAGGATGGTTATCCTTGAATTTGCTTTCTCCTTTGGAGAATGAGGTTGATAAACAGGTGGTGCAAGGTCTGTACTAGGTGCTGCTCCCTGAAGATGTTTCAGTGGAGGGAGTGGTGCTTGTGCATCAGACTTAGACTCAGTGATGGACTCAGTAGGACTGGGTTCATCAGTGACTCCTAGCAACTCCTTAATAGCCTGACTTTCAGGCTCAAGTATTCTTCTAGTGTTGAAATTAGGCAATTTACTATCAGGATTGACTCTTTCAACCCAGTCACTGAGCTTAGGAGCTAGTTCATTGCTAGAGAGCATGTTTGCTAACATAAAGGGTTTACGATGACTACTCTCCCCAGACTCTTCAGTGAGTTGGTCTTCACCCAGACAAGCCTTTTTGTTGCTGGGTGTGAGACTCATTGATTCATAGAGTTTGGGATTCTTTTAAGTCCATTTCCAAATAATTGCCTTTTCTTTCTTAAGTTCTTTCTGAAGAGCTTGGTTTTGTTTTACAAGTTCAGAATTCTGAATTTGAAAAGTGACACTTTCAAGTTTGGCCTGTTTTAAAGTAAGGAGTTCATCCCTACATTGATTTAACTCAAAACTTAGTTTGTTAAATTTTGAAAACAAGTTTAACCTTTGCTCTTCAACAAACTTAAGATCAACATTGATATAATCTAAGTATGATTTCCAATCAGCATCATCATCCATAGAAAGTAAAATATTTACCTTTCTCATTGTGATGTTGACCCATTCACCATTCCTTGCATGACTCTTTCCCACTGCAAGCTTGTTATCTTCAGAAAGGGCCATCAGGGCACTGATATGAACTTCATCATCATCTGAAGACACCTCAACCTCATCCCAGTCATAAGTTTCAGCAACTAGCCCCTTGTTTTTAGCTTGAACTTGTTTAGGAGCCTGAGGAGGCTGAATGACTGAGGAAGCAGACTCAAGAAGTGCAAGTTTTGCCTTGGCCTTTTTATACTCAGCTTCAAAATCTTTTTGAGGAATTTTTTCAATTTTGTTTTGAACAACTTGATTTGATTGAAGTAATTTAGGCTGAAACTTGCTAGTTCCTGAAGAAAAGTTGTTTCCAGAAAATTTGTAAGATGGTTCTGAGGTTGTTTTTGAGAAACAATCTTTTGCAAAATGACCCTTTTGCCACATTTAAAACATTCAGAATTGTCATTTGCTTTTGAGTTAGAAAAAATTTTGTTTCTTTTAATGAACCTTCTTGAGTTAGCAAGGAGTGCCCTTTCATGAAATTCAATCTGAAGATCATTCATGTACTCTTCACTGGTTCTTGTATCAACCTCATCATCTGAACCATCTTGGAAATCCTGCACAACACTGTTAGAATAGAAAGCAGTTGAAATGGGAGGAGTGGTCAGGGTCTTCTTTACCTCTTGAGCTTTACTAGGGTATCTCCTGGTAATCAGGTTGTCCTCATAGACAAACTTCCCATAAATTTCAGGGAGCTCAAGATTCTGGATATGATTGGCATTTCTAAGACCCTGAGAGAAGTTTAACTACTTCTCAGGGAGACTGTTGACAAAGCCAACATTTATCTCATGTTTGGACAGGGTGACACCATCATTGGTCAGTTCATTCAGGAGGGTCTTATACCGAGTATAGGTCTCAGAGAGACTTTCAGAATCCTTGGCCCTGAAGGTATTGTATTCAAGTTTCAGGTCCATGATTCTATTCTCCTTAGTATCAGAAGGGCCTTCATAGCTATTGATTTTTAGGAGGGTCACATTTTTACACACGCTTTTATACCCGTCTTTATAACGTTTTTATATTGATTTTTATACAAGTTGTTATACACGTTTTATATACGTTTTTACACATGTTTTTATACACGTTTTCAGACGTGTTTTTATACTCGTTTTTATCTACATTTTTACACATGTTTTTTGACAAGTTGTTATACACATTTTTATATACGTTTATATACACGTTTTTGCAAACGTTTTATACATGTTTTTATGTGTTTTTACACGTGTTTTTATACACATTTTATACAAGTTGTTATACACGTTTTTATATATGTTTTTATACAAGTTATTATACGCGTTTTTATACATGTTTTTACACAAGTTTTTATACACACACACACACACACACACACACACACACACACACACACACATATATATATATATATATATATATATATATATATATATATATGTTTTTATACACGTTGTATAACAACATGTATAAAAATGTGTATAACTTGTATAAAACCGTGTATTAAAATGTATATAACAACTTGTATAAAAACATGCATAAAAACGTGTATAAAAATGTGTATAAAAACGTGTATAAAAACATGCATAAAGCCACTAAAAAAACTTGCATTAAAACGTGTATAAAAACGCGTATAAACACGAGTATAAAAACGTATATAAAAATGTATATATAAACGTATATAAAAACGTGTATAACAACTTGTATAAAAACTTGTGTAAGAACACGTATAAAAATGTATATAAAAACATGTGTAAAAACGTATATAAAAACATGTGTAAAAACGTATATAAAAACGTGTATAAAACCATTTATAATAACATGTATAAAAATGTGCATATAAAACATGTATAAAAATGTGTCTAAAAACGTGTATAAAAGCGTATATAAAAACATAAATGAAGACGTATATAAAAGGATTAATGTTGCAAATGATAGTTGGTATAAAGGACTAACATTGCAAACGATCGTTGGTATAAAGGACTAACATGGAAAACGTTACAAACGATTGTTGGTATAAAGGACTAATATTGCGAACGACCGTTAGTATAAAACACTAACATTGCCACATGACGACTGGACTTAACTAACGGGACTAATATCGTTATCAAAATGGACTAATCACTTTTGGACTGAATCCGAAACTTTTTGAAAATTTGGACCAAAAATAAAATACCTAGCAAACCACAAGGACCAACATTGTAGTTAACTCTATTATGTATTAAAAACATGTGTTTTTGGAAAGTATGCAAAAATATTCGAGTTTCACTATATTTTTTCTTTAAAATAACAAAAATATTATTCATGCTAAAAAAAGTCAAAAACTTTTTATTAAAAACAAATATGTGCACGGGCTGACAACATAAGTCCGTGTGCTAGAACCGAACACGAGGCTAATTCGGCATCAGGCATGAGGCCGCAATAAATGAAGATTAGGTTGAAATAAAGTCTATTTTTTTTAAATCTCGCCAGAGATGAAGTTTTCTAAGAGATGTATATGATGAAATACCTTTTTATTATAAGAAATCACGTACTTCACTAGTTTTGAAATGTTTTGAGTTGTTATTTATTTTGAACAAGTATTTTTATCCTGAACAACAAACTATTTATTTCTCTTTGAATAACCAACTTTTTTGTCAAATTATTATAATAAAACTAGTCCAGCTACTAACTTCCCCTTTGTTAGCATATAGCTAGATATTAATACATTGTTTAGCAACATTCAAAAAAAGAGATGATTTGCATACTTTGTTTTATGATATGCACACGTTATTGTACAAGCAAATAAAGCATAATAAAAATATAATACCGCTATGTAAAATATAAAATAAACTGTCTCAATTAAAATAAAATAAAAAATGCATATCAATCTCCATTCAAACAACATACACCTTTGTTTTCAAAAAATAAATAAATAAATAAATAAATAAATAAATAAATAAAATAAAAAAAGTTTAGTAAGAGGCAAAAAAAAATAAAAAATACTACACTCGATCAAATTTTATAAAATCAAAACCAATACAATAACATGGATTTTTATCATTGGTAGTTTCACTCATATATTCTCTCTCTTCTATTCTCTTTATTGAACTCAATCATATAGTCATTATGTGGATTTTGTTTTTGTAGAATTTGACGTTGAATATTCAAAAGTAAGGAAGAAGACGAAGTGGGTAACTTACGATGAAGGTTCTTGGTCCATTGTTGTAATCAAGTTTTAATTTATAAAAAAAAGAATAAAAACAATAAAAAATAAAAAAATAAAAATAAAAATAAAAATTGTGTGGAAAAATGTGGTTTTTTTGTTTGGTATTAAGGGTGGCTTTTTGTAAAAGATGGGTTTGATCGTGCTTGTGGGACAAGTGTAGATGAAAAGTCAATTTGGTTTGACATTTTTGCATGTTTTTTGTATGAACGTATGAGGTCATGAGGACTTAGGAAATTAACTTCATATGTTAATGCTAAAACACAAATTGACCTGATTATCATTAACGAATTTGTTAACACTTAAGTTCTCATGACCTCAAATGTTCACACTAAAACATACAAAAATATTAAACCAAATTGACTCTCCATCAACACTTGTCCCCACAATTACAATCAAACCCATATTTTACAAAAAGCGTCTAAAAAAAAAAAAAAAAAACATTTTTTCCACACAGTCATGATCATCACAACCTCACAACACATCTAAATTCCAAATTCAAAAATTAAAAAAATAAATAAAAAATCAAAACTTGATCAAAATAATGGACCAAGAATCTTCATCTTAATTTACCCACTTTGTCTTGTTCCTTACTTCTTCTTTCTTACTTTTGACAACTCAATGTTTAATTCAATAAAAACTCTTCTTTCTTTTCTTTTAATTATTTTTTTTAGACATTTCGTCGAACACATAATAGTTATCTTTATAAAAATATATAATTAAGGTTCGTTAACGCATGTTTTTTTGGGAAAATTGCAGGTTTAAGACTAGTGAGATGCTGGGAAGATTCTTAGCGAGTACCCATTTAGTGCCAGAAAGTAGGGTTGAGCGCGGTTCCGGAACCGCACGAAATCGAACCGGAACCGTGAGAACCGAGAACCGAAAAATTCATATCTTAGGATCCGAGAACCGGACCGAAGAGCATGTTTCGGTTCCGGTTCGGTTCTTGGGTCCGGTCCGGGTATCTCGGTTCTACCCGATTGGAACCGAAAATTTCAAAAAAAGGCTTAAAAATTCATGATTGTAGCGTAGAGACTATCCTTTATCGTCAAATTAACTCGCTACTGGGATCATAAGCTGCCATTAAAACATAAACATAAATAAAGAGAAAGATAAGTGCATGTATACTGTAGGTAAAATTCATAACATGTACTGTTGTAAAATGATATGCATAATGCATCTATGAGTTATGAAACCAACAAATGAAATAACAATTATAACAAAATCAAGTAATATAACTAATTTAACTAAACAGATGCTACCGTGTCCTAGATCAGAATGGTCTATGGGATATGCATTATAACAAAGCTAAGAAATTATAACAAATTCATGCTGTAGTAATGGTCTATGCATTGTTTCATAAAAAGCTAAGAAATGATACACTAAACATAGAGTTTGGGCGGTTCTTCAGTTCCGGAACCGATACCCGCGGTTCTGAACTGAGCCGAACCGAGAACCAAAATTTGAAATAATGAAGAACCGAGAACCAAACCGCGGTTCTAAAATGGGAAGTGATTGGCACACTCACATAATTTATTGGCACACTCCAGTGACTGCATTAGACAGTTGTACAATAAGTATAACATGTTTTAACTAGTTGTACTATGAGTGTGCCAATAACTTTTGGGAGTGTGCTAATCACTTCCCTTCTAAAATTCGGTTCGGGTTGGGTCGGTGCCGGTTCGGTTCTCGGTTCCGGTTTGGTTCTCGGTTTATTTGCTCACCCCTATGCAATGAGTCATGGAAGGTGTGTGCAAGGGCTAATATGGGTAATAGAGGGTTTATGTGTGATGAAGTTGATGGGGTGGTTTATTTTGTGGGAAGATGGTGGTTTTGAGTGATGGTTTGTTTCACAGTTTGGTTAAAAATGGTGATGAGGAGGAGGTTATGGTGGATGCTGGTTTGCTTAGATTGTTTTTTAGTGTTTTGAACACCCCTGTTTTCAAAACCAAGTGCTACTTTTTGGTTGTCAGATTCTGGGTGGTTGGTCGCCGAATTCTGGGTTTAGGGTTGTCGGAATCTGTGTTTAAACATGAGGAAGATGAAATGAAAGGTAGTAACCGATTAAACAAGTTATAAGTCAAAATAGGTATTTATGGATAGGGGCAATTCCATATATACCCAAAACAAACACCATAATTCCATATTTCCCCAACACATGCTTTAAAAGCCTTGTATTCATGCATTGAAAACTTGTCATTTAGGTAAATGTGAAATTATGAAGTTTCTTTTTGGTATATATGGAATTATCCCTTATGGATAATTTGAATGTATATTACATGTAATGTGACAATTGTGGGTCTATTACCTACATTGGTACACTTGAAAGAGTACTTTACCTTTGCACTAAATCAAAGCGCCTATAACTATATATATCATATGTAAATGTGAAAAACAATTGTATTATGATAGAAATCATCCTAATGAAAATCCAAAAGGACAAAAAAAAAAGGTATATATTTGGACTATAAGCTAATGAGTTAATGAAAGGATCAAAACTTTGTATCCCTTCACCAGATAATGTGGTAAAATTAGAGATGAACTAAGGGTCGTCAGCTTATAAATGTAAAGCAAGTGTTTATGTAATCCATAGATCGACGAGATAATGAACTGTGGACAATTTAGAGATGAAGGCCAAGCATTCGATTTAATGCCTATAAAAAGTTTATATTTCTTCAACTGTTAGTGTTATGCTAATCTATCCTAACTTGGTCATGGGCTCATTTGATGAAGCAAAATAGTGGTTATGATACCAAGGATACTTGAGGTAATGGAATTGTTTGAAAGGATGCAAAAGGGTGGAGAACTTATTCGCTTAATCCTATGCTTCAACTTGTGGTCATAATTTCTGGAAAGCATAATTGAAACATATTGTTTTATCCCATTACAACTTGCAAGCAGCAGTCGTATACTCGTATGATATTTTTCGCTACTACTTCTATGTCATTTCCATTGTCTTACAAGGAAGTCACTTATTTGAGCATGTCAATATGTTATTTTTTGTATATATTATTTGGGTTTTGCTAACGACAGCCTAAAGGGTTGTTGTCAACAACTAATTCCCGAAATTTATGTTTATACATTACACAATGTTCAAATAACATCATTCAAAAATCATTGACAATTTTCAAAAATATCTCAAATACAAATACCATACACTCTTCTTTTAATTGGTTAAGTTAGCGAAAAACATGGAGCTCGTCTTTAATTATGTCTTAAATCATCAAATTTTGTGGAGATTTAGTTGTTAACAATAACTTAAGGGCTGCTGTTAGCATTTCCTATATTATTTAGAGTTAATTTCATAAGTCCCTGTAGTTCTGTAAGGTTTAACGGGTTTAGTCCCTTTACTTTTTTAACGGATCCAGTCCCTGTGGTTGCGACCCATAACGGGTTTGGTCCCTTGACCAATTTTCTGTTTGTTTGACCGTTTGAAAGGATCCATTGTTTGTTTGTGTGTGTTGGTGGGAAAAGACACAATTACCCTTCCATGTGCACGCCACATGACCAACTTAACGGTCAAACAAACAGAAAATTGGTCAAGGACCAAACCCGTTATGGGTCGCAACCATAGGGACTAGATCAGTTAAAAAAAGTAAAAGGACTAAACCTGTTAAACAGGACAGACCACAGGGACCATTTATGCAATTAACTCTATTATTTAACTTTCTTGATGATTTCATTGCATTTGACCATATATGTGTGCCTTTATGCTGGTCTTTTATTAAACGAAACAAATAAATTTTCAAGTATGGAGATCAAAAGCAGTGATAGGAGCCTTTTGCCTGTTTGTCATTCAAGTATGGAGATCAAAAGCAGGAAATGCACACATGTGTTGTTCTTAATATTTTTGCTGATTTGTTTTCAGATATGCTCAAAAGCACAAGAAGAGTCGTCATACAAGGAGATCCCGGTGGGAGTGATTCTAGATATGGGATCATGGGTCGGAAAGATTGTTCATAGCAGCATGACCGTGGCACTATCTCACTTTTACACCTCTAACAACCACTACAAAACAAGGATAGTTCTCCACATTAAGGATACACATGGAGAACCACTGCATGCTCTATCTGCAGGTAAATTACGTACTATTTCAGATTATATGTGATATATAACTTCCAAGATATAAAGGGTCAAACTAAAGCAAAGTGATACTTAATTGCCATATCTAATTGGAGAAAAAATAGAGAGCAAACTATAACTGAAACTAGAATCAGAACAGGTCAAGTGTGAACCCTAAACCATATATAATGATTTATCCTCTAGTGGTTGGTATGCCATTATAAAAGTTAACCAGATACTAAACTTGAAACGTCCCAAATTTTACGATTTTCTTGTTTTCCGGCCAGCTCTTGATCTATTGGAGAAGCAGAAAGTCCAAGCAATCATAACTTCTGAGTCAGCAACGGAAGCAAGGTTTCTTGCAGTATTAGGAGACGAAGCAAGAATACCTATTCTTTCTTTTTCACCAACTCCATCTTCCAATAAACATCCTTATTTCCTTCAAGTTTCACAAGATGAAACTACTCAATTTAAAGCCATTGCTGCAATGGCGGAGTCGTTTAAATGGAAGAATGTCATTCTCATATGTGAGGACGCTCCAAATGAGATAGAAGTGGCGAAGTTTATAACTAATACCTTACAAGAGAAGAACATTTTTGTAACGTATATGAGCCTAATTTCAACCTCTTCCAGCAATGGAATAGTTCATGAAGAGCTTCACAAGCTTTCAGCTCTGCAAACAAATATATATATCATGCATGCTTGTCATTCTCTTGCATCCCGTGTTTTATCAAAAGCAAAATATTTAGGATTGATGGATGCGGGATACAAATGGATTATCACGAGTAAAACTATGGACTTTTTTAACTTCATGGATGGTGAAGTTGTTGAGTCTATGCAAGGTGTGGTGGGTTTTAGATCGTATATTCCACAGTCAAGGGATCTTCACGAATTCACATTGAAATGGAGAAAGGAACGTCATGCTGTGAACCCTTGGATGGAGCTCAAGAAAATAAACCCTTATGGTGTCTGGGCATATGATGCAGTTTCTGCACTAGCAATGGCTATTGAGATGACACAAACATCTAGCAAAATTCCAAGGGATACATCTCTTATGGATCAGATGTTAAGAATCTCATTTCGTGGTTTGGTTGGTACTTTCCAACTTAAGAATGCTAGGAAGAGTACACAAGTCTTAGAAATAATAAATGTGATAGGTAACAGGGAACCAACGGTTGGGTTTTGGACAAAGGGTGTTGGTTTAACCAGAAAGATTGATAAGCAAAACTCAATTCCTGATATCATCTGGCCAGGAGGTATCTCGACTAATCCACATAGGATGCTACAAACGAGCAGAAAAACCCTCAGAATCGGCCTTCCGGTGGTAAATAGAACAGGGAGACTTTTTGAAGTGAGTTATGATGCTCAAACTAATTCAACAATCGTTTCAGGGTTTTGTGGAGAAGTGTTCCGGGCCGCCTTCAATGGATTAGGTCTCGATGTAGCTTTTGAATATATTCCATATACGGGAAATGCTAAAATTGGCAAACGTTACAGTGACCTTATAGATCAAGTCCATAACGGGGTATGCATATTATATAAACCAGTATTCTTAGTCATCAATATATATTGGAAAAGAAATATAACTTGTAATTTATTATTATCATTTGCATCAGGAATTTGATGCTGCAATTGGAGATATATCAATCAATGCTAATAGATCTAAATATGTTGACTTCACATTGCCATTTACGGATGTTGGCCTTGCAACACTATCAAGAAACGCCAAAACAAGCATTTGGGTCTTTATGAAACCACTTAGTTCAGATCTTTGGGCTGTGTCTGCTTGTTTCATTATTTTGACTGGCATTGTCGTTTGGATACTTGAACATCGGACAAATGAAGAATTTCAAGGTTCAACAGCTGAACAAATCGGGACAACCTTCTGGTTTGCCTTTTCAACACTTGTTTATGCTCATAGTAAGCTCTAGCACCCTATTTTAGTTTTATTTATTTATTTATTTATTTTATTTTTGCCACAAACACATCCAATTTAAGTTCCGGTTTTGAAAATTTCAGGGGAGAAGCTGCAGAGTAATTTGTCAAGATTTGTAGTCATAGTGTGGTTGTTCATAGTGTTTGTGCTCGTTTCAAGTTACACTGCAACATTAAGTTCGCTATTAACTGTTGAACAAATTCAGTTAGCATCAATGAGAGGGTCTATTGGATACACGTATGGCCCTGTACAGGGAGAACTTGTCAGGACCTTGAATTTTAAAGAAACCAGGTTGAAGCATTCTTCACGGGCGGAATATGCTGATGCTTTGACACGTGGCAGTAAAAACGGTGGTGTTGATGCAATTGTTGATGAAGTTCCTTATATTAAGGAATTTCTTGCAGAATATCCATCTGGCTACTCGATGACCCTATCTGAAACTATCACCAATGGTTTTGGCTTTGTGAGTCTCTTCACTATACAAGTCTTTTATATTAGCGTTAACATGGGTAAGAGTTCAAAGCGGGTCAATCTTTAGAACAGGATGAAAATTATATTACCCAATATAATAACAAATCCAAGTCTTTTTTTTCTTGATTAAAATGAGTTGGGAGGGTTTATGCATTAAACATACAATGTGGGTCTGCAACCACTTTGTTTAAGCTAATCTGTTTCTTTACCTTGAAACAAGTAGGGTTGGATCAGTTGGAAAACCCCTTGCCTCTTAACCTAGAGGTCAAGGGTTCGATCCTCACTCCCTACAAAAGGCCGGAGGTCCTTTTCTACCTTAGGTAGATCCGGAAGCAGCCTCTCTACCTTAGGTAGGGGTATGGTTGTCTACGTCTCAACCTCCCCCATACACCGTGGAAGACGGTATTGGGACCCATAACCCGTGGAAGACGGTATTGGGAGTTACTTTACTTTACTTTACTTTTGTTTCTTTACCTTGAGTTTGACCCGCTAAAGATGGAATGTAACTGGAATCGACCCATTCAATCTTAAATAGGTCGAAGTTTGAGCTAATGTGTTTAAGTTAAATTTGTTTCCTTAACTTCAGTTTGTTGCATGCAACTGGCTTAAGTTAAATTTGAAAATGTGCAGGCATTCCCGAAAGGTTCAACGTTGGCCCCTGAGATGTCAATTCAGATTGCCAAACTACGTGAAGACGGGACTTTAAAGTTATTGGAGGATAAGTGGTTTAATAAACAATTCGATACCGCATCTGCGCCCAAAGTTTTAACCCTTGAAGGTTTGCGTGGTTTATTTCTTATCAGTGGGGTTTCAATGGCATCTGCGCTTTTCCTATACATGCTTTATTTTGTACATGAGAAAGTGCATTTCAAGTACACGATGCTGGCGGGAGGAAAGCTAGCATTCATCATGAGGTTTCTCAAACCTAGATTCGCTAGTCTTGTTTAAAGAATATGGCCCAAATTCGAATTACAATGTTCACATATTCTTGTATGAATTTGTATTTGTTGTATTGTTGTACTAGAATTATTTAAAAAAGTAGCATACTTGCCACGGTTTTATCTTCTGGGTATTAAACAAAAAAAATTCACTTCTAGCACCATTTAGTTGTGTGTTTTTCATTGACTGGGTAAAATGTCACCTCCTCATATGGTACCCGGTTGAGTCAGATACTAGTGCATATCCACATCATCTCCCGCTTTCTTCCTCGTACTAACTCCACACGCCCTCCACAATCACACACACACACACTCATCCACATCACCAAATGTGTACTTGTTTTGATTAATAAATTTTTTACCTTTTTTATTATAAAACCCATATAATCACACACAGATCTTATATATGCAAGATCCTCAAAAATAACTTCTGAAACCCTAATTGGTCCCCACATTGAATACTTCAAATTGATTGCAGTTTTTTATAATTGTTAATGTGAAAAGGTAATTCGTGTCGTATATTTAATGTTTTGTTACCCCAATTGTAATAAATTATTGAAATATACACCAGAAGAAGATGTTGTCTTCAAAATACACCATGGTGATGTATTTTTCTTTGATCCTCTCAGGTATGAACAAGGCCAAGTAACTATCATGAAAGCTTGCTCAACCAACACGTTGATGTTTAATGAATTGTGCAACATTTTAGTTGATAAGTTGAAAGATAAAATTTGGGCTTTGTTTTGTTGCATACCTGAGTTAGACATAGACGGGGGTGGGTTGATGATAATTGAAAGGGATTCAGATCTTCAAGTTGTGTATGATATGGCCAAAAAGACTGAGTATTTACACTTGTATGTAGCCCATGAACCCCAACTATTAGCTGAATACTATTATCACAACTTATGCTTAGAAGGTTCAGATGAAGAAGTAACATCTGCTAGGAAAGAACATGAAATTAAAAAGAAACATGCTGGTAATATGTCTGTTGAGGAGCTCATTGCATGGGCTGAGGAAGAAGCAGAATCTCATTTTTTAAGGTCTCACACTAAGTTGTCTAGACCTGTTAGAAATGGTTTTAAGGGCAAGGCTTTGTTTACTGCTACCTATGATGACTATGATACAGGATGTGATGTGTAACAACCCGCATTTTCGGGACATTTCTCCTATTCACTATTCATCGGTTACTATTCATCATTTACTATTCACCGGTCACTATTCATCATTTTACTATTCATCGTTTTCGGAGTCAGTTTGTGATTCCGAGAAGCGTTCAGAAATTTTACTATTCATGTGACACTATTCATTCCCGAAGGGAAATCACTATTCATGATCATCGTTCGTCATTTCGTAAACTGAGTTTACGAGTCTTCAAATTCGCGTAACCAGTTAGGTTTAGCTGCGAATTCATGCATCATTAATTAATGACACTTCATATAGACTGGAATAGTCTACACCTTATCATCATCACTTGAGAACCTACACGGATATGCATTATTTCAATTTACGTATGCTTAATTTGTAATTAACGATACCACTCAGTTTTACTACTAACGTATACCCAATACTCCCGACTATGATCCTAACATATTTACATACTCATAATAATAATATAAAAATTATATTATTAATTTACCCGGTGTTTTGAAACCAATGACTACATTTTACGGTCAGAGCTTATTACTCCGTCGGTTTGCGTTATTTCAATTCAATAATTATTCAACACCCGATTCTCATCAGGAATAATATTTTACAACTTTTACAACTTCGACGTATTTTATTTCACCTCGTTAACATTTATTTTTAGTTAACTCGGTACCCGATAACACCTAATACACAAAAGATCTAACTAATACCTACAACTTTGGGGACACAATCATTTATTAGCCACATTTCTCCCATTTCTCCCCCTAAATCACGCCACATGCTCCCCCAAAAACATGGATCTTGCTCCCTAGTCCTTTTACACTTAAATACTTTACTACCTCTAATATACTTCTCATTTCTTACTTCCAAAAATAACATAGATCAAGAAATTAGCAAACTCTCTCATCCTCTCATCTTCTTCACATAATCGGCCAAAGGAAGAACACAGGAAGAAATCACTAACTTTCAAGATCCAAGTGTTAAATCAAGTTCTAATTATGATCTAGTTGGGGTTTTGTGGTAAAAACCCTATGTTTCTTAACATAATCATCTTCAAATCACTCCAATATTTCAAGTAAGCTTCAAAAACACTTTTGATCTTTTCATACTTTCATTTACTTTATATTTTTATGTATTTTCAAGATATATTGGTAAAACATGCAAGTATGTAAGATCCATACCACTTATTACTCATTTTTCTCTTTATAAACACAGATCTATAATTTTTATTAGTAATCTCATGAGATCCACCAAGATTGGTGATGTTTAGGAACCCATGACACCCTAAGAAGGTGTATGGTAGGATTGCGTATTTGTGGAGTTGATTTGAGATAGTTTGGTAAAGATTTGAACAAGTTATTAACTAAGAAAACCAAGTTTTGACACACTACATAACCTACTGTCCCTTTTTGTTAAACGTGGGAAACTCAGGGTCTAGGGTGTAACTTTGGACCAAATATTTAGAAAATATATTCCGAGACGAAACTATGGCCGAAAACGGGGATAAAATCCGAGTTACGACGAAAAAGATATGTTATTTTCAAGATTTACGACAAAAACTATATTTTCTGAAATATGAATCTGTCCCGATTTCCTAGCTAGGAAAACTGAGATTTAATGATATCTTGACTAGCCGAGACCTTGAGAAACCTAAAGTATACTTGATTACCTTCGCGGGGATATAAAGAACATAGAAAACAGGCTTATAACGAAAAAGATACAAGTGTTTGAAATCCGACGATATATATATATTTCCATCAGCTTTGTACACTAATAGAGTTTTGACGTAAACTGTCTTTGCGAGACACTACTTTCACGGCTGTTTTTCTTTATGATTGGATCAGTTTGAGTCCGAGCCGTAGTTTTATGAAATCAAGATCTCCCAGCAAGCTTTTCAAATCAATTGGCCGTTTGATCATTGGACTCGTAACGAATAAACTACGACCTCATCTATATACCCGATAAACTATATATATTTTGACAGCTTTTGCTATAATGAAATTTTCTAAGTGTTGAACATAATATTTTCAAATAACAACAATAAGAGTCGATTCTCTCATCGATCAAGACCCGTATAGCCAAAAGTTAAATAACACGACTTCAAGATATTGTTACAAGGTTTTCAAAAACGCCGAGCTTGACCGTTAACACTTAACGTACAATATTTCGCGACAAGTTTTGCGAGGCCATTTTGGTCATATTTTCAAGTAATGAAAATGTTATTTTTGCGACGAAAACCTTATATTTGCCGATTGAACACCAAACGAGGATCGTGGAGTACCTTTTCAACACAATTACATGAAAAGTGGTTATTAACTTAACGAGACGTCAAAAATGTATTTTTCGACGATAAGCGTTATTTCCAAAACTAACGAGTGGTATCGATAACATACGTACTTGCATGTGTAGCATCATTTCGTTTCTTACATGAGAAACTATCATTCATATTAGGTTGCGATTAGAGATCGTGCCTCATTTCAGTGTATCCACTTTTGTCATCATAGCTATCGCACCAGGTGAGTTCATACCCCCTACTTTTACCTGTTTTTATAACTGTTTTGGGGGAGAATACATGCTCGTTTTTTACTAAACTCAATGCTTGAATGTGCAATTGTTTACTTAAACACTACTGTTTCTTTGAAGGCTTGATTGATTATTCAAATGCACCTATGTGTATATTGGTTGCATACTTGATTATTTTCTAACATAAACAAGTGTTTTATAAACATGCAACACACTTTATGAAACTATTGCTTTTATGCAACACACTTTATGAACTATTGCTTTTATGCAACACACTTTATGAAACTATTGCTTTTATGCAACACACTTTATGAAACTATTGCTTTTATGCAACACACTTTATGAACTATTGCTTTTGTGCAACACACTTTATGAACAATTGCTTTTATGCAAACACTTTTATGGACCACACTGAAACTTATGCTTTGTTTAAACTATTACGTGGATTAGCCTAAGCCCTGTTATGTCCCAATTATGCCCATCTCATGAACCGTTAATTCCTGCTGGGAAGCTCGAATGTTATAAATAGATCTATTGGGGGTAACGCCCCCGTTCGGTTTGGCCGGATAGGCAAACGAACGTATACCATGTCGAAACACAAGTGTCTGGGATAAACACTTGCCGGGCACCTATATATGATTACATGCTCTTTGAGCATGCACACTGTTATAGCTTCGGTTGCATGAACTTAGCGCTAGCGTAATAGACTTTTTTTTTTTTTTTTTTTTTTTTTTTATGTGGCATTGTATTCGTTGTAATGATCACATACTCTACTCATGGTCCACTCTTCAAATTTTACTTTAAGGTAAACTTTATTTTTATGACATTGTGAGTCACACAATGGTCACAAAACTCTCTATTGTACTCACAAAACTATTGTTTTAATACAAACTTATGAACTCACCAACCTCGTGTTGACACTCTTTAGCATGTATTTTCAGGTTTTAAGCAATGGCACGCTACTGGAGGTTTTGGCAGGGAATGGCATGGTCATAGAAGACTCTGATATTCACTTGGGGACCGTTTTAAACTATTTTAAGGGCCTACTTCCGCACTACTATTAAAAATGTAAATTCAACATTTTTGATTAAGCTATTTTATTCTAAATGATTCAAGTGAAAACCTATTTTGAACTTGTGTTGTAATACCAATTGAGTTACACCCCAGCTACACGTATGCTTCCGCTAGACCCGATCATGGGGGTGTGACATGATGTTCCAGTAATTTTAGATGACAATGAGGTAGGTCAGGAAGACCTTATTGTTAAGTCTAATGATTTGGAGAATGAGGTTCAGTCTTTGCCCAAGGACAATGTAGTTGTTGATCAGGTTCAAAATGTTGTAGAAGAACATAGGGTGAATGATCTTAGGGTTGATGAGCATAGGGTTGAGGTTCAAGAATCTAGTATTGATGCTCAAGTTCTTGCTAGACAAAAGACCCTCAACAAAGGTAAAGGTGTACTAACAAAACAAGACATTCTTAACAATAGGAAAAGAAAAAGTGCACCTAGGGGTACTGGTATCACAATTAGAGAAAATGATGCTCCTATATCTTCAGAAAGTGACAGTGATCACTCTGAGACTCATGAGTCTGAAAAATCTTATGAAAATGGGTATTATTCTTCTGAAACTAAGAGTCATGAATCTGATAAGTCTTTTGATTATCTAAGTGATATTGAGGATGAAGTCATTGAGCTTAGAAAAAGAAAGCTTCAGTCAAAAGAACATACAGATGAAAGTACTGATGATGTTGAACCACCTGGTAACGATGATATGGCACCGTCTATTGATCATGTAGGTGACACTTTTGGTGAGACAGTTAGAGAACATGAACATTATATGGAAGGTCTAATGCGTAAACTCAAACATAATGGGGAGGGAGTCTCAGACCTTTTGTGATGGTGGAGAAACCAGATGATAAGTTTCCAATCTATGATGATCAGACACATTGGAGACACAAGAAACCTAAGGTACTAATTTAACTTTTTGATGCTTGATTTATGATATATGTATTACTTTACTAATTACATAATTAATTTTTGACTCACAGCTTGGTGAAAAGTACGTGAACTCTAACCAGTTTAAGGAAACACAAACTAGAACCATTTCATTACACATATTAGAAAGCTTGAACATAAAACCAAAATACATCGACATATGCTTTTATAAGCATATAACAGTCAACTAAAAGACAGATACTACAACTATTAGGAACCTTGAAGACTTAGTTTATAAAGGATACAACAATGAGACACAAAATCAAGACAATTATCAAACCAAATACTACCAACAACAAACTATCATACACTTTTGCCTTGGACTTTAAAGCATTCATTTCTTGGTAAATTAACTCCATTGAAAGATCTTGAAGTGGTTGTTGCACTGTTATAGCTTCACTAGGTTGATGCACTGTTATACCACCAATATGGTTGGATAGCTCCTGCCTCAGGTGTTTGTTCTCCTCGTGCTAATTGAAGAATAGGTCTTTGTGGTAATCACAAGGTAATTCGTCATCAAGAAAACCATACACTCCACATTTCTAAACATCATTAACTCCAAAAATTTTGAAAACAAAAATTTTAATACTTATGATAATTACTGTAACTAGTAACTTACTCGTTTGGGACAACCCTTAAATCTTCGACCCGGATTCGTGGGAGTCCAAGAAACTTGCTCATAAATTGGAATCTTACAATCACAATGCGTAATTTCACGTATTTCTTTAGGACTATAGAATATCCGTTTTGATCGACATGTTGAACTTGATGAGGGCATATTTTTTTTTAAGAGTAATTGGGTTAGATTGTATGATTTAATTAGATGGAGGAATTAGGGTTTATATGGGTGGTTAAAAAAAAAGTGTGTTTTTATTATTATAAATAAAAAGTGTGTTTTTGAAAGGAACCTACGTGGCTATGTTTACCTGTACACGTGGACTAAACCGTATGAGGAGGTGACATTTTACCCAGTCAATGAAAAAAAACACAACTAAATGGTGCTAAAAGTGAATTTTTTTTGTTTGATACCCTGAAGATAAAACCGTGGCAAGTATATTACTTTTTTAAGTAATTTGCCCTTATCCCCTTCCTTTGTTAGCTTGTACATACGCACCCCGATTGCATCAATATGATTAGGATTTGGCAGCTATGGAGGAGGATTATATAACGTATAGCCATTGCACGACAAGTAAGCTTGTAGCTTGTAAGGGGTCTAGGCGGGAAGTAATCGGAATATATAAATTTTGAAATTATATGCATGACATGGTGATAGGACCATAGAAATATGCTTAGATACATTAACAACAGCAAAATGACATATACATAGAGTTACCGGTTACGAACATCACACTTATTATAATCAGTAGTCATGTAAATTCCTAAATATATACGGAGTATTTCATAGACCTGGATATTTTGGTTAGAAAGGGTACGTAGTTGTGAATTAGCAGTTAATTCTATATTTAATCATAATTAGGGTTTGAATAAACCTGATGATAAACGGAGCAATAAAATGCGGTGCCGCATCCGTCGGAGTGGCGGTTAGGTTCACCGGAGCAACGGCGGCGGCTTCTTTTCCGGCGCACTCCATTTTTTCCGAAGTTGTTGCACACACTCACACAGTGACTTTTTTTTTTTTTTTTTTTTTTAGTTGTTCATTTTGTACCCCTTTGTTATGATACACATTGCACGTTTGCCCCCATTAAATATTAGTCGTGCTAATAAGGTTAATTTTTTCTTCTTTTTTTTTTAGAAACAAGCACGTGCTTGGGACCGGGACATAAGTCCGTGTCCGAGAACTGAACACGAGGCTGATTCGGTTTGCACGAAGTCTTAAGCATTGTTTGTTATCGTATTAAAAACTTTTTTCAATTTTTTTGGGTAATCATAGTTTCCTCAAGTGAGAAAATAAAATAAAAGAAGTGCGTTTGTTTTTTCCTCTTATGTTTGCAAGCAGGAAGAGTGATTGAAAGAAGTGTTTTTTTTTATAGTTTTGAGAGAGAACTGCAAAATACATCCTTGTGGTTTACAGGTTTTGCCATCTTACATCCCTGTCAAAAACTTTTGGCAAGATACATCCCCCGTTAGGCAAACGTTTGCCACTATACATCCCTCATTTACAATGAGGACTAACGGTGCAATTTTTTTCTCCGTTATCTCTTAACGAGACAGAAAATATTACACCGTTAGCCTTCGTGAGCCAAACGTTTGCACCGGTAGTCCTCATTTTGAGTTTTTTTTTCCTTTTTTTTACGTTTTATCCGTTTTTTGTAAATTTTTTCCCGTTTTATATACGTTTTATCAGTTTTTTAACGTTTTTATCCGTTTTTTTTACGTTTTATCCATTTTTTGTCAGTTTTTCCCTTTTTTGTACATTGTATCGTTTTTTTTACGTTTTTATCCGTTTTTTGTCAGTTTTTTTCGTTTTTTATACGTTTTATCAGTTTTTTACGCTTTTTATCCTATTTTTTACGTTTTATCCGTCTTTTGTTAGTTTTTTCCCCTTTTTTGTACGTTTTATCAGTTTTTTTACGTTTTTATCCATTTTTTGTACGTTTTATCCATTTTTATCAGTTTTTTTCCCTTTTTTGTACGTTTTATCAGTTTTTTTTTACGTTTTTATCCATTTTTTTGTACAATTTATCCGTTTTTTGTCAGTTTTTTATACATTCTATTAGATTTTTTACAATTTTATCCGTTTTTTGTACGTTTTATCCATTTTTTGTCAGTTTTTTTTCCCTTTTTGTACGTAAAAAAACTGATAAAACGTATAAAAACCGAAAAAAAACCTGAAAAAAATTGGATAAAAACGTAAAAAAATAGATAAAACGTACAAAAAAGGGGAAAAACTGACAAAAAAACGGATTAAAACATAAAAAAAAACTGATAAAACGTACAAAAAAGGGAAAAAAACTGACAAAAAACGGATAAAACGTACAAAAAACTGATAAAAACGTAAAAACTGATAAAACGTTTAAAAAACGGAAAAAACTGACAAAAAAGGATAAAAGTTACAAAAAACGAATAAAAAGCACAAAAAAACTGATAAAACGTACAAAACAGGGAAAGAACTGACAAAAAACGGATACAACGTACAAAAAACGGATAAAAACGTAAAAAAACTGATAAAACGTACAAAAAAAGGGAAAAAGAAACTGATAAAAAACGGATAAAACGTACAAAAATGGATAAAACCGTAAAAAACTGATAAAACGTATAAAAAACGGAAAAAAAATGACAAAAACGGATACAAACGTAAAAAAACGATAAAACATACAAAAAAGGGAAAGAAACTGAAAACGGATAAAATGTAAAATAACGGATAAAAACGTAAAAAACTGATAAAACGTATAAAAAACGGAAAAAATTGACAAAAAACGGATAAAACGTAAAAAACGGGAAAAAAACTCAAAATGAGGACTAACGGTGCAAACGTTTGGCTAATGAAGGCTAACGGTGTAATATTTTCTGTCTCGTTAAGTGATAACGGAGAAAAAAATTGCATAGTTAGTCCTCATTGTAAACGAGGGATGTATAGTGGCAAACGTTTGCCTAACGGGGGATGTATCTTGCCAAAAGTTTCTGACAGGGATGTAAGATGGCAAAACCTGTAAACCACAGGGATGTATTTTGCAGTTCTCTCTAGTTTTGAATATAAGAGGTAAAAAGGACTTTTTTCATCTTCAATTTTCTTCAATTTTGTAGAATAGTTTTTGTATGAATATCATTTATGTAACTTTTAGACTTTAGATCCACCTATGCTCTCGCAAACATCATTTTGCAGATCAAACATAAAACATTTGAAAAAACAAACAAAAGCATAATTGTCATCAAGCATGAGGAGCTCAAGCCAATAAATGGATTAGCCTGATAAATGTCTTGTTTTATCAAGTTTGGTTCAATCTTGTTGGTTTGTGTAATACCATCTAGGCTTGGGTTCAAAGCTCCACCCAAATCAATCCATATTTTGGGGGTTTTCGAGTTTCTCGGGGTAGTTTTGAAATTGACCAATAACTTGATTAGGATATAGTAATTAAACTAGGTTTAAGTATCAATTTTATCTTATGAATAATTATTTGAGCTTTAATTTTGCCCTATAAAAATCCAAATTTGTTTTAGGGCTCTAAAGTTTGAATGCATCTGTTAATGAATTGGAGGTTGGCAAAATTGGTCCTTCAACTTTTTCTTTTAACTATTTTCACCTCTTTCATAAAATTTTCGCCACTTGTTTAAACTTTTAGATGTTCACTGCCATCGCTTTTAGCCACATTTTCGTTATTGTGATATATACTACTGATGACTTTTAATTCATTGAAAAAGAACCTGTTGGAACTTAATGATCTCATTTTCATTCTGGGGGCATTTTCATTTTCCAACAAAACTGTTGGGAAAATAACATGAGGCCCAACTCTTGTCATCTAAATAAGCATGGCTGAGAATGTAGATGTGGCAAGAGCTTGCATGTTGATATATGCCTAACCGCGACTAATTATACTTTCCAAATTCTACATTTTTTATGATATGCAGCTCAACTGTATCATACAAACCTACGATACATGTTATGTGGCTTCAATCAATACCAAAACCTACGATATATGAAAAACTCACTGAATTTGACCAAAGTCAACAATTTGATACTTAACAAAATTATATCCCAATTAATTTGAAGATATTCGTGCCAATCGTGACTATTCTATGATCTTACTGAATATTATTAAAACATGATCATCTC
The DNA here is from genome assembly GCA_030686995.1 of Artemisia argyi. Lineage (NCBI taxonomy): Eukaryota > Viridiplantae > Streptophyta > Magnoliopsida > Asterales > Asteraceae > Artemisia > Artemisia argyi. Next base: position 186,691,008 of record CM060683.1, on the reverse strand, counting down.
CAACCTCATCAAAGATTAAATGATTTTCATCAGGAATACAGTTTGACTTTATGGTGAAGTCAACTGTATAAACAGAATACTGTGAATTAACTTATCTAACTTCAAAAATTAAACTGATCAAAGTAGATAGCTAGTACACCTTTGTGAGAAGCACATGTACTAGATTATTTCATCCAGTACAGTATCATTTTACAGTAACTCAGTTTGTTATGTAAATTAACACAACTTTTAACCACTAAAAGTCAACTCTGCAGACTTTAGCTAAACATTATTGCATTTCATTTCATCATATATAAATTAGTCGCATTATGTTTCAACCAAAAATAGAATGTCAGATTTTTTTTAATAACAAAAGTGAAAACATATTTTTGAAAGAAAGAAAAGAACAATCCGAATATCATACTTTGACATTGATACAATACAGCTATCTTACGGAAGACTAATGATCCGTCCGGTCTGCTGAAAAAGAAACTGCTGGAGCTTGAAACCGGCTTCAATATTAACGTGCCACTGAGACCTGGTATCGGCAAGAGTATTAGGACACCATACAGATTGACTTTTGCGATGATACAAATACACAGATACATGACGGAAGGTTTTGTTGATGAGCATTATGCCATGTGAAGGCACTATGATCGGTTCCCAATGAAGTGCAGAAATTCTAGCCTAAGCAGATGAAGACAATCAACAACATCAAAAAAGCATGTTGCAACAATAAGCATTTGGTAAGAAAAATAAGTAACATACTATAATGTTTGGATATTTAGAACCGAACATGTTACAAGAAAATGGCAAAGTACCATTGTCAACTACCAAACACTATTGTAATTCTATTAGCAGCGACAATGTAAGTATTATATTCATGACCACTCTTGAATTTCATTCGATAACAAAGATTTTCAGTTTAATAATTTTTCATGTGTAAGAGTGTTGTTGGGTTGTGACTTAGGCTGTTCTTAACCTTGCAATTTTCAAGAACATAAGCATTACAAAACAGGGTAGATGTAACATATATGCATTTTTAAAGTAATGATATGACTAACAGAAAAGATAGAGTAAAAACTTCTTACAATAATTCAATGGGAATTGGCTTGGTGGTCTCTGTATTATTCACGTCTATATGTGCCAGACGTCAAATTCTGAGGTTTCTGAAGACGTAATAATACACAGACCTTTCAACTGAAATATGCTCCATGGAAAATCACTTATGCCAGTGCGTGATATGTTCAACTCCCTCAAGCATTCTAAACGTCCAATATCCTCAGGTAAAGTCTCAATCCCAATACAAAAACGAAGATATAAATGTTTTAGACTTCTTATGTTACAGATGCTGTTCGGAACATCTCGTAAAAGTTTACACTCCATCAGAATTAATGTCTCTAAGCATTCTAATTGGCCAATATCCTCTGGTAACTTCTCAAGATGCCAACAAGATATGATTTCCAGACGTTTGAGATGTTTCAACATACAAATGCTATCAGGAAGAATTTCAATTTTTGTAGACGATAATGTTAGCTCTTCTAAACACTCTAACTGGTCAAGGTTCTTGAGAGCCTCTAGAATACTGCCTTCAAGTGTAAGCTTTCTTACACAATGCAAACTACAGATGCTTCCAAAAAAAATCTCAAGGTTTGTGCAAGCACAAAAACCTACAGATATAAGCCTCTCAAGATTTCCAAATGATGAAGCTTGACCTTCTTTGTAGTAACACGAAAATTTAAACTTCGGAAAATCATTGTCAGAGTGCAACGGGCATACATCTATTGGCTCTGAAATCAGATGTAACTCGGATAAAGAATCATGATGCTTATCAAGCTGCTTGTCAAACCGGAAAGATTTAAACCTCCCAAAACCACTCAAGTCTAAGAAGACAAGTTTTTTGAGACATCCAATGGGAGGATTAAGTTCTACCAAGTCATAACAGCTTTCAAGATTTAACCTTTCGAGATTTGGAGTGAGCCTAAGGTCAAGGGTCCTCAACTTTGAATGACCAAGGTCGAGATATATGAGCTTTAGACTTTCGGCGGGCATTTGAAGTTCTACCAAATCATTACAGCCTTTGAGTATCAGTGTCTCAAGATTAGGAGTACTCCCGAAGTGAAGGGTCTTTAACTTTGAATGACTGAGGCTGACAGATACGAGCTTTGGACTTTCAGTAGGCATATGAAGCTCTACGAAATCATAACATTCGTATATAGTCAACTGCTCAAGATTTGGAGCCAACCTAAGGTCAAAGGTCTGTAATTTTGAACTCTTGAAGGTGAGGAACCTGAGGTTATTTAGAACCTAACATAAGTACAAATGAACAATTAATATTGGTGCAGTGACAAAGCAATAGATATATAGGATCATATAATGAATCATGAGAAACAACATATCAACCATCATTCTACCTTTCCTTCTCCATCTTCCCAAAGTTGAACAATATTGCTGCCATTTATGTCAAGTTGAACAAGATATTTTCCTTGAAATGTATTCGGTAAACTCAGAAAAGGAAATCCAGCCCAACTCATGTATCATAAGGAACTTGGAAGGTATTCGCTAACTTTATCAAATTGAGCAATATTGTCCTCAAAATAATCCTCTTCGAGATCATTGTCCTCAAAATAATCCTCTTCGAGATCATTGTCCTCAAAATAGTCATTTCGGAGATTTATGTGAATAAATCTAAGATCCTTCATTTTTGCTAGACCTTTCATTGCAATTTCAGCACTGAAATCCAGTGATTGGAAGTATAGACATTTTGTTGCTTGGGTACCCTGAAATCAAAAAAATAAAACCCCTTAATTTTTGTAGGAAAACTAAATTTCAAAACTCCAAAAATCACTGAAAACATGATCAAATTGAGAGTGAATGAAGATGATATAAAGCGTTTTGAATGAAGATGATATAAACAAAGAGGAAGATGAGAATTGTTATGTGTTTTTTATTTGAAAATTGACACCAATTTTTATTTTGTCTCACATAATACATAAAAAGACAATAATATCCTTCTATTAAACAGTCAAACATAGATAAACTAACGGAGTTAGAAATTTTGGACCGAACCCGCAATGAACGTTTCATTTTAGACCAAACCTGAAACTTTTGAAACTATTTGACCAAAAATGAAATACCTGGAAAACCACAAGGACCAAAAATGTAGTTAACTCTTAGTTTTATTAAAACATACTAACTTAATTCTTACCAGGTCATTAGTCAATATGTATTCAATTTCCTTTTTAACCCACAATCGGCTATGTGTTTGAGGTTCATCCGGGTGTGACCGACGAACAATATTCCTTCCCATTTCTTGTAAATGATCATGCATCCCCAACCTTTCATCAATAGTTATAAGAGATTTCTCCTCAAGAACTCTTAAACCAGTTTTAGCATGGAATCCACGGCTTTCAAGCACTCGGATTGCTTTGTCTTCCTCCCAACCTCTTAGTAAGCATGCAATATCCAGAAATATTTCTTTATAATCACGCTCAAGACTATTGTAGCTTAATTCCAATTTTTTCAAACTTTCTTCCAACGGAATTGTTTTTAGTCTTTCTATGGCATCTTTCCATTCAATTTCATCTTTACCACATAGAAATGAACCCAAAACTTTTATAGTTAATGGTAGACCAGCCGCATAACGTACAACTTGCATCGATAGCTTTTTGTAACTTTCAATGTCAATCTCTCTCCCAAATGCATACCAACGAAACATGAAAATTGCTTCATCATTCGATAACAAATTGATACCATGAATCAAGTTCACTCTGTGTGCACGCAGCACTTGCTCATCTCTGGTTGTTATGATAATTGTACTTCCCGGCTTGAACCAATTACGAACGGTTAACGCCTCAAGTTGTTCTATGTGATCCACATCATCTAGAACAACTAGAACCTTTCTACTGTGCAAGAACTTTTTCATCATATATTTCCCATCAGAAACACTACTTACTCTAATGTTATTATCATTTAGAACATCTGAGAGTACTTGCTTCTGCAACTTCTTCAAACCCGACAAAGAGGTTTTTGAAATTTCCCTAACATTTTCAACAAAGCTTTGACCCTCAAACTGGATGGATATACGATCAAAGATAGCTTTGGCCAAGGTTGTCTTCCTCGCACCTCCCATCCCCCATATCCCTAGCATGCGAACATCATCAACACTGGTTTCTAAAGATGAAACAACATCGTTTACTCGGGTCTCCATGCCTATTAATTTTCCATCAACATCCGAGTTAATCAACTCTAGTGATATCTTTTCAACAATCTTTTGGATAAATTTAGCTTCATGTCTGTATGTAAAATAAGATTCAATATGCTTGTTAAAAATCCTACTTGAACAATCAATCTAGATAATAACACATACAATTGTATATAAAGTAATGTCATAGAATCAGCTATCTGTTAGATACTAGATGAATAACAGATGGCCGGGTATAAGGTAAATTTTTTCCGGGTCAAAACAGGTTGGGGCTACCCGCAAACACTTCCCTTCAACATCTACAAACTTATAACATACTTGTTTCAATGCATTAAAAACTGCTTTAAGGTTATATGCATTAAAAATGGGTTTTGTCCGTACAATAGCTGTCTACTTTCTCAAATGTACCGATATGGTACGTGTACTATTTTTAATACCTGTATAGGAGGTCTACTTTCTCAAATGTACCGATATTGCCACTTTTTGACCGGCTACCGGTTTGCAACCTGTAAAACAGGTACAAGTTTTATTTTATTGATTTTTTGGACAAAAATGGTCCCTAGTGATTTGTTTCTTTTGCACAATAGGTCCTTTGCGATTTTTTCAAAAATGGTCCTTTGTAATTTGCTTCTTTTGCAAAATAGGTCATTTTTGATTTTTTTTTCAAAAATGGCCCCTTGTGATTTGTTTCTTTTGCAAAATTGGTCCTTTGCGATTTTTTTTTCGTTTTATCCGAAAAAAAAATTCGATTTTTTTTAGAAAAAAAAATGTAAAACGAAAATTCTAAAAAAAAATCTAAAAAATTTTTTTGTGGAAAAACTTTTTTTCCGAAAATAATTTTATATAAAAAGATTTTTCTTATTTCATCTCTAAAAAAATTTTTGAATAAATTTTTTTCGGAAAAAAGTTTTTCGACAATTTTTTTTTCTAATTTTTTTAGAAATTTTTTATTTGGATTTTTTTTTTCTAAAAAAAAGTTTGAATTATTTTTTTGGAAAAAAGTTTTTCCACAAATTTTATTTTATAATTTTTTTCGAAATCTTGTTTTGCTTTTTCTGGATTTTTTTTTCTAAAAAAAATTTTCCAAAGATTTTTTTTGGATTAAAAGTTTTTCGACAAATTTTATTTTATAATTTTTATAAAATTATTTTCGGAAAAAAAGTTTTCCACAAAAAAAAAATATATATTTTTTTTTAATCTTTTTTAAAAAAAAAAAGAATTGTCTTTTTACCTTTTTTTTCTAAAAATAATCGAAAAATTAAAGTCCCACGTACCATATTAGCAGGTCAAAAGGTTACCCACGTACCATATTAGCACGAAACTGAAAGTAGACTTCCTATACAGGTATTAAAAATAGTACACGTACCATATCGGTACATTTGAGAAAGTAGACAGCTATTGAACGGACAAAACCCCATTAAAAATACACCATGTTAAAATATAAATAGTTATTGACCCATTTGAGATGAAACATGTTTTTTTGAAAGCCATTAATTGTGTGTGTGTGTATATATATATATATATATATATATATATATATATATATATATATAACTAGCAAGGAGCTAATAACAACGACCCTAAAACTACAACTACATTGGAACCCACCGGAATCATTCAACCGCAGATCAAAAAGAAGTAAAATCAAAGAATATTGCAAAGATATGATGAAGGAAATACCCATCAAAAGTGTTCAACTCCCAGCCAGCCAAATCAGATGCTTCTTTCAAAGCCTCTCTCCATTTTCTTGCAGCTTTTTCGTCTTTATGTTCTGCAAATGCATCTCCAACTGCCCCAGTTTGTTTGCGAACTTCAGTGGGCTCCAGATCGTAGAACACGGGGTATGCGGTATGCCCAAAACCCTTTCGGCATTCCATAATCTTAACAAGCTCTTCCATGCACCAAGATGAAGAAGCATAGTTTTTGGAGAAGACAATAATGTAAAATTTTGAGTCTTCAATGGCCTTAACAAGCTCATCACTGATCATTTTTCCTTGCTTGATTTTCTCATCATCTTTGTACGTCTCAATACCTTTTTGTGTAAGAGCAAAATAAAGATGATCAACAAAGTTTTTTCGAGTGTCTTCCCCTCTAAAGCTTAAAAAGACATCATACTTGAAGCTGTTTTGAATCAATGAACTTGAAGTGGACGCCATCAAAGTTATAACTGAAAAAAGTACAATATTAAGCTGATCACAAAGAAACTTGGATGAAATGAATAAGCCTAAAGAGGTTATACTAATAATTAAGGTAGTGTTATCAAGACTTTGTAATGATGTTGTTGCTACTAAGGATCAATGGTGAATGTGAACGTGATCTTTTTGTGTGGAAAAACTTTGGATTGAATGAGATGGGGTCACAAAAGACTCTTTGGAATGAATGCTTTTTTGTATAGGCTTGTTTTATTTAATCATTCATCATTGTAGTGGTTATAAAGCATTCCCTTCCTAAATATTTTAATAATTAGTTATTTAAAAATTTCCATATACACAGTCAATAACCAGATATGTATTATTGCCACCAACATATTAATATATAAATGTCAAATATGCATAAAACTTTCACTTAGTAGTTAAGAATTGAATATATCGTACTAGATAATAAAATGAACTCACCTCAATGACTTTCTATATACTCCGTATCTGTTATCTCACTATCAGGTCTTCAAAGTTTCAGAAGTGGGTAGCTTTTAAAACTTGTTTGTTTATGATAGTTATATTACTTATGAAACCATACTAAAAATTTATATATTTTAAACATGATGAGTAGTATCCAAACTTTTTTCATAAAGGATGCAGTTTGAGGTGTAAAAAATTGGGTATTTATTTTGAGGTGTAAAAAAATGTTACAAATGTAAATGGATGCGAGTGTGAACCAGATCAACATTTAACAAAAGAGATCATCACTCACTGAGAGGATTCAAGGATCAATTGAGAGTTCACAGAAAGGTTAAAAGCGTATCCATGAGGTTCACAGATCAATCAAAGGTGGTGTTTACGAAAGGGTTAAGATCCTATCCAGAGGGTTTATAACTCTCGAGAAGGCCCAAGGTTGCATCCGAGATTCCGAGGGGTCATATATAAAGGCCCAAGGTTACATAAATTTTCTATTAAACAAGTTCCAGTGGGTGCATTGCATATGTGACCTGTAACAATAATTTATGGACTCATTGACTAACTTTGACACTATGTTAGGAGCAAGCTTTTTATTTATTTATTTTATTTATTTATTTTTTTTTTTAGTTTTTTAAGACGATGAGCAGTGAGCAATTAGCTTTTTGATTTTTAGTATTCGTTTGGTAAAAGAGCGGTAAACTTTGCTATTTTTTAGGAAAGCTCATGCTCATTTTTCCAATGCTTCTCTAAGAAGCTATGAGCAGTGAGCTGTGGCTACAGGTCACAGCTTAGCTACTGCACACTGCTACCACTTACAGCTACTTTTGCCAAACATAGTATAAACTTTGAGCAAATAAATAAACTTTCTATTTTACCGGGTCATGATTTTGACCCGCTTTCCACCCAAATCAATCAAATATTTTGGGTTTTCGAGTTTCATGGGGTAGTGTCGCAATAGACCCATAACTTGATTAGAATATAGTAATTAAAAGAGCTAATTCCATAAATCCCCACAAGTACAAGTCCACTCACTCTATCTACCCCAAAAATTTCACTTTTCTTCTTCAAATACCCCGGTGGCGACCCTCTCCCAATGCAACTCTCATATAATTGTGACATGTGTCCCTATGAAGTGTCCCCACTATGTACTTTCATGGTCCTACTTAGGCTATTATTTTCTTGGGCGACTTGGCCTTATATTTTTGGGCGACATTCCTTGTTTTGTCTTCTACCCAAAAAGTATAGTATTTTTTTTAATTATTTTGTAGTACACATTTCTTTGGCAACTTGATCCCACCCATGTACATTCTTGGGCGACTGGTTAAGTAGGTTTTAATTTTTTATTATATAAGTACAAAATACATACTTTTATACAAAGAATGTATTTAAACTTTTATACTTTTATACTTTTATACATTTATATAAATTACTTTTATACATTCTTGGACCATGGTTTTAATTCTTGGATCACTGTATGTGGGGTCGAACGCTTATATTCTTACCTATGTGATAACAAAACCATGATCGATGTTCTCATATCTGAAGCTGAAGACCAAGAAACTCTCAAACATGATATACAGACCTTCACGTCGATGATTGTACCACTTTTAGATGAGATACACTCAATTTTGGTGAGCTTCTTGTTAATTATCTATGATAAAACACTAATGCTGGAAGAATCTTGTAATTTCAATATTCAAATTCAAGTATTCATCAATACTGTTTTTATATATACTATAGGGAACCTTCGAGCTGGACAAGCTGAAGGCAACATAAAGAATGAAGCAGTATAAAAGTTTAAATACACACACTTTTATACATTCTTGGACCATGGTTTTAATTCTTGGATTACTTTTGCGTTTTAATTATTTGTATTTGTATAAAAGTAATTTATATAAATGTATAAAAGTATAAAAGTTTAAATACATTTTTTTGTATAAAAATATATACTTTGTACTTATATAATAAAAAATTAAAACATACCTAACCAGTTGCCCAAGAATGCACATGGGTAGGACCAAGTCACCCAAGAAATGTGTACTACAAAACAATAAAAAAAGACTACTTTTTGGGTAGAAGACAAAACAAGGACAGTCGCCCAAGAATGTAAGGCCAAGTCGCCCAAGAAAATAATAGAATAAGTAGAACCATGAAAGTACATAGTGGGGACACCTCATAGGGACACATGTTAAAATTATGTGAGAGTTGCCCAAGAATTTTTGGGAGAATGTCGCCCCGGGGTAATTGAAGAAAAGTGAATTTTTTTGGGTAGATAGGGTGAGTGGACTTGTATTCTTGGGTTATTTAACTAACGACAGCCCTAAAGGTTGTGGTTAACAACAATCTTTTCATAAAATTATGTGATATTAAGACATTTTGAGAAACCTAACTCCTTATTTTTCGTTAATATGACCAATTGTAAATGTGAATTGTATTTGTATTTGAGAAATACTAGGAAGTGGATAATGATTTTTAATGATTTTATTTGGACATTGTATATTGTCTTAACATAAAATTTAGTAACAACAACCTTAAGAGTTGCCATTAGCAAAATCCTTTAAAGAATTACCTCTAATTAAAATAGGTTTATTAAAACATGATCATCTCCAACCTCATCAAAGATTAAACGATTTTCATCAGGAATACAGTTTGACTTTTATGATGAAGTCAAGTGTATAAACAGAACTTAAAGAAAATTACGTTTTTTTCATCAGGAATACGATTTTCATCACTTTTTTTTTAAAACATAACTTTAAGACAATTAGTTCATTGTATTATAATCTGATTGGTATTTTATGAAGTTAACACTCAGTTTTTTTGGCGAGTACTTTTGGCAATAAAACATCCAACTTTCTGTTTATCACAAATTAACCAACATAGAATGTTAATTCATATATGAATGAGCATGATTGTTTGCCATTTACATGCATATAAAGTTTTAATCGCCCTTATTTGACTGATGTTCATAAACATTCTCAAATTTCTTGCAATTATAAAGTAAAACTACAGAAAACCATTGTCAACCAACATTTAGAAAGAATATCCCAAAACATCACTCACAAAAACTAAGAAGCACGACCAGGACACTTACCGCGGCATGATAATAAGCGTAATACTACATGAAGAGTGACAAAATTTGTAATAGCGTAGTCTGCAATTGTAAGTCCGTCATCGAGGTTCTTCCCTGCATAGATGAGCCTCATGTCCGAAGGGTAGCCTGGTTTCCTGTCCTGGATCATCGCCTTCACATTACGTATAGTGTCTGATCTGTCAACTATCAGTGCGATGGTTTTTCCACCCAGCAACTTCACAAATACTTGCAGCTCACCTCTCAACCTCAGCTCGAGATGGAGGGTCGCATCTCTCTGGATGTTGTAGTACGCAAGTGTACGACCATCTGCAAGTGTACGACCAGCAAAAATTAACTTCTGCTGGTCAGGAGCGATTCCCTCCTTGTCCTGAATCATGGTTTTCACATTGTCGATGGTGTCAGAGTTGTCGACAACCAAAGTAATGGTCTTGCCAGTGAGGGTTTTGACAAAGATGTGCTTACTACCGCCAGCGGGGTGGATCAGATAGACTGTGGATCGACTTCTTTTGGATGTTGTAGTAGGCTAAAGTACGACGCTCCTTAAGCTGTTTACCGTCATATATCAACCAGCTTTGTTCATGTGGCAGGATTCCTGTCTTGAATTTGACCTCAAGCTTAACTTTGTCAACTGTGTCATTGCTCTTGACGTCAAGAGTGAAGGTTGTGATGGTCTTACCAGAGACAACCTTCACGAATATTTGCATCATCAGTGGATTAAGAAACACCATAAGATAACGTGAATAATACAGTTATTATATATACGTCCACTTAAGAATTGCTCAAAGAAATACAACTAATTAATGTAGTATGTCAAATCTGATGAAGCCTCTAATAGCAACTGAATACAAAGATTGGGTTGTTGTAAAGTAACAACTTTGTTCATGTACGTCCGGTTAAGTATAACAAACCAAACACGAATATCTAATTATAATCAACCAAATTAAATTCCTTGTGCACTTGACCCAAGCCCTTTTGGTCTAGTGGTATGTGAGTTACCCACCAACCGAGAAGTTGTGGGTTCAAGCCTCGCTGAAACATTTGTGAGATATATTGTGAGATATGGCGTGAAAAAATTGTCGCTCACTGAAAAAAAATTCCTTAGTGCATTTGAAATATATAGGCCTTGCTAGTGGTCGTGTATGATTGTAACAGCCATTTTAAAAAGGGAAAATTGTCCAGAAATACATCAAACTTGCCACCTTTTGCTTTTGTATACCATGAACTTTTTTTTTTCCTATTGTCTACACGAACTTTCTTAATCTTCCTATTGTATACACGAACTTTCTTAATCTTCATATTGTATACATGAATCTGACGTGGCATGAAGTTAATTACATAAATTTACATGAATCGTCCCTGTGGCTCAAAACAATTACAACATTCGTCCTTAAAACAATTACATAAAAGGTCCCTGTAACTCAAGAGTTAAAATATTTGCATCGTTAGTCCTCATTGAGTTAAAATATTTGCATCGTTAGTCCTCACTGCCACCCACCGCCGCCACCACCATCGCCGCCCACCACCGCCACCCACCAACACCCACCGCCACCACCACCACCTCCACCCACCACCGCCACCACCACCTTGTGGAATGAAGTTTGCAGATTTCCTGGAGATTATAAAACTTAATAATTCACAAAAACCATAAGACTCCGTTAGAAAAACAAAACTGGTAAAATTTCCAGGTTTTTACACGTGACGCCGTCAAGAGTTAACTCGTGACGCCGTCAGAAGTGACCTGCAGAAATTCTTATGTTAAGTTTTCGGAAAATTTCTGAAAAAACTTGGTCCTACTTCCTGGAAAATCCTGCAAAACTTCATTATGACTCAATACAAGCATTTGACTCTAACAAATACGAATATACATGTTCATTTAATATTGTGGAGAATCATGATCGGTTTGGTTCTTAAAAACATATTTGGGGTTTCCCCTTACACTTATCTTTTGCAAAAATACTTTTAGGTGGAGTTAAGACTAGGCCAAAACAACAAAGTAAAGTATTTCCACTATTTAGTTTAGAAACATGATCTACCGACAATAAAAATAAAGCATGCATACGGAAGCAAATAACAAACAAACAAAATAAAATCACACAAAACATGGGTTGCCTCCCAAGAAGCGCTTTTCTTTATTTACGAGTCTTGTAGCTAGATTCAAGGTCATGGGTTACTACGTGACCTCATCATTGGTTCCACTCTCCGATTGTAGATATTCTTTGTAGAAATCAATCACCTTTTTCTCAACCGCCCCCATAATCTTTTGGGCAAATTCTTTATCGACTTTATACCTTGGTCCAAGGGCCAAGCAATCTTTGTAATAAAGACTCCTTTTTTCCCATACATAATCCATGCCCTTTTTCTTATCCTCTTCATTGATGTCCTCAAAAGCACCAACGTTGTCCTTATCAAACCGGGATATAAAGCGAAATTCTTTCATCCTATTAGGCATCCTATAAGTGATTCTATCGGCGTTACTTGCAAATCGGATCGTTCCTTCTATCTCATCATATTCCAACTTAGACTCCTCAACAAACGGTTTGCCAAACACAACATTTGATAACCGACAATCAATAACATTAGCAAGATCTTCCACAATCATAAAGTCGGTGACAAAAGTGAAATTACCAACAAATACATGGAGACCTTTGACTCTCCCGACAAAGTTACAAACTCCACCGGGGTATTTGGGCTCTTTTCTAGGTTCAAGTCTTGTTTTCACTATATCATTATAAACAGTTGAGGACATAATGTTGATTGGAGATTTAAAGTCAATGTAAGCATTGCTAATGTGCCTATACCCAATCATACATGGTATCTTAGCATTCTTAGGATCGCCTCTCTTTATCTTAGGTTCAATTATAGTGAAAGGAGATCGCGGGTTATCAATAAGATTATTATAATATGCAATCTCCTCCTTAGTGGGGTATAGATTAAAATAGTCATTAAGCTTCGGATCTATTTCCCCCTCTTCAAGTCCCTCAATAACATTCACAAAGTCATTAGGCCCTAGGTCCTCATTTGAATACAAGGCGGTCGCTAGGTTACTAAATGCATGTTCGAGCTCAACCTTAATCAAACTATTAAGCTCCCTAAGTTCCCTAATCTCACTCTCAATTTGTTCACGTAACAAAGCCACTTCTCTAGGGGAAAGGGGTGGATTCGCGTTTTCCATAATGGTCAACGGAACAGTCAATGAATTTAATTTACTAACAAAGGCACAAAGAAATAAGATAGACTAAAGAAAACCTAAAATAAAAATAAAATCTCACTAGAAAGGAATCTAGCAAGTAGACCTAATAAAAAGAAATTCTAACCTAGACAATAACTATTCCCCGGGCTGCGGCGCCAAAAACTTGATACGTGGGAATCGCACCAGGCTTTACCTCTCAAGGGATCTTGAGAAGCTTACAACCCCCACCAGGCAGTGTACCTGATCGTTGTAGTATAGTATAGTGAAAAGTACCGGGGGATTGATCGTTCAGCTAGGAATAGTATCGCTAGGATTAGAAAACCTAAATACTAGTTCTAAAGGTGAGGGATGATTATTTTTGTATTTTTATATTTTTTAAAAAGCAAGTAAAAATCTCGGGTTTGAAGGATTTGGGCGGAATTAGTTGCTAGTCAACTAACCCAATACTAAAGATGCAATCAAAATAAAATATTAAAAATGAAAATAAACTAAATTATACTAAGGTTGTGAGCAATAAGTGGAGAAAATGTGTTTACTTAGATTTCACTACTCCCTAGATATCTTTTACACGTTAATTACTTGTTATAGTTGCGTGGATGACGGATTGTATTCCTTAATACCATTCATGGGGTGGCGCATTTAATTCCCCAATCCTATGAGTGCCTACTTCACTCCTATGTCGAGCCGGCTAAGAAGCTCCTAACATGGGATCATTAGAATTTACTCATGCATTAAATACAACCAATAAAACCTAGTGCACGTCAGTTCATGTTTCCTAAGACGTTCAAGCATGTTACCATTTGGAGATCTGCTAGTTTTCTTAAGCCTAACATCGAAATCATTCATCCAATACAACCATAAACAAGTAATCAACACATAATTAACATCTAGGTTTCATTAGATCCAAGCAAACACAAGAGAGATCTAGCCTAGTATGACGAAATTAAGACAAGAACAAGATATAGACAACCAACACATAGACATATTGATTGAATTAAAAGAATACTTATCTCAATTACACATGAAAGGTATCAAGGGCTTAGAACCCTTGAAAAACCTGTAAAATTCGCACCAAGTTCGTACTTAGGGTTTCTCCAAAACTTCTATCTTTTTAATGTGAAAATTAGAAAACTATATATAGGAAATAGGGTCTGACGGCGTCAAGACAACTCTTGTGACGCCGTCATCTCGCCGCCAAAATATTTCTCGGACTGCCTTGATCTACTTTTGCCGCCGTCATGTGTTATGCATTTCCAGGCCGTCATGAATTTAACTCTTGACGTCCTACTTCGTGACGCCGTCAAATCTGTACTGGGTCGTCATGGAAATTACTCTTGACGCCGTCAGAAATTCCTTCTTGACGCCGTCACCTACTGTTCCCAGCAAGGAAAATTAAGACTTTGGCGTTTTCTTCACTTTTATGCTCCAAAAACGTCCGAATTGCTTCATTTTCTAGATTTCTCTCCCAAAGTACCTAAAATCACAAAAGGAACGATTTAGGGCAATATTTGATCAAATAAATTCAATTCCGGGCTTAAATGACCTCCTAAAAGTGGTTCATTTTTCGCCTCATCAGTTGTGAAGTTGATAGATTTAAAGAAGTTGTGTAGAAGTTGTGACTTAGGTGTGACGAAGTTGTGGTGTGAAAAGTGGTGTGTAAATTGGTGTGTACGGTTTTCTCCGCCATAAGGGAGCTTGTTGATATAGTGAAGAAAACTCTCGAGTTAGGTGCTCGGGGAGTGGAGTAGGGCAAGGAAGGTGTCCTTGTAGCCGAACCACTATAAATCTCTTGTCTCGCGGTTCGATCTTTCCATCTCTTACTTATTTCATTACTTATCATTGTTATATATTGTGTATTGTTAATTGTTTATATTGTACAAGACTTGAGATCACATATTATCGAATCTAAGTTTTCAAAAACTAAGTAAACTCTAAAACTATCTTTTATAACGAATTAAAAAGACGTAAAACTATTCAACCCCCTTCTAGTTTTCCACAATTGGTATCAGGAGCCACGTCTAGCAAGATTTTTAAAATATATTGTATTTTAAAACTTGTAACGATCTATGGAATCTGAAAAATATTTAGAAGGGCAATCTATGCAAAGACCACCACTATTTGAAAGTGATGGATTTTTATATTGGAAAAATAGATTCGAAACGTATGTGAAATCAAAAGATCTTGATCTTTGGCATATTATTACCTTTGGTGATTTTCCTCCTATTCAATATAATGTGGAAACTAAAATGAATGAAATTGTATCTTTTGAAGAACAAAATGATGATTTGAAAAAGAAATTAGCAAAAAATAATGAGGCTAAAATGGTAATTTATAATGCGTTACCACGCAAAGAATATGAAAGAATTTTTATGTGTAAAACCGCCAAAGAAATTTGGGATTCTTTACTAATTACTCACCAAGGTAATAGCCAAGTCAAAGATAATAAAATAGATCTTCTTGTACAACAATATGAACAATTTACGATTCCGGAAGAGGAATCAATTGATAATGCTTTTGCTAAGTTTAACACTATCATCACAAGTTTAAAAGCACTTGATGAGACATTTTCTAGTAAAAATTGTGTTAGGAAATTTCTTAGGGCATTGCATCCAAAATGGCGAGCTAAGGTCACGGCAATTGAAGAATCAAAGAACTTGATGACGTTATCACTAGATGAACTAATTGGCAACTTGAAGGTTCATGAAGAAATCATAAGAAGAGATTCGGAAACGGTCAAAGGCAAGAAAGAACAAACCAAATCCATTGCTCTAAAAGCCAAAAAGGAACCTAGTGATGATGATGATTCAAGTGACGAAAGTGAAAACGAAGAATATGCAATGGCCGTAAGAGAATTCAAGAAGTTCTTCAAGAGACGAGGAAGATTCACTAGATCATCATGAGACGAAAGAAAAGCATTCCAAAGGAATAGAAGTGACAACTACGGAAAAGCTTCTAAGGCTTTAGCAGACGACCGGCTTTCGACTTTTTGAAGGGAGTTCTAACGATCGTAGCGTAGGCCTAGTTGGGAACTCAATGAGACTTTCCAGCTCGAGGCTAGAAGCTACCAACACTTTAATACAAACAAAAACAGAAATCGGAAAAATGGTTACGGTTACGGAAACCAGAGAAAGTCGGGAACCACCGGTTACCTTTTGAATCAAAGTAGCGACGAGCCGAGTATTACGACTACAGGGGGAGAAGCAAAGCTTCGATTCTTCACGGAAGAGAATAAAGGATTAAGGACTAAGCTCTGTAAACAAAAAGAAGATGTTGGTTTCTCACATAGACTTTAGTGAGTAGTGAGTAGTGAGCTGGTTGAGATAGGGCGACGCCGTTCGCTTGCTAAAGCGTAAACTGCTCGTTTTTCCTTCCCCGCGAGTATAGCGCGGAGTTGGACACTTTTTTTGAAGCGTGATGCTGATAAGTCCGCTCGATAAGAAAGACTTGCTCACTTCTTCATCTGTGAGATGATAATATTTTCAAAATTTTACCCCTTGCCCTTGAACGATAGAAGAACTACTTATCTTCTCTTAGGTAGCGGTCGATCGGTTCGCATCACAGTAACAGCTATGAGATAGCCGCCCTCTACCCCACTCTTTTCAGTCGCGCTATTTCATAGCATCAAACTCTATGTGGAAGTCCAAATCATCTCATTGGCGAATGTCTAAAGCCACCGGGTTATGAAAATCAAGGTGTTTTTGTTAGTGGAACATGGAGTGATAGTGACAAAGAAGAAGTTGAAAAGCCAAGAGACGAAAAGTGTTTTATGGCAAACGAAACCGACGAAATATGTTTAGGAATTGACTTGGAACCTGACGAATGGATCAAAGATAGCGGATGTTCGAGGCACATGACGGGGAACCGCAAGCTATTTTCTACATACAAGGCATACAATGGAGGTAACGTTATTTTCGGTAGTGACTTACGTGGAAAAATCATTGGCAAAGGTACGATTTCTCAAGACTCACTTACTATTGAAAATGTAGAGCATGTAGATAAATTAACATATAACTTGCTTAGTGTAGGACAAATATGTGATAATAAATGTAGAGTCACATTTACCGAAGAGGATAGCGAAATAGTTAAGAATGGAAAAATTATAAGTAGAGGAATTAGGAAAGGTGGCATATATGTTATGAAACTAGGAAACAAACCTGAGGATAGGATATGCCTAACGACCCTAGAAGAAAACTCTACATTGTGGCATAGGAGATTAGGACATGCTAACATGCAACAAATACAATCTTTGGCCTCTAAGGAATTAGTTAGAAATTTGCCTAACCTAAAATATGACAAGCATTTTTGTGATGCATGTAAAATTGGAAAACAAGCTCATGCTAGTCACAAAGCTAAGAATATAGTATCCACTACTAGGTGCCTAGAATTATTACATATGGATCTTTTTGGTCCATCCGCTGTGCGGAGCTATGCAGGAAACAAATATACCTTAGTAATAGTAGATGACTACTCACGATATACGTTGACTAGGTTTTTAAGTGACAAAACCCAAGCCTTTGAAAAATTTAAAATATTTAGTAAAATGATTCAAAATAAATTAGGATGCTCAATAGTTGCCATTAGGACGGACCATGGTAGGGAATTTGATAACAAAGTACAATTCGGAAAATATTGTGAGTTAAATGGAATATCTCACAATTTCTCCGCTCCTCGTACTCCTCAATCAAATGGCGTAGTAGAAAGAAAAAATAGGTCACTATAAGAAATGAGTAGAACTATGTTAAATGAACAATCCATCCCACAAAAATTTTGGTGTCACGCCGTAGATACATCAACTTATATTTTAAATAGGGTATCAATTAGAAGAATTCTAGGAAAAACTCCTTATGAGTTATTAAGAGGTAGAAAACCAAACTTAAGCTACTTTAGGGTATTTGGAAGTAAATGCTATATTTTAAACACTAAGGACTACCTCACTAAGTTTGATCCAAAATCATATGAAGGAATATTTTTAGGATACTCACAAAATAGCAAAGCATATATAATACTTAACAAACACTCCATGAAAGTAGAGGAATCACTAAATGTAACATTTGATGAAACACCACCACCTCCTAAAACATTACCTTTAGAAGATGATGATTTAGTCGAAGATGAAGCTATTGAGGTTAGTAAAACAAAACCCATAGGAAATGATAATGAAGACATTCACTTAGAAAATAACAAAACTGTTAATATTAAAGAATCTAGATCACATCCAGTAGATAATATAATAGGACATCTTAACCAAAGAACCCTTAGGTCACAAGCCCAAGATAAAAACAATTTCCTTTGTTTCCTCTCAGCAATAGAACCTAAGAATATTAGCGAGGCTTTAAAGGATGAAAGTTGGGTTATAGCTATGCAAGAAGAATTAAATCAATTTAAGGCAAATGATGTTTGGGAATTAGTCCCAAATCCAAAGGATATGACCATCATAGGAACCAAATGGGTATATAGGAATAAGTTAGACGAGAATGGAATAGTTACTAGGAATAAAGCTAGGTTAGTTGCCCAAGGTTATAATCAACAAGAAGGAATTGATTATGACGAAACTTATGCCCCCGTAGCTAGACTAGAATCGATTAGGATATTACTTGCGTATGCTTGCGCCCTAGATTTTAAGTTACTCCAAATGGATGTAAAAGTGCATTCCTTAACGGTTCTATCAATGAGGAGGTATATGTGGCACAACCTCCAGGTTTCATTGACTTCGCAAAACCTGATTATGTTTATAAGTTAAAGAAAGCTTTGTATGGACTCAAACAAGCTCCCAAAGCTTGGTATGATCGACTAAAAGCTTTTCTTATTAAACATGATTATTCCATGGGAATGGTAGATAACACTCTTTTCACTAAAAGGAAAGACCCAAATCTCATCATTGTCCAAATATATGTTGATGGCATTATATTTGGATCGACTTGTCAAGACATGTGTGATGAATTTGCCAAAATCATGCATGATGAGTTTGAGATGAGTATGATGGGTGAACTTGACTTCTTCCTAGGATTACAAATAAAACAATTAGAAGATGGAATATTTTTTAACCAATCTAAGTACATTAAGGAAATGCATAAGAAATTTGGCCTAGAAGACTCAAAACCCATGAAAACTCCCATGTCTACGGAGGTAAAGCTCACAAAGGACGATGAAGGTGAGTCCGTAGATAACACCAAGTATAGAGGAATGATAGGTAGTTTACTATACTTGATGGCAAGTAGACCCGACATCATGTTTAGTGTCTGCCTTTGTGCCCGTTTTCAAGAGGATCCCAAAACCTCTCACCTAGAAGCGGTTAAGCGTATCTTCCGATACGTTAAAGGCACTATACACTTAGGATTATGGTATCCTAAAGAATCCGGCATAGAAACCATCGTCTATGCGGATTCGGATCATACGGGAGACTACGTAGATAGAAAGAGCACTAGCGGTATTTGCACATTTATGGGATGTTGTCTAACGTCTTGGTTTTCGAAGAAGCAAACCGCTCTTGCTATTTCTACCGCCGAAGCCGAATATGTAAGCGCCAGAAAGGCATGTCAACAAGCACTATGGATGAAACAAGCTCTCGTAGACTATGACATTAGGTTAGAAAATGTCCCCATTATGTGCGATAACAAAGGTGCGATAGATTTAAGTAAAAATCCGGTGCAACACTCTAGGACTAAACACATAGAAATACGTCACCATTTTCTTAGGGATAATGTACAAAAAGGAAATATATCTACAGAAAAGGTTGCATCGGAAGACAACATTGCGGATATATTCACAAAACCCCTTAAGCGTGAATTATTTAACCACTTGCGTTTAGGATTAGGAATGATGGAACAAGTTGACTAAATTATATTGAATTAATTAAAATTTATACTTGCATGAAATTTATTTTTCTTCCATTTCACCTTTTCTGAGTCTAGGAATCTATTTCGCACAAAACTAAAGATTGAGAAGATTTATTTTCTTTGCATAAACCTTTTTGTAAAACTCAATCAATTTTCTCTAAAAATTATTCACACAATCTAGGAATCACATGAAGATCATTTTCCTTGCATTGTTGACTAATTCTAAAAACATTGTCTTTCAAAATCATGCATAAACTCTCACATAAATTGTCAAGGTATATAATATAATATGTGTCTTTGACATTCATGATCGAGCAAAAATTGAATCAAGGAGATCATTTGGATTGTTTCTTAGGATCGTTATTTCTTTTTGCATCTAGGAGTCGAAAGAATCACAACTCCACATTTGTTGCATATAGACACTCACTAGAACAAATTCACTAATAATGGTGTCATCTTGATCCATCACTAGTTTTTCACTCACTAATTGCCTTTGCCTTTAATCTAAGATAGGTGCCTTAGGAAGCTTAAGTGTGCTTGCCTTTACTTACCTCCTATTGCTTATTATGTGTTGATTATTTGCTCTTTTGCCTATGTGTTTTTGCATGCATGCTATATCTTGATTAGATTAGATTCTATATTGCCTAAGAGAATTGAACTTGCTTGAATTCTAATCCAAACACATAACCTTTCTGCAAATTTTCTGCCAAAAACCCAATTCTGGCAACCTGGAAATCACCAGATGGGCGGCCCCCTTAATTTTGTAAGGCGGCCCCCTTAATCATTAAGGGGACCGCCCCCTAATTAAGGGGACCGGCCATCTGATGGTCGGGTTTACAGAATCTTTTCTGCTTTTTAGCCCATTTCAACCTACATTTCCCAATTTTCACCAACACAATTTGTCCTAATCTCCCAAACAAACTTTATCCATCCATAAATACACAAATCTTACACTATAAATACCCCGAATCCTCAAAACTCTTTACTCATCCCTTCATGGCTTCTCCAAACAAACCCAAATCAAAAGCCTCAAGGCTTGCAAGAATGACGGAAAAACCCGTTTAGTAAAGAAAAAGCCCTAGAAACAAATCCATCATAACAAATGAAGTTGGAAGTCATTCAACACCACCAACCACTTACTTCCCAAACTTTCCACCAAATTCACAAGGACATTCATTTGATCCTACTTACAAACCATACAACATTGGCCAAACATCTTCCTTCATGCCAAATCACTCACCTCTTCCTCCAATCACTTGTAATGATCCATACAAGTTTGATCAACCATCCCACTACAACTCCAACTACACAAACCCAATTCATCCATATCAACACAATGACTTCCTCCACATTACCACGGAAAAGCAAAAGTTCCGTGATGAAATATCACAAATCAATGATCTTCGTGATCTCAATGCCATGCATCTTGCACAACGCAACAAAGGGCAACCTCCATCATCACCCTACAACAATTGCCTTCCTCACGCTCTCAACTTGGATCAAGTTACAAACCACACTCACTATTGCCCTTGTTGCATCTTTCTCCAAAAAAAAAATCCTTTACTTGAGTGAAGATATTTCTTGGATTGAATATCTCCTCACTCGACCTCATCCCATTCCACCCCTAACATGATACAATATCATAAGGGCCACCTCTTCCGCTCCATACCTCACTCCATATCCCTCTCCATCTAACAACTAAGCTTTATGCTTATGTTATCCTTCAAGCAAATAAAACAATCAACCATGAGTTGCAAGCAAGTCCAAGTGCTCTTTCTAGGCAATATAGGACTATGTCTTTTCATTTGTTTTATTATGATTAATATGCCTTAAGCATATTAAATGTTGTAATGCTTTCTATGATGCTTGAATGAATCTATTTTTATAACTATTGCTTTGCATGTATATTTGCCTTGCTCTCATCTAATATTTTGTGTAGCCAAGATTTCCATAGCTCATTCCCTTGGTGCTCTCAAATGAGGGGGAGTATACATCAAGGGTGAGTTTTAACCTTTTTGATTTTACAAAAAGGGGGAGAAGAGAATGTTAAACTCTAAATTCTTGTCTAAAAATTATTTTTTAGACCTAATGAGTTTAAGGTTTTGTAATCATCAAAAAGGGGGAGATTGTTGACATAAATAATGTCTTAAAACATTGTTAGCATATTAACAATGTCTCTATGTTTTGATAATTACAAAGCATAAACTCATTAATCTAAAACTTATGACGTAAACAAGTTTTTAGTGCTTAATATTTATCTTTGCTTCCATATCACTTAAGGTATGAATAAACAAAGGGTTTATTACATTTCATAATCAAAGAAAATTTTTCTAATCACTAGAATTTTTATAAAATGTATTAAACATCTTATATCTTTTACAAAATTACTTTTGGAATTAAAAGAATATGTTTAATTCATTATAAATATATGATTTCAAATTTCCAACCAAAAATGGCAAATTCTATCCAGAAAAATATTCCCCACTAAAAGACAAGAAAAACCAACGTTCTGAAGGGGCGGCCCCCATAATTCCTTAGGCGGCCCCCTTAATCATTAAGGGGACCGGCCACTAATTAAGGGGACCGGCCACGCTCCAGAACAATATTTTTCTCCCCTATAAATACTGGTTCACTCCTCAGAATTTTCTCACCTTTTGCACTTCTAAACTTTCTGATCTAGATCCAAATCTCTATTCTCTTATCCTTTTATCATAAGTGTATAATTCTTTGTTTCAAAGTGATCCAACCTTCATCCTCTCAAGTGCAAGAGAAGAATACTTCTATCCCTCAAGACAAGAAGTATTACAACTTGTTATGATCTTCACATCCAAGTTGTTGGTGCATCATCAAAGATCATTTACATTATTCTTTTAGAAGATTGTTGTGAATATTTGATTGTAGATAGTTGTGCTAGATATAGATTGTGTGATTAGTTAGTAGCTTGGTGTGAAGAAGAAAAGTTAGGAACTAGATTAGTGTGAAGAAGATAGGTATGGAGTAGTTAGTTGTGAAGTTGATAGATTTAAAGAAGTTGTGTAGAAGTTGTGACTTAGGTGTGACGAAGTTGTGGTGTGAAAAGTGGTGTGTAAATTGGTGTGTACGGTTTTCTCCGCCATAAGGGAGCTTGTTGATATAGTGAAGAAAACTCTCGAGTTAGGTGCTCGGGGAGTGGAGTAGGGCAAGGAAGGTGTCCTTGTAGCCGAACCACTATAAATCTCTTGTCTCGCGGTTCGATCTTTCCATCTCTTACTTATTTCATTACTTATCATTGTTATATATTGTGTATTGTTAATTGTTTATATTGTACAAGACTTGAGATCACATATTATCGAATCTAAGTTTTCAAAAGCTAAGTAAACTCTAAAACTATCTTTTATAACGAATTAAAAAGACGTAAAACTATTCAACCCCCCTTCTAGTTTTCCACACTTTTTGTTTTTATTTTTTTATCAAAAAACTTTTTATTTCTTTTGTTTTTCTTTTTATTAAAACGTTACGTTAATCGAAAACCGTTTCTTTCAAAACCACGCGCGACGGTACGGGAAAGAAGAGTGTTTCTCTCTTCAGCTAGCAATTTAATGTCTTAGCTTCCGTATTTCCCGCTTAATCGGTTGTAGTAATTGAAATAATCCGATAAACAATTAATTTCACGTTTTTGTTATATTGTGAGACTTTTTTGGTTTACAACGCCCTCCCTTCCACGGGAGAGTCGAGGCTGTACCTTTAATTTTTTTTTTTGGTATTTTTGTAAACACTTTAGGAAAAGTGTTTTGAATTTTTGAATTTTTATATTTTTATAGAAATATATATACAAAATAGAGGAAGACTTAACAAAACACGATTTTTCAAAACAATTATTCAAAAACTCACTTCGACCTTCCCCGGCAGCGGCGCCAAAAAATTGATGTGTGCTCAATTATAGTATATATTTATTTTCCGAAGAAATACTTAGGAAAGTATTTCCCGGGTCGTTCTCCCAACGAAGGTTCGAATGGAATTTCGAATAATCGAATTGGGAATCGTGTAGTGAAAAGTGAATAGTGAGAAGTGATGGTGAAATTTAAAATATGAAAAGGAATAGTGAATTATGCAAAGAGTACAAGCTATATATGCACAAAGGTCTAAAATTAGAAAATGGAAATGCAAACGCAAATTTTAACGTAACGTACGAAATAAAACGCGACTTATATACTAAAAATGATCCTACAAATGTGGAACAAATTTCTAAAAATCTTAAACTATTAAAAAGAATTTTGAGAAAAAGAAAAATATTTTTTTGAGTTTTTATTTATCTATACTACTTATAATGGCTCAATGGTCAAAGTGAAATGTGGAAAACTGAAATTTCAGTCAATGCCCATTTTACCCTTGTACAATTGAATTGGTCAATGCAATTATAAAACTGAATTCGTGAGTCAATATTAAGTTAATTTTGGAAACAATTGAACATGTCGGGAAAATGAGAATACAATTTTTTATATATAGAAATGATGCTTTCTTAGTCAAAGCTTCCCACCGAAGCCTCCCCATTATTCGGTCCTCAACCAGTTGTAACCCACCCATAATAAAAAACCTTATCAAAACTTACGGTGGAAGATGCACAATAATCGGACCATCTTTGTCGTAAAATAAAAATAATCAAACTCTCTTACCCCATTTTTCTCCCGCACCTCACCAGCCTCAACCCTAACCCAACATTCTTTTTATGTTTCCGATATTGTTCTGCACAATTGTATCTTTTAATTTTCAGGAAACTGCGTCGGCTTTTTGAATTCAATCGTAAGTTTGAGTTTCAACTAATTGAAGTCCATTTTTTCCTTGAACATTCACCATTGCATCATCTTCTTTTCTCACGTTTTTATCATTTGTTTTCCCAATTCTTTTATTTTGTATATAACATAGTGATTCTTACCAGTAAAGAGTCCGTCATCATCAATATCATGTAAGTTATTTCTATGTACCCTTTTAATGTTCTATTGTCATTGTATTCTTGGTAAATGGGTTGATTATTCAGGGCCGGTTAATGATAGTTGTAAGGGAAGTGTATGAAGTAATTTTAGTTTATGCGATTATACTATAAGCTTCGCCTAATAACTTATTTATCATCAATACATAAAACAATGATTTTTCCAGATTATGTCTTGACAAAGGATGTTATTTTCTCAATTAAAAAAAGTATATTTTTTTTGGACATATGTATGGTGTGATGCGTGGGAATCGCACCTTGCTTTACCTCTCGAGGGATCTCGCGAGGCTTACAACCCCCACCAGGCAGTGTACCTGATCGTTGTAGTATAGTATAGTGACAAGTACCGGGGGATTGATCGTTCAGCTTAGGAATAGTGTCGCTAGGATTAGAAAACCTAATTAAAAGTTCTAGAGATGAAAGATGATTATTTTTGTGTTTTTATATTTTATGAAAGCAATTAAAATCTCGGGTTTTGAAGGAGTGGGCGGAATTAGTTGCTAATCAACTAACCCAAAAACTACTTTATAACTAATTAACTAATGAAAATGAAATTAAACTAATATTAAACTAAGGTTGTGAGCAGTGGTTGGAGAAATTGTGTTTACTTAGACTTCATTACTCCCTAGATATCTTTTACATGTTAATTACTTGTTACACTTGTATGAATGACGGGTTGTATTCCTTAATACCATTCGTGGAGTGGCATACATAACTCCCCAACTCTATGAGCTCTTATCTCCTCCTACACCATGACCCAGCACAACTATAGGGATTGTAAACAGTGGCTCATGCATTAAATACAACCAATAAAGACCTAGTACGCCTCGGTTCATGTTTCTTAAGACGTTCAAGCATGTTACCATTTGGAGATCTGCCAGTTTTCTTAAGCCTAACATATAATATCATTCATTCAAAACAAGAATAGACAAGTAATCAACACATAATCAACATCTAGGTTTCATTAGATCTAAGCAAACACAAAGGAAATTTAGCCTAGCATAGTAGAATTAAGATAAGAACAAAAGATAGACAACCAACACATAGACATATTGATTGAATTAAGAGTATACTTATCTCAATTACAATGCAAGGTCTCAAGGGTTTGGAACCCTTGAAAAACCTGTAAAAGAGGCACCAAAATCGTCTTTAGGGTTTCACAAAAAACTTCTCCTTTTTTAATGAAAAAACTAGAAAACTATATATAGGAAAATCGTCCTGACGGCGTCAAGAGTAAAATCTGACGCCGTCAACTCGCCGCCATATACTTCCTCGGACGCCCTAGATCCAATCGTGACGGCCTATGTGACGCCGTCACCACCCTCGGTAAATTAATCTTGGTCACTTTGACGCCGTCATCTCTTCATCTGACGCCTTCACAACCTTCGGTAAAATATTCATCCTTTCTGACGCCGTCAAGAGTAAATCCTTGACGCCGTCACCTTGTAATTCTAGCTTGGATTTGGTACTTTGTTGTTTTCTTCACTTTATGCTCCAAAAACGTCCAAAATAGCCTCTTTTCCAGAATTCACTCTCCAAACACCTAAAATCACAAAAGGAACGATTTAGGGCAATATTTGATCAAATAAATTCGGATTCGGGCTTAAATGACCCCCTAAAAACGGATCATTTTTCGCCTCATCATATACCCTTACACTTGAGATTTGCTTGTCCTCAAGCAAATGAGCTTTTATTCTACTCAAAAGACAAGTTAGGGGTCATTTAACACTAATATAAAAGTAATTACAACAAATAATCGTTCCACTAAAGACCAATAGACAAGCACGGAGGTCATACACAAGCACCTCACAAATAGTGTTTAGATACTCACATCTCTCGGGTGTAATAAAGTAATATAACATTATGGAAATGGAAGATATCTCTCACTACCTGTCATAGCAAAATAGATTACCATAGGCTTGGGAAAGGATCAAACCTCCACCACATGGCGTAAGCACCTAGGATAAACTATCAAAGAGGTCTTTTTAAAGGGTTTTACTGGTGGCGAGTTAACAATCTTAGTTAATTACATGTACAAGATGGCGTTGCTAAGCCAAGACTAGACTCGACTTAAGCTAATAAATGAAAAATAACTAAAAACATAAAATGAACATAGAATGAAAACGGGATGGTAGTCCGTATGTTTTTTTTTTCTCTCTTTCTTTTCTATTTTTTTTTTTCTTTTTCTATTTTTTTTTCTTTTTCTTGATTTTTTCGATTTTTTTTTTTTTTTTTTTTTTTTTTTTTTTTTTTTTCATACACTCTTACCCTACCATCCAAAATAATACATCATAGGGGTTTGAGCATTCCCCTTACACTTGAATCTTTACATACTTCACATTAAACTATTCTAATGACTCGAATTAAGAAAATCAAAACACTTGGAGCACTTTTAAGATTAACGTACATATGGGGGTAATAAGTGTTGTTCTTCCCCATTACTCCATAAAATAAGTACTTACCCATGAGTCCCAATCGTCCCAAAACAATATGTACAAGGATATGACTCGACTTAGCAACCATGTAATCAATTAGAAAGTTAACTTAGGGTTTAACAAATAACAATAATGCACTAAAAATGAGCGCATACACGGAAGGCTAAGGCGATTTGGGTGTACATTTAAGTGGGGTGTAACAAATTCTTCCTTTAAGTAAGATGCTTAAAGTTAGAAACGAAAAGATAGGCTCGGAGGGGTGTACTAGGGGTATCGTGTACTAAAAATGAGTACAACGCTAAGGGTGTGGGAAAAATTAGTTGACTTAACTAGCCAAGTAATATGACTTAAATGGTCAAGTAATCGTAATACGGGTTTAACACAAGGGTGATCCTAATGCCTCTTATCATGTAGTAAATCCTACTACACGAATGTAGTCTCACTAGCGGTCTCGGGATGCATCACTAACGCAAGTTCTAGAATCTAAATGCTACCGGTACACTCATAAGCACCAATAATAAATGCTTTTCCTATCAAATCTAAAGGCGAACCTCACATTTTTGGGTGGAAAATTTTTCTGAATATACGGTTATGTGCTAGTCATACAACCTCCTATCCATGAGACGCTTGCTATGGCTAAAGTTTCACTCCTAAATGTTGTAAAAAATTTTAAATTTGGCGCTAAAATTACACTAACAAGTATTTCTCATAGTTTTATTACTCATCTACTATCAAACAAAACAAACTCAAGCGAAAGTGCATATGTAAGGTATCATCTTTTTACCCTCCCCTTACACTTAAGATGAACATTGTCCCCAATGTTCAAGTAAAGAATGTAAAAGTTAAAAGTAAAGAGAATGAATTCAAATACTCCCCTGATTCGCTCGGTATGGATTTTAGGTTGGCCAGGTTAAATCTTCCTCCAAGAAAACGAACAATCAAAGCTTCCCTTCCAGAATATAAATCATCTTCTTGTCTCAAATAACCTGTAAATCCTGACAAAAGTAGACAAGGCAACCTCGCGTAAAATCGGCGGCATCCTATATAAGTTACTAAATCCTAGAAAACAAAATAAGATATAATGCTTGTGGAATGAAGTTTGCAGATTTCCTGGAGATTATAAAACTTAATAATTCACAAAAATTTATAAGACTCCGTTAGAAAAACAAAACTGGTAAAATTTCCAGATTTTTGACTCCTGACGCCGTCAAGAGCAATTTCCTGACGCCGTCAAAATGAACCTGCAGAAATCTTTATGTTAAGTTTCCGGAAAATTTCTGGAAAAACTTTGTCCTACTTCCTGGAAAATCCTGCAAAACTACATTATGACTCAATACAAGCATTTGACTCTAACAATACGAATACACATGTTCATTAAATATTGTGGAGAATCATGATCGGTTTGTTTCTTAAAAAACATATTTGGGGTTTCCCCTTACACTTATCTTTTGCAAAAATACCTTTAGGTTGAAGTTAAGACTAGGCTAAACAACATAATAAAGTATTTCCACATTTTAATTGAGAAACATGATCAACCAACAATAAAAATAAAACATGCATACGGAAGTAAATAACAATCAAACAATTAAAATCACACAAAACATGGGTTGCCTCCCAAGAAGCGCTTTTCTTTATTTACGAGTCTTGTAGCTAGACTCAAAGTCGTGGGTTACTACGTGATTTCATCATTTGAAATGATGTACCCCATATAATTGCGATCATTACTGTTATGGTGGTAGTGCCTCAATCTATCAATACTCGCAATAACCTTCCCACCTAATTTGCTTCTCAAGCTAGCTACCCCATCTTGGCTCAATCCTTCGATGGTGAATGGCCCATACCACCAAGGACTCGGTTTATCGGGTGGTATTGTGGTTTCTAAGTGTCTCAAGAGTATTAAGTTCCCTTCCTCAAACGGTGTATGATTGCTTGTGTGTTGGGTGTGTTTGAGTTCTATCGGATCCTTATTGCTTTTTCTCCTTTCATCCTTAGCTTTCTTATAGCTCTTGATTCTTGCCTCCCATGCAAGAATTTTATTCTGAACACGAATGGGCGTCGTGCCAATGTTGTTTTTAATCATTCTCCAACTCAAATTCTCATGCCCACTTCGCGGAGTCATGTGAAAACTAATCTTTCTCTTTCCAGACTTAAGCTCAATCTTCTTATCTTCATACTTAATGACAGCCCTAGCGGTGGTGAGGAACGGTGCCCCAAGGATTATTGGCATGCATCCATCCCCTTTATCATCAATGATCATAAAATCAACGGGGTACATGAATCCTGCAACATTGATTAATACATCTTCTGCGATTCCTAGGGGGTATACGTACGAGTGTCCAACAAGAGATAGCCTAACACGAGTAGGTGCTGGCATTTTTGACGTTAGTTGGATGTAAATAGTTAGGGGCATAAGATTTACTTCCGATCCTTGGTCGGCGAAAGCACTAAGATGTTTCAAGTCCCCGATGCTCGTTGGTATTTCAAAATTCCCACATGCTACCTGCTTAGTGGCCACTTTTTGTATTAATAACCTCTCGACCACTGATCCTCCAATAAGCGTATCATACTCATCTTTCTCTTCTTTCTCTTTCTCGGGAACCTGTTCGGAGGATTGGTTACGCCCATCACCCTTAATCCACTTTGTTATGGTGTTTTTGTTTATATCGTGTTTCAGGTAGTAGCTCAAAGGTTGGGACTCAGGCGGTTTTTCTAAGGTCTGTTTAGCGGGAGTTTTTACCTTCTCATTATCTTTATGGACAATGGTGATGGAGTTAACAAATTGGGTGGTGGGAATAGTGCTTTCTTTCCTTAGCAGTATTCGTTCGGGGGTTCTCTGATTGGTATACTCCTCCAATAGACTCAGCATCTCATTCATTTTCTCCTGCATCTCCTCCTTTTGCTTATAAACTGCTTCTTCGAATCTAGCAAGCCGATCAGAGTGGGTCGCCATATACTCTCTCATCCTAGCCTCAAATTCCGAGCTAAGTTCCTTGGGAGGGGAACAAGGTGGAGTGCACTTCTGAAAAGTTTCGACATGTTCTCTAGAGGGTGATTCAGATAATGGTATCGAGGTTGATCTTGAGACAGAATTGACCGTGGCTTGTCTAGGACTTAAGGGTCTCCTTTGCCTTTCCTCAAAATAGTCAACTTTTGCCTCAATTTTGCATAAGAGTTCATCGGGGATTTCGGTGTTTCCTCCAGATGCCGAGACTGCATTGATGGCCGCTTCTACTGTATGTTTAAACTCCCACAGTTCCTGATTGTTAGTGGCTAGCTCCTCGATGATTGCCCAAGATTCCTCGGCGTTCTTATCACGTAATTTACCTCCCGCGGCTCTGTCAATGGTGCGCTTAGTGTGATAGTCAACATGATCGTAAAAAATCTGGACTAATAACCAAAGGTTTATACCATGATGGGGGAGTTTGTGGAGGAGATCCTTAAAACGGGCCCAAGCTTCGTAGAAAGTTTCACCCCGCTGCTGCTCAAACCACAAAATGTCCCTTCTAAGCATTGCGGTCTTTTCCGGCGGAAAGAATTGGGTAAGGAAGCGATTGGCGAGATCGTCCCATGTGGTGATGGATCCCGCGGGGAAACGCTCAAGCCATTGACTAGCTTGATCCCGTAGAGAGAATTGGAATAGGCGTAAACGGGTAGTCTCTCTAGTTTCAACACCTAGGTCTATGGAATCTATGATTTTGAGGAAGTCCTTAAGGTGTTGGTTTGGATCTTCGGAACGAAGTCCATGGAATGCACATCCGCTTTGCACCAACCGGATGGTGTCGGATCGCAAGGGGGTCACATTGGCTCCGGTGAGCTCAATGGTGTTTCGATAGCCTTGGTGGCTAGGTCAGGAATACTCTCCTAAGGTTCGGGGCCTAAGGGGTTCTAATGGTGGGTTTTGTTGTGGTGGGATGATGGGTTCAAAGATGTTACCACCTTCCATGATGTCGGATGGTAAAGAGTTACGAACAAAAGCACGAAGAAATAAGATAGACTAAAGAAGACCTAAAAATAAAAATAAAAAAATCTTACTAGAAAGGAATCTAGCAAGTAGACCTAATAAAAAGAAATCCTAACCTAGACAATAACTATTCCCCGGGCTGCGGCGCCAAAAACTTGATGCGTGGGAATCGCACCTTGCTTTACCTCTCGAGGGATCTCGCGAGGCTTACAACCCCCACCAGGCAGTGTACCTGATCGTTGTAGTATAGTATAGTGACAAGTACCGGGGGATTGATCGTTCAGCTTAGGAATAGTGTCGCTAGGATTAGAAAAACTAATTAAAAGTTCTAGAGATGAAAGATGATTATTTTTGTGTTTTTATATTTTATGAAAGCAATTAAAATCTCGGGTTTTGAAGGAGTGGGCGGAATTAGTTGCTAATCAACTAACCCAAAAACTACTTTATAACTAATTAACTAATGAAAATGAAATTAAACTAATATTAAACTAAGGTTGTGAGCAGTGGTTGGAGAAATTGTGTTTACTTAGACTTCATTACTCCCTAGATATCTTTTACATGTTAATTACTTGTTACACTTGTATGAATGACGGGTTGTATTCCTTAATACCATTCGTGGAGTGGCATACATAACTCCCCAACTCTATGAGCTCTTATCTCCTCCTACACCATGACCCAGCACAACTATAGGGATTGTAAACAGTGGCTCATGCATTAAATACAACCAATAAAGACCTAGTACGCCTCGGTTCATGTTTCTTAAGACGTTCAAGCATGTTACCATTTGGAGATCTGCCAGTTTTCTTAAGCCTAACATATAATATCATTCATTCAAAACAAGAATAGACAAGTAATCAACACATAATCAACATCTAGGTTTCATTAGATCTAAGCAAACACAAAGGAAATTTAGCCTAGCATAGTAGAATTAAGATAAGAACAAAAGATAGACAACCAACACATAGACATATTGATTGAATTAAGAGTATACTTATCTCAATTACAATGCAAGGTCTCAAGGGTTTGGAACCCTTGAAAAACCTGTAAAAGAGGCACCAAAATCGTCTTTAGGGTTTCACAAAAAACTTCTCCTTTTTTAATGAAAAAACTAGAAAACTATATATAGGAAAATCGTCCTGACGGCGTCAAGAGTAAAATCTGACGCCGTCAACTCGCCGCCATATACTTCCTCGGACGCCCTAGATCCAATCGTGACGGCCTATGTGACGCCGTCACCACCCTCGGTAAATTAATCTTGGTCACTTTGACGCCGTCATCTCTTCATCTGACGCCTTCACAACCTTCGGTAAAATATTCATCCTTTCTGACGCCGTCAAGAGTAAATCCTTGACGCCGTCACCTTGTAATTCCAGCTTGGATTTGGTACTTTGTTGTTTTCTTCACTTTATGCTCCAAAAGCGTCCAAAATAGCCTCTTTTCCAGAATTCACTCTCCAAACACCTAAAATCACAAAAGGAACGATTTAGGGCAATATTTGATCAAATAAATTCGGATTCGGGCTTAAATGACCCCCTAAAAACGGATCATTTTTCGCCTCATCATGGTGTCATGGTGATCACTGTCTTCATATTTTGTAGTCATTAAAAAACATATCAATACAATCTTACAAATTAGTTTTATAGCTATTGCAAACATTGTAGAAACAAACAAATATCATGAATTGCAGATGTTATTGGAATTGTCGTTGCTATTGGTAGGAGATTCACATGTACCTTTTCCGATAGTTAGGCACACATGTTTACTCGGTTTGCCATTCAACGTTGCAGGTAAGACGGTGCTTCGTACTACTAGGTTTCTTTGTGTTCCATTTTTGATGTTTTGTATTATCGGTCCTATGTTTACATGTGTCCCTGCTGCTTTTTTGGGGTATTTTTTTCGGTTTTAGGGGTTCTATAACATATGTGGTCATTTTGTTCATTATTTATCCGGTTGTTGTTGTGTATGTTGCCTCTTTAGGTATGAAAACCAAAAGTAAGGTTGTCCGTAGAACCACTAATGAACAACCATTAGAAGACAACAGGTATGTTAGTGTTGGTGCTGATGTGGGTTCACCACATTCATTGTTGCCCCCTGTGACATGGGTATTGGTTATGTTCAAAATAATGGAACCTCAGTTAGTATTTCAATGAATGTAGATGATTCATTAGACTGTGACCTAGATGTTTGTGAACACACGCTTATTCCGACGGGTGTTGTAGGTATGCCACTTCGGTCATCCAATGGTATAACGATTAATGAATCTAATCCACTACACATGCATGATGGCCGCTGGTCGTCATCATCAGTCTTCGTCCGCCCCATTGGTCAGCGGAAAGGACAAAAGGAAGTTGGATGAGATACCATTGTCCACAGGTAATGATGTCTTAATACATTCTATTGGATACACTTTCTTGTGGGTGTGTGTTGTTAACATCTGCAGCGTGTTTGCTATGTTTTTGGTTTGCAGGTTGTTGTACCATCGATGAACGTATTTTTGACTGTTTCGTGTGCGCCCAAGGTAACACAATTGTATACTCACTCCTAGAGATGAGCACGGTGCCGGTACCGTACCGAACCTGTACCGAATTGGTGGTACCGAATTTTTTCCGAGCATAAATTAGTGGTACCGGTACTGTACCGAACGAGATTCGGATACCAGTACCGGTATCGGTACCGGGAAATCGGGTTTTTCCCCTTTTTTTCGGGAATTTCCCGATTTGGTACCGGTCTCGTACCGAATTAGTGGTCCCGATTTTTTTTCCTCCTTATTTCGTAGTACCGGTACCGTACCGTATATCGGGAACGGTACCGGTACGGTTCCGGGATTCGGTTCGAAATGCTCATCCCTACTCACTCCCTTATGATTATATAGCATGGATCTTTTATTTTTTTTAAATGATTCACTTTGTTTGTATGTCGTTTCTAACTAAACACTAAATGTGGTTGCAGCTGGAATTGATCTTCCAAGCATGTGTCATTTTGAACGTTCATTTTCCGGAGGGTTTGCTCTTATACATTTACAATGACTTACTCATGCTTTTAGACGATCACGCTGACCAAAGTTTTGTTTGCTGCTTTTTCAGTCGGAGTCGGTGTCTCAGATTCTTATTGCAGTGTTGTGCATCCAAGGGCGACTTCGTTTGCAGGTAACCTATCGTGGGTGTTACCTTGGTAGGTGGAACTACTACCTGTGCTAATGACCGATCCAGCACTACAACGCAAGTGTGTTTTTGTAATTTTTTATGATGCATACTTTCGTTTGTCGTACTGGCTTACTCAGTGGCAGGGTAATAATAGGTTTCTAATCATATTGTTACAGGCGAAATGCCAACAATCTCTATCACGCCTACCTGTCACGGATACAAACATAGATGCGTCTACAACCAACCGCCAACGTACTTCTGGTACTTAACTTTTACCTGCTTTTGTATACCTTT
Organism: Artemisia argyi; assembly: GCA_030686995.1. NCBI lineage: Eukaryota > Viridiplantae > Streptophyta > Magnoliopsida > Asterales > Asteraceae > Artemisia > Artemisia argyi. The sequence goes on along the minus strand of CM060683.1, from coordinate 186,656,294 downwards.
ATGTCTCCGTACTTTGCATTCACGTAGCCGCTTAAATTACTGATGCACTTGTATTGTTTATTTATTGTTGTTGCAGCACGACCGAATGTCAACCGCCAAAGGCAGGCTGCTATAAGTAGAGATCTGCTACACGCGCACGCCCCCAGCCAAGGTTCGTTGCTTGTGTCACCATTATCAGATTTCGTTGCTTGGCCTATTCTTATACGCAGCCCATAAAAATGGACAAGTGCACTGCCATAAATTTCCCTCCACATTTTGACATTTTTATATAAATAACCTACAATCAGCTTTTCGGTTTTCTTGCTCCTGAATTGATACTTGTCACCAAATGAGGGATTGGATATAGTTCTTTTTTTTTTAATGTCACCCAAGAAGACAATGTTCATCATTGGTGCTCCTAACATGCCGACATCATTGATCATGAACTTTTGATTCTTAGTCGTCTTATCAATGGAGAAAGGATTATGATTCGGCTTGGAGGTGTGGGTTGACGACTTTCATATCCGTTGTTTGTATACAAATGATATAGCATTATACATGATTCCTGTCTATTTAATTATTTATCTTAAGTTTCATTTGTGTTTGCAATATATTATATTTAAGATTGTAAAATGATAGTCGGGGCCTCACGGTTAATACATGTAACAATCAATGGATTAGAGAACTTTATAAGCATTTTGCACTTGCATTTTTTTTTAATCTTTTCACCTTCTATTTTGAACATTACACGAAACACTTACCACAATATGCATATCATTAATTGTCTACCACTAGGAATTTCCGTTGCTATGCACGGGTATTCGTCTAGTTTTCTATGATTTATTTTCTATTTATTGAATTAAAAAGTGATTAAAAAAAAAGAAAATGTAAAAAATAATGGGAAAATTCTAAAATCTAATTTGAAAAATCTAAAATATTATAAAAGAATTTTCTAAAATATTTTTGTATTTTAAAAACTTTTTTTGATATTTTATGGATTTTTGTTTATTTAAAAGTATTAAAAATTGATTAAAAGCTAAGAAATATTAAGAAAAATAGTAAAACAATCCAGAAAAATCTGGAAAATTTACAAAAAATCTAAAATAATATGGAAAGATTGCAGAAAAATTTTGAAATGAAAATGAAAAGCAGAAGTGCTTATTAGCTAGAATTCAGCTTATCACAAGTGCTTATTAATAAGCACTTGTGATAAAACTAAGTGAAACTTGAAACACAGTATCAATATACTCTAATAAGCTCAAAACAACTCTCAAATGAGCAAAAATCACACATAAGCAAATCAGACAAGCAATAAGCAGTATAGAAATAAGCTAAAGTAGTAGCAGAATAAGGCACAGAAAAAGCTAGCAACTCAAGAACAAGCAATCACTACTAAACACTATGTAACACTAAAAACTACCAACAAATCTCAACTTAAACTCAATCAGACATTAGCAGCCATCATACTCAAAATTAGAAATCAGGATTATTGAACTACTTATCAGATCCAATAAGTTGGTTCAAATATGTGGAAAACTAGAAGGGGGGGGGGGGGTGGTTGAATAGTTTTATGTCCTTTTAAATTTATAAACACAAGTTTGTTTTAAAAACTTCGATTCTAGTTTATGTGAACTCAATACTTGCACTATATGAACAATTGTATGGTAACTAACTAACAAAGCTAATATAGTAAAGATAAATAAATAAGTAATGAGAAGAGTTAGAAAGATCAAACCACAACACAAGGATTTATAGTGGTTCGGCTACAAGGACACCTTCCTTGTTCCTACTCCACTCCCCGAGTCACCTACTCGAGAGTTATCTTCACTATGTCAACAAACTCCCTTTTGGCGGAGAAAACATTACACACCAATTTACACACCACACAACTTCACACCTTGATCACAACTTCTTCACACCAATATACTACACACCAATCTTCTTCACAACTATCTTCTACACACCAATCTTCTACTTCACACCTATCTTCACAACTATCCTACTTCACTACTTATCAACTTCTATTATTCTACACAACTTCTATATCTTCTACACAATTAATCACAAGCACAACAAAATATTCACAAATGAATATATATATATATATATATATATATATATATATATATATAGTATATATATATATATATATATATATATATATATATATATATATATATATCTATATATATACACTATGCACAACTACTCTTCAACACTTCTTGAACTTGATTGTAGAAAGAGTGTTCTTCTTTTGCCACTTTGGATGAGAATGGATGATGAGGGATTTAATCACTTGAAACAAGGATTAATATACAAATGATCAAAGGGTTTTAGAGGATGTTTAGAGAGTTATAGATCTGAAAATTTCGTGCAAAAGGTGAGGCAAAATTCCAGGTTTAAGGTGGTATTTATAGGCAAAAGATTCTGACAGAGAGGAGCGTGGCCGGTCCCCTTAAATCAAGGCCGGCCCCCTTAAAATTAAGGGGACCGCCCCTTATAATTAAGGGGGCCGCCCAGCTGAAACGGCCAGAATCCTTGTCTTTTAGTGGGGAAAGTTTATTTGGTGAAAAACTAACTGATTTTGGTTAAAAATTTGAATTCATATATTTAGTATGAATAAAACATTTTTCTTAATTACCAAAAGTGTTTTTCAAAAATATATAATATGTTTATATAATTAAATAAACTTTGTGTTAGTTAATTAAATACCCCTTTGATCATGAGATGTATTAAGCACTTGTTTATCCATACCTTAAGTGATTAAGTTGGATATAGTGATATAAACTAGCTTAATACTTGTTAACGTAGTAATTATACGATTGACGATTTTACATTTTGTGATAGTCAAAATATAGAGATATCGAAAGATATGAATAACGTTTTCACACATTATTTATGTCAACAATCTCCCCCTTTTTGATGATTACAAAATTTAAACTCATTAATCAAAAATTAGTATATATTCAAGTATTATTGTGAGTTTATATCACTTCTCCCCCTTTTTGTTAGCATCAAAAAGGTTATCCCATGTTAATGTAAACTCCCCCTCGAAGTATTACTCCCCCCTCGTTTTGAGGCCAAAAGGAATCGAGATATGGATATCTTGCAAAAATATTTAGTGGCAAGGCAACATATATATGTATATAGCATGCAAGAGTAGAGACTATATATAACCATACATTAATAATATGAAAAAGGTACATCAAGCATTACATTAACAACCATAACTAGTAATACAACTAACAAAAGCCTTAAAGGCTTAGAATCATCATTAAAGTAAAAGACCAAGTCTCAAACATGAGAGTCCTCTCTAGAGCTTGCATCCAAAAAGGTTTAACACAATTTTATTTGTGAAACACCAAGCATGTTTAATTGGGAGGAAATGGATGGTGAACATGGAGATGGTGATGGTGGAGGTGTGTTTGTTGATGGTGGTGGAGGTGTTGTGTTTGTTGTTGGTGGTTGATGCAACATGTTTTCAATATGAGAAAACATGTATTGGATCTCATCTCTTAATCCGAACACAATTGTTCGGTTGTGAATGCAACAAAGGCAAGTGTCTCCATGAGCTTCAAGTAAGCTCCATGGGACGGGGTTATAGGTTGGTGGATTGATAGGAGATGATGAGAAATGTGCATCAAGAGGTGTTAATGGTGATAATGAGAGAGTGGAGTGCAAGAGATGTGTTCTCATTGGTAGGTTGTGATGGTTGATAATTGTTGCAGGATATAAGTGGGTGTTGATGTAGTCATTTATGGATGAAGTGGAATGGTATGGAGGGAAGTGGAGTTTCCATTTGTTGAAGGTGTTTTGGAGGGTGCATTTGGTGCACTAGGAGATGAACATTGAGGTGGTGGAGATGGAGTGGTGTTTTGTCTTCATTTGTAAGATCAATGAAGAGTTGTTTGGGTGGAATGATGACAAGTTTTTGTTTCTTGGCATTGTTTGAATAGGTGGTTCTTGGTGATGACATGATGATGTTTGATGATTGTTTGAGGATGATGGAATGTGAATTAAACATGCATGGAGATTATATAGTGGGAAAACATGTTTAGAAGTGGAATTAATTGAAATTGTAATGTTATATTCCAAATCAGTTTAGTTTTTAAGGGAAATGGTAGCTGGGACTAGCAAAAGGGATCACAAG